>MNCI01025946.1:29566-43004 GCA_015680685.1 Gnetum montanum
TCCATTTGATAGATACTACATTTTTGTTATGTAAAATAAATATACATTTTTGTTAGTGTATGTTTTTGATGTTCAACATGTATAATGTACTTGTTAGTGTATGTTTCTTATGTTCAACATGTATAATGTATAACACCGTAGACTTAGGTTATGTACATTGTGCATCATTATCTCAATCAAGATCTTATTGTCTTCACAGACCAAAAAAGTCCATTTGATAGATACTACATTTTTGTTATGTAAAATAAATATACATTTTTGTTAGTGTATGTTTTTTATGTTCAACATGTACAAAACATACACTAAACATGGAAGGCCATTAAAGATATATTAAAAGAGAAAAAAATTATTAAAAAAAATAGGTGTTGCTCAATGCCTAACTCTCTAAGGCCTTTTTCTTCAAACAAATATGGTATATCTCATAATACATGAAAGGTAAACATCACAACATCTAAATAAAAGCTACTACTATATTCTACTTAACATCAAAGTAAACATTGATAGAGGAGCAAGGAGCACATATTCACTCTATTTTTAACATATTGAACATACCATTAGTACAATGATCATTCAAAAACATTGCTCATAAGCTTGAGTATAGCAACACACGGAATGCCACCACCAACTTCAACAAAATTTAAAGTACACATTATGCAACTAAATGGTCATCGGAAGTACATTTATAATATTCTAATTTATGATTATAACATATTTCTATGTGCCCTTCGTTTTAGCCAAGGGGGAATCAATCCCATGACTTGCTGTTTTGCAGGCAGGCGTTAAGCAGAAACGTAATGTTTTTTAAAACATATATTACGGGGCCGCTAGGCAGGCAGGCATTAAGTAGAAACGTAATGTTTTTTAAAACATATATTACGGGGCCCGCTACAGAGAATCAGCTTGGCACGGGATATGGACCTGTATTAAATTGTTATATATTAAATATATAGTAAGCTGATCAGGAATTATTAGCAAGTTTGACAAAGTTAATTGTTTTTAATCTGTTTTCTTTTAAAGTGGCAAATGATAAAACAAAATAATTAACAATAATAGTGAAAACAAGGAGAATTCAGACATGCAAAAGTGCAGGCGTATCTTTAACTACGAAACTTGAAATGGTTTTCTCCAATCGTAGTAAAACCACCGGATTCTTGAGATGGTCTCCATCACGCACAACGCTGGGAGGTCGTAATTGTAGAACCATTGATTTTTCTGCTCAGGCCTTGAACTTGAAAAATGCTCAACACGCGTGGATACCATATACTTGGCCCTAGGAACTCCTCATCATTCTTCCCAAAAATATCAGCCCATTAAAAAAAATAGCAGCAGCACCAGAAGCACATGAATGAGACATGATGCTTCTTTGTTTGTTCTCTCAGCAGCAGCACACAACTTTGCCGCCGCAGCACAGACGACAACGCATCATTCGTTCACCTGCTCTGTGCTTTCTGTGCCAGTGGTCTTCTTGGCACTGCATCGAATAACGGATAAAACAAATTTCAGTTAACCAGAGAATCTGCTAGCTTCGAGTTGGTAGCTCCCATGGAAGAGGAAACAACAAAGGCTAGGCAACCCCGATTCGCATGTTGTCAGCCAAGAAAAAGCATAAATGCTAACCGCGGCTACGCAAATTCAGTGCCGCACCAGAAACATCCGCAACTAACGTGCCCAGAAACATAAGAGAATGGTATATTTAGTTGCTTTTTTTTGCACTTAGAAACAACCTATACATGTTCCCAGTTCCCACCCCTGCCGCCTCCAAAGCATGCATAGTGGTTCCCATGCTCAAAATTTGATAATTCATTGTGCGGGGTTTTTTTTTTTCACTTTTACGTGAATAAAAATTGAAAAGCAACAACAAAAATGTGTCATTTATATTACAAAATATTTAATATACGTGTATTAAGTAACTGTTTGGGGTGTTGTAACAGAGATAAGTGAAACATAGCTGATTGTGCCATTGGTCTCCTTGGCACGCACATGGAGGCACTGCATCAAATAAGGTTTTCCGCATGCGCGAGGAAAAATGGTGTCAGATCCTGATCCACGCTTCGATCCTGTTCTGATCTGTGAATGGTGTCAGATCCTGATCCACGATCCTGTTCTGATCCGTGAATGGTGTCAGATCCTGATCCATGCATCGATCCTGTTCTGATCCGCGAATGGTATCAGATCCTGATCCAAATCCTGTTCTGATGCGCGCATGGTTTCTATCTTCGGCTAGAGTGCTGGATCTGCATCTGTGCAGAACTCGAGCCATCCTCCTGCTGCTGCTGCTGCTCTATGCACTATTATTACGCATTATCTATGTATTTATAAGAATGCAAAGGACGCAACCTTTGATCACACATTACGGTTATGCACAGAGTTGTGTTACCAAAATGGCCTGTCTCGAATTTTAATTACACGTCAGCGTTGTGCACAAACTTGCGAAATGGCCTCTTGGAATTTTAGTTACACGTCAGCGTTATTCACAAAGTTGTGTTACCGAAATAGCGTATATGGAATTTTAAACTTCAGCATCACACGTCAGCAGCGTTGCGCACAAAATAGTGTTACCGAAATGGGAAATGGGCCGTGGAAAAGTCAACGCTAGTCAGCATTACGCACAAAATATTAGCGTAACCGATTTCTCACTGGTAATGGCCTATGGGCCAAAAAACAAACAAACAAATAAATAGATAAATAAAATTTTATTAATAACTGTTCTATGAGCCCGCTGAAAAGTTCTCACTTAACACTCGTTGTCCACGTGGACCCTCTTCAAAAGATGGCAGTAAATTCATACCGTTGTTCAGATGAGTGCCATAAGCGGCATTTAACGTCGACTAGAACACCTATTTTTAGACAAAGAGAAACACCTTTTAAGACTCCCCAAACAAAGGCCATTTAATTTGTTTGTTTGTTGGCCGATAGGCCATTACCAGTGAGAAATCGGTAACGCTAATATTTTGTGAGAAATCGGTAACGCTAATATTTTGTGCATAACGCTGATCAGCGTTGACTTTTCCAGGCCCATTTTGGTAACACTATTTTGTGCGCAATGCTGTGACGTGTAAAATTCCATATATGCTATTTGGGTGACACAACTTGGTGAATAACGCTGACGTGTAATGCTGACATGTAAAATTCAAGATAGGCTATTTCAGCAACTTTGTGAATAATGTTGACGTGTAACTAAAATTCCAAACAACCCTAACGTGTGATCAAAGGTTGCGTCCTTTGCATTCTTATAAATACATAGATAATGCGTAATAATAGTGCATAGAGCAGCAGAGCAAGAGGATGGCTCGAGTTCTGCACAGATGCAGATCCAGCATTCTAGCCGAAGACAGAAACCATGCACGAATCAGAACAGGATCGAAGCGTGGATCAGGATCTGACACCATTCGCGGATCAGAACAGGATCAAAGCGTGGATCAGTATCTGACACCATTCGCGGATCAAAGCATGGATCAGGATCTGACACCATTCGCAGATCAGAACAGGATCGATCAGAACAGGATCAAAGCGTGGATCAGGATCTGACACCATTCGCGGATTAGAACAGGATCGATCAGAACAGGATCAAAGCGTGCTTCAGGATCTGACACCATTCGCGGATCAGAACAGGATTGAAGCGTGGATCAGGATCTGACACCATTTTCCCTTCCGTTGGTAGCACCTGCGAATTCTTAAAGGATGAAATTCAGAATTACATGAATTACTCCCTTGGAGGGCTGTGTCATGATGATGAAGTTAGTACTCAGAGGCTGATGCTCAGCAGCTGTGAGCCTCTGCCTTGAAGAAGATGCTTCCCTAGAATCCTGAAAAATTACAGAAACCAGTCCTCCTGAAGCGTAGTAAATCGGATTAAGAAAAATCCTTGAACTAGAAAATTGATAAGAGGGAGAGTTTGAGGAACTCACTGAAGAGAAGGACCAGAAGCATTGGGCAATTCAGCCATGGCAATGCAAGGAAGAATCCCTCCCCTGCAGCCCAACCCACCATCACAGCTCCTCGAAGATCCACTCCACCACTCCAACCACCAAGAACTGCCACCCCGCCACAACACAGGTCCACCCTACAACAACGCAAGGCTGCCAAGCCACTGCTGCCAAACGGATACAGCTGCAGCCGCAGGAAAGAAAACCATGGAAAGCTACCACCACAAGTCACCAAATGCAGAGGGAGACGGTGGAGTGGCCAGTAACTACAACGTGGTGAAGCGTGAAGCACAAAATCACAGTTGAATTGACCACATTGGTTTACATTTTTAAGGTTACCTTTCACATTATCAAATACTGTTATTTTTACTTTTAATTATGAGGAAAATTGAACCAATTTTATGTTTGGTTATTTATGAGGAAAATTGAACCAATTTTATGTTTGGTTATTTAGCTGGGAAACAGGTCAGGCTGGGACATGAGAGAAAGGTGAATTGTGCGCGCATGCAGAAAACGTTATTCGATGCGGTGCCTGCGTGTGCGTGCCAAGGAGACCAATGGCACAATGAGCTATGTTTCACTTATCTCTGTTACAACACCCCAAACAACACCCCAAACAGTTACTTAGTACACGTATATTAAATATTTTGTAATATAAATGACACATTTTTGTTGTTGCTTTTCAATTTTTATTCACGTAAAAGTGAAAAAAAAAACCCCGCACAATGAAGCATCAAATTTTGAGCATGGGAACCACTATGCATGCTTTGGAGGCGGCAGGGGTGGGAACTGGGAACATGTATAGGTTGTTTCTAAGTGCAAAAAAAAAGCAACTAAATCTACCATTCTCTGATATTTCTGGGCACGTTAGTTGCGGATGTTTCTGGTGCGGCACTGAATTTGCATAGCCGCGGTTGTTAGCATTCATGCTTTTTCCTGGCTGACAACACGCGAATCGGGGTTGCCTAGCCTCTGTTGTTTCCTCTTCCATGGGAGCTACCGACTCGAAGCTAGCAGATTCGCTGGTTAACTGAAATTTGTTTTATCCGTTATTCGATGCAGTGCCTGCATGTGCTTGCCAATGAGACCACTGGCATAGCAAGCACACAGGAGGTGAACGAATGATGCGTTGTCCTCTGTGCTGCGGCGGCAAAGTTCTGCGTGCTGCTGCTGAGAGAACAAACAAAGAAGCATCATCTCTCATTCATGTGCTTCTGGTGCTGCTGCTATTTTTTTTAATGGGCTGATATTTTTGGGAAGAATGATGAGGAGTTCCTAGGGCCAAGTATATGGTATCCACGCGTGTTGAGCATTTTTCAAGTTCAAGGCCCGAGCAGAAAAATCAATGGTTCTACAATTACGACCTCCCAGCCATAGAAGCCCATGGCTCTCTCTTCAAACCTTTAAGGACACGTTGTGCACGATGGAGACCATCTCACGAATCCGGTGGTTTTACTACGATTGGAGAAAACCATTTCAAGTTCCGTAGTTAAAGATACGCCTGCACTTTTGCATGTCTGAATTCTCCTTGTTTTCACTATTATTGTTAATTGTTTTGTTTTATCATTTCCCACTTTAAAAGAAAACAGATTAAAATAAATTAACTTTGTCAAACTTGCTAATAATTCCTGATCAGCGTACTATATATTTAATATATAACAATTTAATACAGGTCCATATCCCGTGCCAAGCTGATTCTCTGTAGCGAGTGCCGTAATATATGTTTTAAAAAACATTACGTTTCTGCTTAACAATATATGTTTTAAAAAACATTACGTTTCTGCTTAACGCCTGCCTGCGACACAGCAAGTCATGGGATTGATTCCCCTTGGCTAAAACGAAGGGCACATAGAAATATGTTATAATCATAAATTAGAATTTTATAAATGTACTTCGGATGACCATTTAGTTGCATAAGGTGTACTTTAAATTTTGTTGAAGTTGGTGGTGGCATTCCGTGTGTTGCTATACTCAAGGTTATGAGCAATGTTTTTGAATGATCATTGTACTAATGGTATGTTCAATATGTTAGAAATAGTGTGAATATGTGCTCCTTGCTCCTCTATCAATGTTTACTTTGATGTTAAGTAGAATATAGTAGTAGCTTTTATTTAGATGTTGTGATGTTTACCTTTCATGTATTATGAGATATACCATATATGTTTGATGAAAAAGGCCCTAGAGAGTTAGGCATTGAGCAACCCCTATTTTTTTAATAATTTTTTTCTCTTTTAATATATCTTTTATGGCCTTCCCTTGGAAATACCTTAAAGGGAGCCAAATGGTTGATGGAGGTCCCTATCCAAGTGTTACATATGTTTCCAAAAATGAATAAAAACCTTGGTGAACATAAGAAACATACACTAACAAGTACATTATACATGTTGAACATAAAAAACATACAATAACAAAAATGTATATTTATTTTACATAACAAAAATGTAGTATCTATCAGATGGACTTTTTTGGTCTATGAAGACATTAAGATCTTGATTGAGATAACCATGCACAATGTACATAAACCAAGTCTACGGTGTTATACATTGTACATGTTGAACATAACAAACATACACTAACAAGTACATTATACATGTTGAACATAAAAAACATACAATAACAAAAATGTATATTTATTTTACATAACAAAAATGTAGTATCTATCAAATGGACTTTTTTGGTCTATGAAGACAATAAGATTTCCAAATCTTTGGAAGCTCAATCTCTACTTTGGGACATCTAACTTTATTTTGGCTTAGTTCCTTAAAGCTAGAAGCATTTTCTAAAAAAATTGTATATGTTAAATAAAATCTTGGCATTTTCTTACAATATTAAACTATTGAATTTCAACATTTAACTTACCTCTAAAGTTAAAGTCTCCTCCACAATGCTCTATTTTTTATTTATTTGGAGGGGTTTTACCCCTTATAAACACTTAATATAATATAGGTTCATTACCCAAAGCCATAATGCTCATCTCACTAAGTGGGGCCCCAAGAGGGTTGGTAGATTAGTAAAAGCCTAACCTCTTACATGAGAAATGAGCACTTTATTATCATTTTTGATGTTTTAATTTTTTAGAAAAAATCGAGCAATTTTTTATTCCCAAAAAAGACTATACACCAGTATAGCGTGTAGGCCAGAGTTGCTGAGCCCACACCGACAGTGTGCCCAAACCCTAGGGCCTCCCGCAAGTCTTGACTGCCTCAAAGCATCCCCGTTAGTGGGTGATATGTCTGATCCCCAATCCCTTAAACAGTAGTTTGGACTAGGCCAAACATGTCCCGGGGGGGCCCCTGCCCCCATGTTAGGGCCTTTTGGGGTGTTCATGGTTAGAGCCCCGACGCTCCTTGAGGGTTTGGAGGCCTTCTTGCCTGAGCCAGTAGCCAGGCAACGACGATTTTCTTCGATTATTTGGGCAATACCTATCATGTGGTCTCTGATAATGTTCTCGATCTATTGCAATGTCTGGTTGTATGATTGAGGGGCAGGGTTGGTGTCTCATAGAGCATTCCCTCAATAGCCTGCTGTGGCCCCCTGGCACCAGACGGTTGCCTCACCATGTGTTCTCTGGGGCCGACATCTTCAGTTGACGAATCCCTCTGCAGGGCCTAGGGTTTGTACATTGATCATTTGTGCTGTATTACAACGTGTTTATGATCATTCAATAAAGCATTTTATGGTCTTATAATATTTCTATTTGTTATGTTTAAATCATCGCTGTAGCAGAAGACGACTGGTGATCACTAGCTTAGTTATATATATTTATAATATATATCTATAAATTGGCCGATAGAATCTTATAAGATTACAAGTAAGAAGTTCTTTGAGTAAAAAATTTCATGACTTTTGGACGAAGAACAAGATTTTAAAACCCAAATTTTCATGCCTTCTGGACGAAGAACAAGAGTTCTATACCTTATTTTTCTTAAGGATGGGTTTTCTGAAAAAAAAAAATTTCATGAATTAGTATATGCTCTCACCATCGGCCAAATTTCTGCTCTCACTCTCAACAAATTCGGCCGAGGGTGAGAGCATACACTAATTCATGGAATTTTTTTTTCAGAAAACCCATCCTTAGGAAAAATAAGGTATAGAACTCTTGTTCTTCGTCCAGAAGGCATGAAAATTTGGGTTTTTAAATCTTGTTCTTCGTCCAGAAATTGTGAAATTTTTACTCAAAGAACTTCTTATTTGTAATCTTATAAGATTCTATCGGCCAATTTATAGATATATATTATAAATATATATAACTAACCTAGTTTTTATTTTTTGGCGGATAGTTTGATTGATACGCCATTTCGAGTCAGAAATCGGTAACGCTAATATTTTGTGCGTAACGCTGACCAGCGTTGACTTTGTCACAGCCCATTTCTGTAACGCAACTTTGTGAATAACGCAACTTTGTGAATAACGCTGACCTGTAACTAAAATTCTAGGCCATTTCGGTAACGCAACTTTGTGCATAACCCTAATGCAATGTGCATAACCCTAACGCATTAGGTTACGTCCTTTGCATTCTTATAAATAACACAGATAATGCTTGAAAACAGTGCACACAGAGCAGCAGCAGGAGGAGGAGGGGAGGAGGAGGGCTCGAGTTCTGCGCAGATGCAGCTCCAACATTCTAGCCGTAGATGCGCAGATCAGAACAGGATCGAAGCGTGGATCAGGGCACGAAACAAGAGGGGACTGGTGGAAGCTCCATTCCTAGGCCAGCGGACTGATCGAGTTCGGGGACAGGTGAAACAGGGAGAGCGCAAGGTGCTCAACGCCTACTACGGTGTTGCTGGCTCGCGCTCTCGGTGACCACGACATGGCCGACGAAATGCTTTGCGTTGAGTCTTTCCGAGTCAATTACACAGCAACGTTTCTCTGCTGGGTTTTTGTTTATGAGTAGAGACAGACTTCTGCCTGCTGAAAGAGAGAAAAACAGAGAAAAAAAACGTTGTCCGTTACTGACGTCCACCGTTGCTGATAAACATGTCTGGCATCGCGCATCTGTCATTTGCCGCCTTGCACGACGTATGTGCGCCCCACAGTCTGCCACTTATTCATCTCCAACCATGCCCGAAGAGGCCCTGCCCGAGTTGCTGTCAGGCTGACATCGAGCCTCTTCTGTTTTCACCTCCGTCCACGTCTCCGTTGATGCTGATGGACGCGCAGCCTCGTAGATAGAGAGTTGGGGCACACCCAAAACCTGCCGCCCGCTGCCGTAGTCACCGGTGAGCGAAGGCTGCCCGCAGCCACTTAGGGAAAAACAAACCGATGTCCCACTAGCTTCCTGGCTGGCTATTGCCTCCTGTGTGGAGGGAGAGACGGTTACGTGTTTTTTGCTTGGGACATTTTAATGAAGTGTCTGAAATTTTTCATGAGCTGCCCGCTGCCCACAGAGAACTCCAAGACAAGACAATTTCTGAGAGCTCATCAAAGGAGGCGCAGGCGCATGTGCAATCGCAGTGATGCCATGGCCCTGGGCCTTTGTCATCTTTTTCTTTGTGCTTTGCGTGGCCGCACACATTGCACCCAGACTTTTCTCTCACTTATTCCTTCTCAGACCAACACACAGCCCGCCCTCTACACAAGTAAATCTCACTTATCATTTCAAGACAAAACCCAAAAACACTCTCTCACAGAACCATCACACCCTAATGGCTTCTTCTTCGATGAGGCTCTCAACGATCGTGAAGCAGATGACTTGCAACTTATTTGCTGGAAGCAGATGAAAGAATTGAATACCGTACAACTTTAAATACCGTTTCTCGCAAGCCAGGCCAGACGCCTTATATCAAATCGGCCGAGGCCTGCTGCACGCAACTCCACAAGTTAACACCCAGTGCATCTCTGCAATTCCTCAAATAAAAATGCAGAAAACATACATCATCATGGAGCTTTGATGTCATTTTTGTCTGTGCTGCACTGCTCTTTCAATTTTCATCTATGCATTTACCACAGTTAATTTCGCGTCCTTACCGGGAACCGAGGTGCCGTCGTGTATAAATAGAGCTACTTGCGTTATTTTAGGATCATAGTCCAGCCCACTATTTTGCAGAAGTGGAATCCAAAACGTATACAGGTGAGAGCTTAGTTATATATCACATTCATGGTGTGGGTGCAGCACAACAAGGGTGGAAAATGGAGCTTCACCATGTCCATGTTTAGCCTTGCACTGCTGCTCCTTCTCTTTGTGTCTACCATGCCTCTCTATGAATCGCCCCAGTGGTGGTGGTAGTGCTGGTGAAGCACCGGATGCTCACGTCACTAGAGGCATGTGTACTGGCAGAGCGACGTGAGGTGTGGGCCTTTGTGGCCCATTGTGGGCCCGCACCGCTGATAGGTGGGGATTGTGCACAGAAGAGTTTTCATTTTATTTCATTATGTTTTCCTTTATTTTATGAGTTTTAATTTTATTTCATTATGCTTTGCTTTATTTTATTTTCTCTCCACTAATCAGCCAATCAACGATGATTCTAATGTTTTATTTTTTTTGTGAGTCTTTTGTTCATTGTTAATGTCATGAAGATAATTGGTTGATTGTCTCATAGACTTAGTTTTATTGGTAGAAAAGTTGTTACCAGCATTCCATTTCCCTTAGGGGCTATTACTTACTATTATGCGAAGTTACATACTTATGAAACATTTAATATTTTTTGCTTTTCTTTCATGGTCATCTTGCTTTCATGTTGGTGGGTTTGATGTGTAGGTTTCAACCAAAGGAGAATAGGCAAAAGGTAAGGCAGTAGCAAAAGAAGGGGATAGAAAATCAAAATAGACAAAACCTTACCGAGAATAAGATGCAAGGATTTATTTATTTATTGTTTGTGGTTTTGGGGTTTGGGGATAAAAAAAAAGTTCCAAGAACCACTTTTGGGGGTGCTACTAGAATGGGGAGCACCATCGGCCGAATTTATGGTGAGAGCTTGTGAACATTGTCCCTACCAAGGACGAGAAGAAAGACGATAAGAAAAAAGAGGACGATACTAAGAAGGATGAAAATAAGCCTTCTCAACTTGTAGTTTACTATGATCCCTACTATAATTGGTCCTCGTATCCTGCACCTCTCACGCCAAACAATTTATGCTCTCACAAGCTCTCACAATAAATTTGGCCGATGGTGAGAGCATAAATTGTGAGAGCTTGTGAGAGCATAAATTGTTTGGCCGAATTTACTTGCCAAAAAATTTATGCTCTCACAAGCTCTCACAATTTATGCTAAACAATTTATGCTCTCACCATCGGCCGAATTTATGCTCTCACCATCGGCCGAATTTATGCTCTCAAAAATTACCTGCCAAGGATGATTCAAAAATCACTAAGGATGATTCAAAAATCCCAAAATTACTTGCCAAGGATGATACTATCTAAACCACTAGCTAAACAATTTAAACAAAACAAAAAATAAAATACATAACTCACAGAACCATGACAAAGAGGCTGAAATCTTTACTCTAGCAAGTCATCTTACAAGCAATCTTCTTTACGAATCTTCCAAGATCCCAAGTGTGATGTGTGAGACCTCTTGTTATCCTATAAAAGTGTAATGTATGAGACCTCCCAAAAGTCCCAATCAAAATTTCCTATTTTGCAATGACTTCATGACAATCCTCTACTTACTTTAAAGAGATTCATCCAACTTTGACAAGTACTGTGAGTTGTCGAAAATTTCCTATTTTGTTCAACTGCCTAGTCTACGTCGTCCTTATAATACCTACTTGTAACAAATAAAATTTTGCAAAAAAATTTGAGCACAACTCCGCAATCTACTCCGAATTTTCCCCAAAGAAAGAGATAGTTCCACAAGAAAATTAGAAATAGAGCAAGATTCGATGGAAATAAGTAGAAAAAAAAAGAGAGCAGATTTGTGTAGACCTCAAATATTTAAACAAGGTAAAATGACACGAGTAAACACTTCGCAATAAAGCTATCCCAAATTCAATATCTACGAATTGTTCAAACTTCCAAGGCTCAAACAAGCAATATCTTCAAGACAATCCTACTATGCTACCAAAAATTGCTGCGTAAACTACCACGTACGAGACTCCATTTTGACTAGATAATAGATGTCAACGATTGCATTCAAACAGAACCTTTAAAAGACTTGACAATTTCTGATTGAAAAACCACGGGAATTCACTTTAAAGATAAAAAGAAGCTATTCTGGTCCCATCAAAATACCAAAGATTTTCTGAACCCTCTCGACTACTGAATTGTTCAACGGCGTGACTACAAACAGAGGCTCTCTTACAACAATCCCAATAGCAGTTCCCACACGTTGCACAATAACAAAATTTACTACTAAAATGCTCTCAAGGCTTTTAAACACAAGCGCTTCTATGGCAAAATTTTAATAGAAATTTCTATCAGGCAACAAGAACAATAAGAGCAATCTAAAAATCCCAAAATTACTTGCCAAGGATGATACTATCTAAACCACTAGCTAAACAATTTAAACAAAACAAAAAATGAAATACATAACTCATAGGACCATGACAAAGAGGCTGAAATCTTTACTCTAGCAAGCCATCTTGCAAGTAAAGGCGGACGCGGAAGATGTGGAAAGGTGACGGCGGAGAGGGTGGCAGCGGCACCAGCGCAACGTTATTTATGTACACTGACAGAAACACGCGGCCACGACAGTCATGAAAATGGGATTGAATCAAAAATGGATATAAAAAACATTTGTCTCTGCCCAGCCGCAGCCGCGATCTGGTGCTGTTGAGTCTGGAGCGAGTCCCCCGCTGCTGCACCTATCTTCAGGGTTTCTGGTTTTCAACGTCGTGAGGGTTTTAACAGAAAAATCTACACAACGCCGACATTTTTTAGACAAACCAATAGCACCGATCATTCTTGACCGATGGCGATCCTCTTCCTGCGCCGGCGTCGCACCTGCAGTCCCTAATCTATGTAAAAAAATAAGAACAAAAATCCATTAGCCAAGAGCAAGGAAACTGTGTTCTGGGCAGCTTCAAAACCGTGGCAGTCTGCATTCGGGGGAATAACGCTCCAAGGTTTTCTGGTAAGAGGTAGCAACGACAAAATCATTTGCAATCGGAGACGCTATGGCGGTAAAGAGAATATTACACTTTTGGGTAGTGCCAGACCTTTGAAGAATGTAATTATGTATGAAATTCAAGTCCAGCATTATGAAGCCTTGGATGCCGATTCATTGCTTATATATTTGTCGGAGTCATTGCCAAAACGTATTCATTATGTATATAGTTTTAAAGAATTCATGGGATAGTTATATGAACACACCATTTGGCCACCATAGCTTTTATTTTCTATAGTGGTAATTTTTTGTGAAAATTATAACTTCTTAGCCTTAATCCCATGATGTTTATAACCACCACCAAGGACACTTGTCAATTGTAGCCTTTTTTATCTCTTTGGTGGTTGAAACCACCCAAAATTGTTATAACTTACCTAACTTGTTGGACAAGTAACCTCCTAACTTGTTGGGCAAGTAATCTCTTAATTGGTTGGCCAAGTTACTTGGGAGAGAAGTTAGGTGAGAT
>MNCI01025946.1:43541-62290 GCA_015680685.1 Gnetum montanum
TGGAACTATCTCTTTCTCTGGGGAAAATTAGGAGTAGATTGCGGAGTTGTGCTCAAATGTTTTTGCAAAATTTTATTTGTTACAAGTAGGTATTATAAGGACCGCGTAGACTAGGCAGTTGAACAAAATAGGAAATTTTCAACAACTCACAGTACTTGGCAAAGTTGGCTGAATCTCTTTAAAGTAAGTCATTTGTAGTTTACACACAACACAATCGTTACATTTCACACAACCGCACGCCGCAATAGCACACACACATACTCACATTAACTACTGAGTTTATTTGGAGGTATCTGGGCCTTGGTGTTGCCAGAGACCAGCAGGCACCTAAATCCTGTTCGAGGACACTCGTTGGCGGTCGCGTCCCAAACGGTTGCCAACAGTTCTTTTGGCGTTAGAAGGAGGGCAAAAATGTTGGCACATTTCGCCATTTAATGGAGCAGACTTTGTTAGGTTGTGAAGCTAATCATATAACTAACATTGCCAATATTTTATTAGATGAAGATTTTTCAGAGGTGTTGGGTTGGTAGTTTGAAAGGTTTTTCTCTAATTGATTCACTAGCAAATACAGTTTTCTTTAAGACAAATGATCAATTGTTCAGAGTTCATGACAATCCTCTACCAACTATTTTAGTGTCAAAGAAGTATCCACTGGATCTACCAACATTTAAAAACCCAAATTTTCATCAGAAGTCGTGAAATTTTTTACTTAAAGAACTTTTTACTTGTAATCTTATAAGATTTTATCGGCCAATTTATAGATATATATTATAAATATATAACTAAAGCTAGAAACAACGGAAAGGGTGTATACGTGTTGTCACTTGTCAAAAGGAGAAGGGTTTGAAACTTGAACCCCTGCCGTGGCGCTTAGCCATTACTTCCACGTGACCGTGGAAAGAGATTAGAGGGACTCAACAACAGCATCGTCATGATTCATGAGGATAAATAGGAACCCATTGTGTAGGCAAGAATCCCACATCCCTGCATATCTCTTCCGACATGGGGAATTTACTTGCTTTTTGCCGTTTTCACTCATGTCTGTGCTTGATGCTTTCTGCTACGCTCTTGGACTGTGTTCTTCTTGATAATGGAGCTGCAGCGCAGCAACTCGGATGGACCAAAATCAGCAGTAATTGGAGCCGAACGGGCAGCTTCTCACCACTGTTCTGGCCATGGCTATATCTTCACTGATTCTTGGCTAGGGCCAAACCAGCGATATCCAGTTTGTGAGTGCAATGACTTTTTTGAATCAGAAGTGCAGTCAAGAAGCACAATTGCCTTGTAAATGTTCTTAGGTTCCCACTTCCTCTTTGTTTCCCTCTTTGCAAAATTTTGTTCCCGTCAGTCACTCTTGATTTGAGCAGTGATTAAGCTTGCAAGTGTTTGTTTGGTTTTCCCTTTGAAATTTTTGATTTGCAGTCTTGATCCGGGGTTCCTAGAGCCATTTTGGATAAAAAATGCACAGGCCAGCTCTTATGTTGTTCATCGTGGCACCAGATGAGCTATCAAAGCAATGATTATAGCGATGATAAACTCCTTACGCCAGAGTTAGATGATTGGATAAGAAGCCTTCATGAGTTAGTAGGCAATGCAGTGGTTAAGAACAAGTCTATTGTTCTGGGTGCTGGATCAACTCATCTTTTCAACGCAGAAATTCATAGTGTTTCTTATTCTAGTTCCGACTAATGTATGAAGCATCAGTCACTTCTTGTCGCCTCTGCGGCTCTGCGCCATACTTCTTCGTGGGTTGCCAAACTTTTATTACTTGTATTCATCTATATATGTGCCACCATTACAATAAGATTAATTAATACATAACCCATAATCATAATGTAACGGGTTTTTGAGTTGCTGCCTGCAGTCTTTCGGAACTCAGGCGGAGACGTTCGATTCGTTGAGGTATAGGTGGGAGGAGATTCCAAGAAATACGTCAGTAAAACCGAAGGCAAAAGATTTGTAGAGGTAATAGCAAATCCCAATAACCCAGATGAACAACCCTAGAAATCAATTTTAAATGGTGATCTGAAGATTGTGTCCGACAGAGGTCCTTGGTGGCCACACTACACTCCCATGACTGAAACTGCCGACGACGACCTCATGATATTCTCTCTTTCCAAGCTCACTGGTCATGCCAGTACCAGATTTGGCTCTGTGATTAACAGAAATATACCGTGCCTTCGGAAGACTACTCTTATTTTTAGGTCAAGTGTTATTCTATTATCCTAACATGTTATGTATTGGTTGAATAATGCAGATGGGCACTTGTGAAAGACGAGGCTGTCTACAACAGAATGAAAGACTACGTGGAGAATGATATAAGCCTTGTATCACACGATGCTCAGTTCAGAGCCACAGCACTACTAAGGACTGTCGTCAAGGGTTACCAGGAAAACACAAGCCGCCAAAAGATGTTTGATCTCCGGTACAGCGAACTGCAATGACGATGGAAGAAGGTTGCAGATATCTTCCGCAAGACTGATCGTTTTACCCTGCAGAACACCACTTCCAAGTACTGCAACTTTTTCAAGAAAGTCATGCAACCCTCTGAAGGTAAACTCTGTCGCCCATGCACATCTAAGTTTTAATCTACGTGAGTGAATGTTATATATATATATATATGTGAGAGCGATTGAATCATGAAGCAAGGAGATGGTTTTTTCGCTTGTAGCGTTTGCATGGGTGACATGCAACTGGGATGAAGACTGCACACAAGTGTCTTTGGATACTGGAATCCAAGCCCATTGGATACTGGAATCCAAGCCCAAAATGGTACCAACTTCGAAGGGAATATTTATCAGGCGTGAAACGAAGAGATAATTTCGAAATGCTTTATGGAAAACTCAAAAGCTTAATCGAAGGCTCTTCTGCTTATGCTGAAATTATCCGTGGGCCTGACTCGTATGCCAAACCTATATAGATATATACACCTAGCTTATGCTGCCGCAAGAAACAGCATCCTCAATAAAAGAAGTTGCGATGTTTACTGTTATACAGTGTTTAGGATTATGAATCATGATAAATCTGCCGGTTGAATTATATTTAAAAATATAAAAAATATAGCTAAATTTATTTATTTATTTCTAAAAATAAAGTTTATTATAAAAGTTGTATCGACTCAATTTGGGTCTGCACATTTTCTGATCATCGATGATTTACAGAAAACATAGAAAATTATGCTGTTATATTGATGATTTATCACCGACATAGAAATATCGATGATTTACCACTGACATAGAAAATTATGCTGTTATATTGATGATTTATTACCGACATAGAAAATTATGCTGTTATATTGTTGATTTATCACCGACTTAGAAAACTATGCTTTTATAGTTATCCTGAAAAACACAAAATGTAGTTATCCTGAAAAACACAAAATGATAAAAACAGCTATATGCAAAAACATCTATATGCATGATTTACCCTATGCTGTAAGGAAATCTCGAAAGCTTGATGGAAGGCTCTTGACCTGAAAAATATCCGTAAATTATGCGTGAGTCAGGATCTTAAAAATTATATAGATATATACATCAATTTATGCTATGCATGGCTTATCTTATATCTATCTCATGTATAATTTTCTTTCAATGTCAATCTTATTAGAAAAGAAAATTTTAAAACTAAATTTAGTTGATTACTTGAATATGTTTAAAATTTTTTTTAGATGAACACCCTAATCTAAGAAATTTTTTTTCCTTCATGTGTAATTAACTTTGTACTAAAGACTAATTCAAATCAAATAAATAAGAAGAAACATTGCTAAAGTTCTTATATAAATTTTTTAAACATAATACCTCAAGAAAATATTATTTTTGTTATATTCATTTGTATTTTAAGATGAAAATATAGCCCATAACATTTAGTAGGGTAGGGTAATGCAAAAACTAAGGTTGGAATTCATATCACATGTTTATTATTTCTTCATTATTTAGTGCATTAGAAAGACCCAAGTGTTAAGTTTTTCTTTCCTTTTGTGTTATGTACTATTTTTTTTAATTGAATCCAAAGGTACATGGTATAGGAATTTGTTGCAATGATAGAGAATCTAAAAGTATATAGTAGGGGTTTTGCAATGATGGAGAAAAAGGTGTGTATTCTAATAGCCTTGTGTATTAATCTTTAAAAATTTCTTACTTGTATGTGTTTATGCATAAACTCTAGTGACAACAACAATAGGAAAGAAAACTTGTTTAAGGAGACTATTGCCTAGGATGTCTCTCGTATGGGTACGGAAAGCTGGGAATTGTCTCAGTTAGAGAGGGCTACGTGGTCTTTTGAAAATAGTAAAAAAAATGAAAATTTTAATTGAAATGAGTGTCTCAAATTTAAGAATGCAAAAAGTAACCAAAATAAATTTTCCCTACTTCCCAACTACTGTTGGTAGATCGTCACTGATCCATTGCAAACAGTACTATAGCTAGCACTGTTTATAGCCGCCAAAGAAGAAACAGAGAGAGAAGAGGTTGAATGAAGTGGCCTACTGATGCATCTCTGATGCATAGAAAGAATGTTCCTTGTTGCCAACATGAAAGAAGAAAAATTTTCTCTGTTTGAAGAACCCTACCGTGGATGCAACACCCACCAAAAATAGTACAAAACTATAGAGCCCATGCCTGTAACTACTACTGTCAACTGCTACAACACTGCAACAAAAAGAGAGAGAGAACAAGCTACTAGATCCTGCTATCACATGTTAGTAAATGCATTGCTATCTCCAATCCTATGTTTTTTGCTATCACGAGTCTACCATCATCACTTGTCTATCGTGAAAAAAGAAAGAAAATCGTAGCCTCTTGTTTCTTGTTGAGATTGTTGACCATTGTCCACACAGCTCTATCATTGCTGACTATCACCAATCCATTGTCAAGAATAAAGAAACAAAACTGCAAAACCTTCCTATAGTGTCTATTGTCTATGTGTGTCAACTGCGCCACTATGACCCCAAGAAAAATAGGAGAAGAGAAAGAGAGAAAACCACTGTCCACTAGTTTCTTAGCTCCTAGAGACCCCCTACCCATTTGCGTGCACCTTAATTGAGAGAGGTGCAGTTGTTCAGAAAGAGAGATTGATTTGTTAGGTAGGCCCTCACTCCTTCCCCCTTCTGCATCATCTTCATTCTCTATTTTATAGTTGCCTACTAGTGACGTTTCAACTCCTTGCATGTCGATACATGTTGGTCCACCTCCTCGCACATCGGTTCACCTTCCCACACATTGACCTGCATGTTGGTCCACCTCCTCGCACATCAGTTCACCTTCTTGCACATTAACATTGCTTGGTGAGATGGTATATGATTTTATAGGACAATTTTGTTATCATGGCTCTATGCGATAGCATGGCCAAGGTTGGCCACAACACTTAGCCCCCAAACAACAAATTACATGCAAGTGCAAGGAGCAACAAAAATCATGAAATCTTAAAAGAAAAATAATAAAATAAAATATTTCAAAAAAATAAATTTAAAATTGAATAATAAAACCACCTCACCCAACTTAGAATTTAAGTAAGGACCACCAAAATCAAAAATTTAAAAATGGGACTAGGAAATGAGGGTTATAAAGAAAGGTTTCAATAACAACAATTTTCAAAAAACGAGAAGCATAAAAAGGTAAAAAATAAAGGGTCTAAAGACAAAGGTTTTTTTTTTTTTTTAAATTAACAAGTTCCAAGACTAGATCAAAACATGAAATAGACACAAGGAAATGGAAAAAAGAGCTAATAAACAAAAGGTAAGAGAAAAGCCTTCCTTCTAGCACCAAAAAGATGTTAATGCATAAATTTTGGTCACACCAACACCTCAAAAAAAAAAAAAAACTCATTTTAGGATACTACTACCTAGGGTGCCTTTCGTATGGGTATGGAAACCTGAGAATAGTCTTAGCTAAAGAGGGCCATGTGATGTTTTAAAACAGAATGAATTAAACCAAAAAGTTAATTGAATTCAAGTTCAACAACTATCTTAAAATTCAAGACTTTATGAAAATATAGTAGGTAGTAAGAAAATTTAAATTTTCCCTTGGTTCCTTGCTACTACCACCAATTCATGCCATATCATCATTGTAGATACTAATATAGTTGACATTACTCGTAGCCACTAGGAGATGTAGAGAGAGATTTATCCGATGTTCCACTGCCATGTGCCTCATTATTGCCTATCACGCAACCTACCGTTGATGGTAAAAAATATAGGGAGACTACTTGTTATAACATCACCCTTGCCAAAGAGACAAAGAAAAGAGAACCTTGTTGTAGTCATCAATTTGGATCTACAGAGAGAGGGAAAGAGAGACAGAGAGAGAGATCCTACTACCAACTACTATTATTTGCCATTGTTGCCAAGAAAAAGCCCCTTGTGGCAGCAAGGACAAAAATCCCCTTGTTCAAGGACGTGCTACTACTACTATTGGATGTTACCATCGCTGCAATTGTAGACCACTATTGGAAGAGAGAAAACTAGAATCCCTCTGCTAGCAAAAAGGATCATCGTCACCTCACATTTTCTTGTCATGGAAACTACCATAGCCAACATTGTTCGTAGCCACTGAGAGAGGAAGAGAGAGAGAGATCTATTCCACCACCAACCACCATTATGGTTCATGGTTCTATCCACCACCATTTATTGGAGAAAGAAGGATAGAAAGAGAGATGTTGGTGTTTTCCAATCTACATGCTATAGACACATCATTCATAGCCTTTATTTCTTGGCACATACATTGTTCTTTCTACCACACGCATTGCTAGAGATAGGAGAGGCTAGACCCTAATGAGAGAGAGGCTAGCCCCAATGAGAGAGAGAGAGGCTGGCCCCTTTGTTCCTACAATTTCTATGGGTACTATTGCCATCATAGGTTTCTTGGCTACTGCATGGGAAAGGGGAGGCCCGTTAGAGCCTACCACGCACCCTACTACTACTAATGTGCCACTATCTGCATGTTTGTGTTTTCCACTGCTACCTTAGAAGCTTACCTACCTATCACGTGCTGCACAAGGAAGTCACCTATTGCTTCTAGTTGTAGTTTCCACACACCACCATTATTATCATGATCACCACTGTCATGTGCCCTACCAGAGAGGGGAGAGGCTGGGTGATGATGATACGCCAAAGAAAGAGAAACTATCATCTACTGGTTTCCTTTAGAGAGGGGAGTCCTCAATAGATGATTCACCTATTGCTTATTGCTTAGCCCTCCACTTGTGCTAAGAATCCCTTACTTCCTCCTACAATAGTCTGTAGTGTGCCTTATTGTTGCAAGAGAGAGAGGGAAGGTTGTAGGTGTAAATCTCCTTCTAGCACCAAAAAGGTGTTGATGCATAAATTTTGATCACACCAACACTAGAAAAGAAAACTCATTTAAGGATTTTATTGCCTAATGTGCCTCTAGTATGGGTATAAAGACTTGGGAATAGTCTCAACTGGAGAGGGCTACATCGCCTTTTGAAAATAGTAAAAGAATGAGAATTTTAATTGGAATGAAAGTTTAGAATTTAAGAATATAAAAGGTAACTAAAAATTTTTCCTACTTCCCAACTACTACTACTAGATCGTCGCTGGTCCATTGCAAACATTGCCATAGCCAACACTGCCTATAGCTGCCAAAGGATAGAGAGAGAGAGAGAGAGAGAGAAGAGGTTAGATAAAGGGGCCCGCTGATGCGTCTCTAACACATAGATAGAACATGCCTCATTGCCAACATGAGAGAGGAAAATTTTTTCCTGTTTCAAGAACCTTGTTGCAGATTCACTACCCACCAAAAATGCTACTATCAACTACTACAACACCATAGTGGAGAGAGAGAATGAGTTGCTAGATCTTGCTATCATGTGCTTGTAGATGCATTTCTATCTTTAGTCCTATGTTTGCCACGATTAGGAGTCTGCCAAGAAAAGGGAAAAGAAATTAGTTATCTCTTGGTTTCTTGTTAAGATTGTTGACCATCATCTACATAGCTCTACCACTACGGACTATCACTAATTTGTTGCCAAGAATAAAGAAATAGAACTATAGAACCCACCTATAGTGCTTGCCATCTACATGTGTTAGCTGCATTGCTATCACCCCAAGAAAAACTGAAGAAGAGAGATAGAAAAAACCATTGGCGACTAGTTTCACAGGCCTTGGAGAGCCCCCTACCCATTTGGATGCACCTCAATGAAAAGAGGTGTAGCTATGTGGAAAGAGAGCGCAATTTTTCAAGGAGGCCCTTGTTCCTTCCCCCTTCAACATCATCTTCATTCTCTATTTTATAGCAACCTACTAGTGACATTTCACCTCCCCAAATGTCATTCTACCTTCCTACACATCAGTCCCCCTCCCCACATATTGATTTACCGTCTCACACATTGATCCACCTTCCTACACGTCGGTCCACCTCCCTACACATCAGTTCAACTTCCTACACATTAACATTGCTTGGTGAAATGGTATATGATTTTGTAGGATAGTTTTGTTGATCATGGCCCCATGCGATAACATGGTTGATGTTGGCCACAATAATATGCATAGTGTGACTTTTACTGATGTCCATGTTTCTTACTTAGTCATTAAGTAAAATAAAATATATGTATAAAATCTTTCATTATATTTTATAATCATTTTAAATTTTCTTGGGATTATATACTCATTATGATATCCAAGATGATTCATGAAATTTAAAACAACAAAATAAATTAACAAAAATACAAAAGAATATGCTTCACGAAAAAACTAGAAAAATTTTAGCAAGAAATAGGCTCCTAGATCATAATTGGTATTAATTTTTATGGTAGTTTTTGTTTGGTTATTGATTTCAAGTAGTGGCATGCTTGAAAAAAAATCAAAATTAAAAAATTCTTCATAATGATTATGAACTATGGGGATGTACTTGGAGGATCTTCTAGTCAATGAAGATCTCTAGCAAGTGATAGCTAATTCAAAGCTCAACACCATTACACAATTACACTAGAAGGCCTTGGATACAAAGGTAAAAATAAGAATTTATTTATGTCTTTCTTGTTTGATGCTTGTCAACATTTTTGGAATTATCACTATTGAGGTCTTGTAGGAACAGTTAAAAGATTTATACTAGATAAAATCTATTGGCAATACATTATTTCATAGAAAAAATTTACATGCACTCAGGATGCTAAAGTAATGTCACTTACTAACATCTAAGTGTCTTTAACGATATCATGATGTAACTTGAAACACTTGAAGTTAAAATGAAAGAGGAAGATCCTTGTATATATCTTTTAGAGTCTCTCCCTAAGTCTTGAAATACATTTGTCATCTTAATTAGTAATTTTTTCTTAATTTTTAATTTTAATACTATTATTGTCCATCTCCTAACTAAAATAAAAGAGAAGGAATAGTTTTGCCCCTATCTAGAATGATCTTTTCCTTGTAAAATATTCTAGTTTGAAGGTAAATAAAAGCTCATAGTCTAAACCATTTAGATTCTAGAAAAATCCCACAAAACTAAGATGTTGAAATTTTGGAAAGATTGATCATCTTAAAAAATATTTTAAAGCATCAAATGAAAGGAAAGCATCTACAAATAATAAAAATAAAAATAAATTTCCTCCTCATCAAGAGGGAAATTTGTATGTAGTATCTTTAGTTGATGATATTGAGAGAGTTTCTTAGTTCAATGATTCTAGTGCTTCCTATCACTACATCCCACACCTTTAATGATTTCGTGAATACCTTATTTGCAATCTCGATGTTGTCAAGTAAGGTGATGATGGTCTTTGTCATGTTGTTAGGTATGGTAAAGTTAAAATCTAGTTTAAGGATGAAATCATAAAAACCATATCTCATGTTCATCATATACCAAAATTCACAATGAGTCTCATGTCTTTGAGTGAGTTAGAGATTGTAGGTCTAACTATAATATTTGAAAAATAAAAATGTAAAATATTACCATCATTTTTACCTCTAGCCACTAGTATAAAGGTGAGAAGGTTGTCCTAGCTAAAAGTAAGGATGTTGCAACACAATGTTAGCATACTAGTTATTCCTAACTTGTGATCAAACATTTAATACTTGACAGGGAAGATTAGGACACCTAAGTGAAAGAGGGTTAAAGGAACTACATAAGAAAAGGTAAATTTAACCTTATAGAATAATCTTTGAATTTTTGTCATAATTGTTAGCTTGGCAGACAAACATGTTTAGGACTTTTAAGAAGTTAATCAAGTGTTAGAGTTAATACATATTGATGTATGTGAACTAGTCAAGAACTTGTAAACATGTTTACTTGGAGGTGCTACATATCTTTCATTGATAATTTTTCAAGAAAAACTTAGATATAAATAATAAAATAGAAGACTAAAATATTTTAAAAATTTAAAGAGTTTAAAGTTATTGTTGAAAATTATTCAAGAAAGAAAATTAATGTTTTTAGAATAGATAATGATGATGAATTTTACTCTTATAATTTTGAAAATTTTTATAAAGGAAATGTCAAATACAAGAAAAAGACTATTCCAAGAACTTACTAGTAGAATGAAGTAACTAAACATTTTAATAGAACATTGATGAAATGGACTAGATGTATTCTAAGCAAAGTTTCTTTTGGAAAATATGTTTTGGTTGAAGTAGTAATGATTACTTGCTATTTCATCAATAGGTGTCCATCCTTTACAATTAATGGAAAGATTCTAGAAGAAATATGGAGTAGTAATCCTACCAATTTAAATTATCTTTGAGTTTTTAGATATGAAGCTTATCTTCATGTTTCAAAAATTGATAGAGCAAAGTTAGATTACAATTTTGTAAAGTATAATTTTCTTGGTTATAGTCATGGTGATGATATAAAAGCTTATAAGTTGCACAACTCAAAAACTAAAGGGTTATCTATAATTGTTATGCTATATTTAGAAATACTTTTGAACATATCAAGTGTAGTCTCTCTAATAATGTAACACTTGATCATGTATCTTTTCAAATTAATAAAGAAAATTTAGAGGATCATCCTCTCTCAATAGGAGACATTACTTCTAACCAATAGAATGATGTGAATAATATACCAGAAATATTTATAGGAGAAGGACTTAAGTTAAGATGAAGAAAAAAAGTATCAATTTGATGCTCTCTCAACTTTACAATCTTTAAGATGATATGGCCACATAAGAGAATTAACCACTTGGTTTGACTATTAAATTCTAATCGCTAAAGCTAATTCACTTATGATGAATTATGTATGCTTCTTTATCATGAAGAACAAAAGTGAGTGATAGATGATGAAATTTCTTTTACTCATAAAAATAAGACATGATGAAGCATGTACATTTCTTTATCATAAGTAAGTGGTTCACTTTTAGTGATTAGAATTTGATCTCTAAATAAAGTGGGTACTTTTCTTATATGACTAGATCGACTTAAAGATTATAAAGTTGATGATTCATCATATTAATACTATATTTTCTAATCCTCACTTAAATATTCCCCTATAATTATTTCTTATATATTACTCACACCATCTTGTTGGTTAGAAGAAATGTCTTTGGTTGAGGTAGAAAACTAATTGGATGTAAGTAAGTGTTCAGAATTAAATCTAGTAACTAGTTTAAAGACCATCTTATTACTAAGGTTTATTCAAAAGAAAAGAATTGATTATGATAAAGTTTTCTTCCATGTGGTAAAATTATCACATATTATATTAGTATTGTCATTAGAAACAACTTATGATCTAGAACTTAAATAAATGGAAATAAAGACTATTTTCCTCTAAGGATTGAGAACTTAGAAGGGAGGGTTGAATAAGTTCCCAAATTAAAATTGTACCACTCACATGAACATACCAAATTTTACATGGTTCCCCAACTTGGGTACATCCACACTTAAAAGGTAGATTCCTTGCACACCTCCTAACTTTGTTTCTTAAAAATGTGATTTAAAGGATACCACATCTTGTACAATCTTTGAGCTTCATACCAAATTCTTTCATTACTTTGAAACCACTCAAACACTTAAGGTTTCAACAAGCTCAAAATGTGATTTCAAGAATCCCATAACCTTTACAAAATTGAGCTCCTTTCTGGAGTGTTTTGATGTTGCAAAACCACTCAATCTCATAATATCTTGATAAGCTCAATGAGGATGCCTTCTTCAAAGAAGCACATAAACCTTGGAGGTGTACAAGAAAAAGAAAAAGACATAAGGAAAGAATGTAAGTAAGTTTACAAGTCCTTGTAGTTGAAGCTCAATACAACATACAAACAAGCAAATGATGTTACAATGAAGAACAAGAATATAATAGCTTATATATGATAATGGTTATTCTGATGTGAATAGTGTGCTTCCCCAGTTCCAAAGAATTTGATATCTTATTATAGCTTCAAATTCATGCAATGGCTACCCAATGACTAATGCAGATTTCTTCTTTGTGGGAGAGACATCTACCTTAGATTAGCCCCAATTTTGGAGAGACATCTCCTTTGAAAATGGGATGTCTCATATGAGATGTCTCTATGAAGACATCTTCTTATGATGGAGATGTCTCCTAGCAGTAGACATGTCCTCAAATTTTGTTCCTTGTATTCAAAGGCTTTCTCCCATCAATTTATCTTCTTCCTATCCCTTAGAGCATCTTCAATTGGCTTGTAGCCTTTACTTTCAATCCATGCTCATCCATCTTCACATCTTGTTCATGTAGCCTTTACTTTGTTATCTCATTGTAGATCTTGTTTCCTTGAGTTCTCATTCATGCCCTACAAGATCATCATACACTAGATATAATCTATGTTCTCCAGTTTCCTTAAAGTTTTGACATACCAAAAGCTCAACAATCTTTCCCTTTTTGGTGATGTTCAAAACTTAAGAAAATGGATGAGTAAATGTGTAATTTAAATAATAGTAAATCATGAAAAAAACCGTAAGACATATAAATTCCAATTGCGGCAAGGTTATCACTAGGATATGGCTCTAAGGCTCAACGCATAGGGTAGAGATGGAATGAGATAAAAATCAAGAGATATTCAAAATACTATCCAAGAAAAAAATCTATCTCTATAATATGACAACAAAAGTATAGAACCATTATATCTAAATATAAAGATGATATAATCTATCCATATCCAAATATCCATCAATACATACAGTCATTGATATATCCACAACCATGTACAAAACCATATATCTGCAAAAGCTCTCACCTTTTTTGGACATCATCAAAAAGGAGGGACTACCCAACAACTCTAATCACTAACCTCCATGGCATCATTGGAGTCCTCATTTGAATTAGTTGTAGCATGAGAAGGTTGGTAGCTTTACTTCTCATCATCATCACTACTAGTACTAGCATTGGAGACTTCCTTGTTTGAAGAAGCTACCAAAATTAGATCTCTTTATGAATGAAGCTTCACTTGAAATTGAGATGAAGCTGGCAGATCCTACTAGGATGGAGCCTACTACGAGGATAAAGAAGCAAAATTTTTGTTTATTGATGATAAAATAGGTAGATCTCTATTGGGACAAAGTCCCAAAGATGCTCTCCATGATTTTCATCTCAATTGACCTTAGAGCATCATCCTGTATGGGCTTGGAAAGCTCCCCCTGGACATGTGTTGGTGGTGGATCAGGTTCCTTTGAATCAGTCTCATTTCCTAAGTCATAAGCTTGGAGAGGTTCAATTACTACTAAATGTCTTGGTGGGGTAGGATGGTCCTCCTCACTATTTCAAATAGGAGGAGTTGTAATCTTCTCAAACTACTACCTATCAAGAGGAAGAGGTACTCTAGCTGTGTCCATTCTCTTATGAAGGTAAGAGAGGTTCCTACTAATGATTCCAAAGGTAAGAGCAAATGCTCTAAGTAGCTTCTTTAGTAAAGATTTCATTTGGCTGCTAGTTGATATGGGCCACCTCAATTGGGGAGAGGCCCAAGATGGTGATGAAAATTTCTTCTTTTAGGACTTTTGTGGCATGCTAATAGTTTCTACTTCATCAACATGGATGGAGCTATTATTTTTAGAATATTCACCAAGGATTCTTTTTCCTTTGAGCAAAGGCATGTTAGGAATGGAAACACCTTACTGTCAAATTAAAAAATTGATTAGGTGAGGGTGCCCAAGGATTCTCTCCTTGGTAAATAAGCCCAACATGTCTTAATAGAGAGTATGACCCAAATCCAAAGGTTGTCCGGTGAAAAGGCAGTAGAGGAAAAATGCATGGGAAAGAAACAAATAATTATATATTTTTCATTTTACAATGACATTATATAAAATAATAAGTTATAGGATGAAAGCATCCAGGGGCATCTGGTTCCTATAAATCCTTCCACTATGAAGGGATACTAACTCCCTAAATAAAGCATCATCAACTTCATCTTGGAAGATAGGAATTACACCATTCATAAAAATGTCAATCATGGAATGAATGGTGATCCTAAACAAATCAACACCAAAAATCCCAATAAGTGCATTGGCAACTTGAGAAGACACATCAATTAGCAAACCCTCAACCATGGTAGTAATATCCCCAATAGAAGCATTTTTAATCAAAATTTCACTATAAAATTATTTAAGGAGAATATAAGGCACACAAAAATTCATAGAAATGAAAGCAACCTAGTTTAACACTTGAAATAAATACATTAACTTATTTTTTCAATGCTGGTAGAAAGAAAGAAAATGCTCAAAGATAATAGAAGTGGTTTGAGTTGCCTCAAACCAATGTTGGGCATTGATGGATTTGAATTTAGGATTATAGGTTCTATTAGCACTAAAGGAAGCTTCTTTTGACTTCTTTCTCTTCTTTGGAAATGGAATTAATGTTCCAACCTTCTTGTGGGCCATGGATTTTGAGAAAAATGCACAAATCACTATTTTTGGTGAAGCCCTGGTCATCTTTCCTTGGTCATCATGCTTGGATGAATGAAAAATAAGGGTTTGGATTTATATAATTGCACTCAACAAGGGTTTTTAACAAAAAGATAGATGTTTATTTTAAAAGAGGGAAGTCTATGTCATGTCTAAACTAATAGGTAGATGTCTCCTTTGAAAAGTAGACATCTTTACTATGACAAATGAAAGCACAGGTAGACATCTCCTTTGAGAAGTAGACATCTCTTGGTAGATGTCTCATAAATAAAAAATACCAAAAGTCAAAAACACTAGGTCATTTAAACTGGCAATGAAATTAACTAAAATACACTATCAAGTTTAGAGCTATGGTCTACATGCTACCTTCCTTAGCCAAAAAAATACTAAAATGTGGATTCCACAACTTTAGATTTCAAGCACAAAGGGTGAAACACACTTTGTTAATGAAATTGACAATGAAATTAGCCCAAAACAATTAACAAACCTCCATCCATGATTAACTCATTATCTATGTGGATTAAAAATGATGGCATGTGGATCCCATAACTCAAACTTCAAGCATCAAGAGTAAAAAACACTAATACAATGAAATTGATAGCTTATTTGACTCAAAGACATTGTCAACCCCCAAGCTACCCACATGCTATCCAGTATATCCAAAAACACTGATAGTGTGAAATTACATTGCCTTCATAGCTCATTTGGTGTTAAAATACGTTATTATACATATTTTTAGCCTTTTTTTTCATGTAATTATTGTCTATTTTGACCATATAATAACCAAAATAAATGATTAATAGCATCTATTACATCATTTTGCATTATGTTAGCCTTGTTTGATAATTGTACAATGTACATGCCATTTAAAATGCCTTTGTTGATGTGTAAGATTAAGCTATAGAGATGTGGGAATAATCTAACTTGTCCTTAAGCTTGGATTTTTCCTTTAGTAATGTCAATAAATCAATAAACCTTAATGTTGGAAGCTTCTTTGACCACATAGACTCAATAGAGAAAACCTTATAATGGTCAAATTACATAGTTAAAACCCTCAACTTAGAGATTGCAGACATCATAGAGGATTCTTTAGTGGATGTACCCATTATAATACACAATGGTGAGGAGAAAGCACTAAAAGTTAAGTTCCTCTCTAGAACCTCAACTTTCTTACGACATCATCAAGATCCTCGAAGCTAACATTAATACCTTTGCATGGTGTTATGAAGACATGCTTGAACTTGACCCATGTATAGTTTAACATAACATCATACTTGATCCTAGCATTAATCATACCAAACAAAAAGTGAACAAGATTATACTAGACTTAGCCTTAGTAGTTCGTGATGAGATTAAGAAACTCTACTAAGTAGGTTTCATCCAGGCTCTTGACTACATTGATTGGGTATCCAACATAGTAGTAGTTCTTAAGATAAATAGGAGCATTTGCTTATGTATCGATTTTTGTGATCTCGTCAAGGAAACTATCAAGGATTACTTTTCTTTGCCTATTATCGATCTACTTATATGGATACTATGATTGGACATGTCTTGTTATCCTTCATGGATGGATTTTTTGGATACAAACAAGTTAGCATTAATCCAAAACATCAGTTGCATAAAACTGTTATGACCCCTTAGAAAATTGTTTTTCACATGATGATGCCTTTTGGTCTAAAGTATGCATATGCAACATATCAACGAGGCATAACCTACATCTTTAGTGACTACTAGGCCTACTCAATGACTATGTTGATGATATAGCTGTAATGTCCAAGGTAGCCAGTGAGCATGCACATGACATGAGCTACATTCTTCAAAGTTGTCTCAAATATGAACTTCAACTCAACTGTAAGAAGTGTATCTTTGATGTTAAAATCAAATAAATTCTTAGCTTTATAGTCTCTAAGACATGAATATGTGTCAATTATAACAAGGTTAAGGGCATAATTAACTTGTTGGCACTGAGTAACATTAAGGAATTTGATTTACAAGATAGATTACAATTCATTCATACGTTCATCTCAAGGCTTATAGATAAGTTACAATCCATGAAACACTAGGGCAAGAAGGAAGTTCATTGTGAATGAAAAGATCAATGCTAGTTAGCCTTTGATAACATTAAGTAAGAGTTAGTCCTATTTCCAATTGTATATCTACCTCAAAAAGATATATCATTCTATAGCTACCTTGCAATATCTAACATATCTATAACCTCTTTACTTTATTAAAGGTGAGATGGAGTAGAGTTACCAATTTACTACTTGAGCCATGCATTAGTATTCTATAAAACTCGATATTTTGAAGTCAAGAGACATTGCCTATCCTTAGTATTTTTCTTAAAGAAATGGAAATACTACCTCTTTAGGAATCAAGTCAATATCATATGTAAAAGTAATGTATTAAGGACTATTATATCTTACATCTACGAGAATAGTTAAATAGCTTGATGGAAAGCCATAACAACTAAATTTAACATACAATATGTTTCCCAAGCCTTAAACAAAGGTCAAGCCATAGTTAACCACATCTCCAATTAAAGACAACACAACCATATATCCCAAGTATCCTAATGCATATGTCAATGCTATCAACAATGTACCCAAAGGTTATGAAGCCATTTGTCATTTTGACAGATCTTCAACTACATATGGAGCCACTGGTACTATCATCATTGCACTTCCCTATAGTGAAATTTAAAATTTTGCCTATCATTTCTAGTTTCCATATACCAATAATGTGGTGGAGTTTGAAGGGTTAATCAAAGGATTGATAATAGCTCATGATCATGGATTTACATGTTTGATGATAATAGATGATTCATAATTGGTGATCAACCAAGTAACTAAATTATATGCTTACAAAGAGGAATCCTTGTAACCATACTTTGACTTAGCCAAAACACTCTTACAATGGTTTATAAATGTTAACATTCAACATATTCCTTGAGCTAAAAATACACTAGCTAATGCCATTGCTACATTAGCCTTAAGTATGACACATGATGTGTTTAGAAAATTACCATCCATAATGGAAACTTGTCTCATCCCATCATGAAAAACATGGAAAGTAACTCTATAGTAATCATAGACAGTTCCTCAACCAAAATGATACGATGACATCAAGTTTTATCTTATGCATGATGAACCTCCACAAAACCTAATTTCTACTCAAAAAGATGTTGTACGTAAATGATAATGACAATATGTCCTTATAGCTAGTAATACATTATGTTAAAAATCCTATGACGGTGTATTTCTAGTTTACTTGAGCAACGTAGAAATCCATACAATTCTACAATTGATAAACGATGATATATGTGAAGGACATATAGTACCTAGATCCATGGCTATCAAGATTAGATGCCTAAGACACTATTGGCCTTATATGGAGAATGATTGAACGCAAAAGTTTAAAACTTGTGATACTTGCCAATGACATAGCAATCTCATAAATGTGCTACTAACTAAGTTACATACTACTCAGAATATATGCTCATTTGAATGATGGGAATTGACATAATTGGACCAATAATTTCTAAGTCTTCTACTAGACATAGCTTTATCATTACTACAACCAAGTATTTTACAAAATCGATTGATACTATTCCTTTGAGAAAAATAATAGCACAACAAGTCTACAAGTTTATTCTAGACAACATAGTATCATTTTCTAGCCTAACTTTAGTCATTTTCATAGATAATGGACCAAAATTTAGAAGTCAAAAAATGAAAAAATTTTGTAAATAGTTACACATTAAGCACTCCTTTCATTGTTGTATTATCAAAAGCTACCAACCAAGCTAAAGCTAGTAGCAAAGTCGTCATTAATCTTCTAAAGAAAATGTTAAACAATAACAAATGAGGATGGCACAAGAAACTCTTTTACTTATTATGAACATATAGAATAACATTTTGAATAACAACTAGTGGCATCCCATATAGCCTAG
>MNCI01025946.1:63242-198863 GCA_015680685.1 Gnetum montanum
GTTCTTTGTTTATGTCTTTTGGGTTAATCCTCTAAACATCAATAAAGAGGAGCTAATGAAACACCTTAAAGAGAAAAGTGTTATGAATAGAGAAGTCTTGTGACCAAATTTTATCATGAAATTTTAATTGGATTCAAAAGTACAAATAAATTCCTTAATTTTCCTTCAAAAAATTCATCTTGTGACCTTGATTTGAAAAAAATTCTAAAACATATCAAAAATGTAAAATATAATTCATTATCCATATTATCAAAAATACTTTATATTTCATTAGACCAATGTAATTAAGCTCAAAATTCAAAAACACTATCAATTATGACACAAAGTATCAAAAATGCTACACTTGTTAATCCCAACATATACGAAAATAACACTATAGTTCTAGTCAATGCATATGGTCAGATATGCTATGTAGATTGCCAAGAAACTTGCTCGAATTAAATCAACAAAGAAACAACATATCATGGACTATTTATATAAGAATTGACATTATTTTAAAGACTTTTGGAACATTTAAGACTTCTTCAAACTAGAGGCTTTTAGAGCAAAATAAAGATCTATAAGGCTATAGCCTTTCTCCCTAGCACTATCCATTGTAAGCATTGAAAGCCTATTGCAATCATCATTCAGAAGCATATCTCAAGCCATAATTATTTAGATCAACTATAGAACACACACTTCTCATCCATGAACAAGATCTTGAATGATAGTTTCATAGAGATCTCTAAAATCCTTGCATTTCCAGACTATGAAGGTCATTAAGGATAATTAATCTGTGATCTATATCTTCTAAACTTATACTCTTACAAAATTTTATAGTATTAATATAAAATTTGCAGTTTCATAAGCACATTTTTTTTTTTTTTGCAATTTCTTCTTGATTCACTTGCAAATCTAGCATTGGATCCATTGTTTACATATTTTCTCATCCGATTTTGCTACATTATAGCCTATTTTATTATCTTAATCTTGGTAACATAATTTCAAGTCCTTAGGTAATTGAAAAGACCACGTAAGGTACATTAAATCCTTTTCAAGAACAATGGATCTGGAAGCAAACCTATTTCATACAGATTTATTCTATTTCTAGCTCAAATTTTTCTATCATTACATATCTATTCTTGAGTTTTATATTAATTTCAAATCTAAGAGAGGTTTATGAATAATTACTTAATATTTGGGGATTAATTTATGTTTTCATATAAGATATACTAAATATATTTTACATATCAAGGCTCATGTTTGAATGTGTAATGTCCCATCCTCGGATGTCATGGCAAACATCAATATACACTATATTAGACATTGTGCATAAGAAGACAGTATATCAAACGTCAAATATATGTAACATTTGACATTATGCATAATTAAAATAACAAGTAAAATGCAAAATAAACAAGGAAATAATGCTTTATTAATGCAAAATAGAGTATTTGGATCATGCTCTAAGATTGTTCCTGGAGGTTTTCTTCCTTCAACATCTATATTATAAAGGCAATCTAGCATTGCCACCACACTTTGGCCTACAACCAACTAGAAGAAATGACCAATCCTCTTATTGTCTTACTTCACCTAGCATCTGTGACATGTCTTTCTTAACTTCGCAACTCCATGTGAGCACGACCTCAAAGCTTAGGTATATATGCATTAGTTCAAACCCCCAAAGATTACTTGGAGAGACATGTCCATTATTGCAATGTACCCTTTTGAATCTCAATTACAACACTCCCTTTCAAGTCTTGTTACGATAATGATAACACTTGTTATGAAGAGGCATCATCTTCATTATGTAGCAACATCATTTGGGAATAGGGACATTAAAGAATGAACTAAATGTCATCTGTTCAATGCTAAGTAAAAGCCATGGAAGTTCACACTATTTTGTTAAATAAGAATTAATAAATATATTGCTCAATATTAATATAAAATTATAAATGAAATAGAAATTATGTATTCACTTGGAAGTAAAAATCATAAGAGAGCATATATCTTACATAACTAAAAATTTAATTTATGTGTTTAATCTTAAAGAGTAAAACATTAAAATAATACAAGGTATACAATATTATTCATTTTTAACTACTTTATAAACAACATGATGTTTCATACACAAAAAGATGTGAAATTAATGACATTAATATGTTTTAAAATAGCATATGGAATGAAAATTTTTCAAAATTAATAAAAATTGGATTTCTATATAAACTATTATTTATTCATCTCTAGTTCTTTTGTTATTGATATCTAGTTAACACTGCTTGTGGATGTTCATCCCATAGTGTAAATAGGTATACAAGGATGTGGGGAATGTAAAATGTTTTCTTTCATTCTTCTTTTCCATTCTCTTATTTGTAATGGTTCTATAATTCTCTCTAAGTTGTTTTACAACTTGTTGCTAATGATCCAGGAGTTTATTTCCTATTAGGATGTTTCTAGTTTTCTATTTTTCTTCTAGGGAATGTTCTAGTATAATTTTATTTAATTTATTTTGCTATTTTAAATTTCATAAACAATTTTAGGCATCATAATATTTAGAAATAGTAATTTAAAACTTTTGTTAACTTATTAGGAAGGCTATACATGGTAATACATAATCTTTTTATTTTGGTGAGAGGACAATTATATGTTGGTTAAACTTTGTTATAGTAAATATATAATTTTCTTGATAACATTGGATTATGAGATGAAAGTTTTTATGGAAAATTATTATAGCCAGTTATAAATTAAAAAATATATATTGCTTAATAATGATCATGATAAGAATTGTTTAATAATGTTTTTGATATTTTCTTTCAATATGAAAATCAATTCTAATATCTATTAATTTCTAAATGAAAAAGATTCTCTCAACCAAATAATAGTTATATATCATAAATATAAAGTAAAACTAGTAAACTAATGTTAGTAATTAGTAGCTTAAGTGGCTAACTCATTGTCTTGTTAGGTAAGAGGTTAACAATTTGAGTCACACTTGAGACATTACTAAATTCTTTTATAATGTTTCAAATATATCATACTAACTATATGTTTTGTGACATATCTATAGTCAAAAGTTTAATATTGGAAGATAAAAATGAAAATATGGTTACAATGTGAATAAAATTAAAAGATATTTATTTTTTTTATTTTTTAGATGTGACATATCCATCTTTCTAAGATTTATGGTATGAAATTTTTATATTTTTATGAAGAATAGCAAGATTAATTTTGGCTAAGAAGGAATATATAAATTTTTAAATTTGATTATTTTTATTATGTATTTCTATTAAAAATCACATTAATTCTATTAATATTTATATTATATTACTCATAGGTTCATTAAAGAACCATCGTTTAGAATGATGGTAAAGTGATTGTTTCTTATGTCATAAGGCTTTGATTTAAGCTTAGGTGCAACTACTTTAAAAATTTTTAGGTAATGTAGTTTTTAACTTATAAAAGTAGTTGCACCTGAGCTTAAATCAAAGCCTTACTGAGTAAGCTTAGGTGCAACATTACTAAGTAAGCTTAGGTGCAACTATTACTCAAACCTTTAGGTAATGTTAGTTTTTAACTTATAGCTTCTTTATTTGATGGGTATATAAAAAGAATCATAATCCAAATGTTCAATGCTTATCTTATCAAAGTGGGATCTTTAAAGGATTAATGGGTGAACAAAACCTTAACCTTTTCTTCAAGTGATTATACTAAGATGTTAGAGATTTGTGCAATGGACTACGGCTCATGAGATACAATGATAATTGAAGTTTTAGCTCAAAATTCCATTGAAAAAGTTACCATGATCTAGACCATGAGTCATGACTAGGTTAAGATATTATAGCATGAATTTTAGTATTTAACCATAATTCATGATGAACTTGATATAGAAAGGTTTTTAAAAACTAAGAATATCATAAGTCATGATATTACATGACGAGCTATGGCTAAAGATCATGAGTCAACCACGAGCTGTGGTAGAGATGATAAAATATGTTAAAGTTGGAGATAAGTTCATGGATCAAAAATGATAATCATGAGTTAACCATGATGCTAGTGGTGCAAAAATAATGAAATTTTATTAAACTTTATTTAATTTTAAAAAATGGATCTTGAAACCCTATGAAGATGGATCTTAGGCCTTTGAATGAATCATATTAAAACAATAAGAAATGACTTTAGAATAGTGGATTAAAACCAACTCCAATAATCCTTGAAATTAAGAAAACTTGAAAACTAAGAAAAAAGATTCAAAACATTTAAAAACAACTAAAAACTTCATAACTAAGATGAAAAATGAGAACAAGAATGAGAGTTGTGATTAACTTATGAACATGTAAGCAAGTGAAAACATGAGAACAAATTGAGATTAAGTAAAAATTACTTGATATTAAAACACTATGAACACGAAGAAAAGAAGAGAAAAATGATTTTGAAGAAAATCAATACAGAATAAAAGGATTAAAAATATAAAAATTTAGAAAATGGGTGGCTCTCTCTTAACATTTTTCAATAGTATATGATCATGATATATGTAAGTTTGAGAAAGTGGACATCCATGAACACTACCACCATCACCACTACTCCAATACTAGAGGATCGTTTTGCATGTTTGTCACTTCATATGCCACTAACCCTCTTTGAGCATGTTTTCCACATCTGCAACTCTAATCAACTAGCTCACTCTACTAAAGTTTACAAAGTTTATTTTTAAAAAGTAAAACTCATAAATCTCATAGATACATAGGGTACATGAGTTATGGGCTTTAACATATAAGATAAAAATAAGGAATACATTAGCACCCTAGATAATTTCTAATAATTCCTAATTTAGGATGCAATGTGTAGAGTGATCTTCATCTTCAATCATGTCAATGATATTTACCAAGTAGCTAATTTTAAATTCTTGAAGTGACTTGGTAAATAAATCAGAAATTCAATTACGGATGGAGATATGCTTAGGCAAGATGTTATCATCCTTTACTTTATTCTTAATGAAATAAAAATTAATGTCTATGTACTTAGATCTTTTATACATGACATGCTCCTTGGAAAGTTAAATTTCTTCTATGCTGTCAATATAGATCTCAATGGGTAAAGTGACATGAAATCCTAATTAATTCATGAGTTTCTTCAACCAAAGAATGTGTTGAAGATAATTAGCCATAGCCATATATTCTAATTCACATGATAAGAGTGTAAGTAAATTTTCTTTTTACTTTTCCAAAAAATGGGATTGGTTCCATTAAAGATTATGCTGCAACTTGTAAACTTCATTTCTTCTTCATCTCCTTTCCAACTATCATCACTATAATAATTAAAGTTACCATCACCTTTCATAAATTGTATGGAGTATTTAAGGGTGACCTTGATAAAGCCTAACATATGCTTCAAGGCATTAATATACACTTGCCTTGTCTCCTAGCTAAATCTTAATAAGTAGGAGGCTTCAAATTTTGGATCAAGCCTCAAGTGATAATGAAATCTCAAGGACCCAATAATGTTACTATAAAGATAGCTCTTAAAAAATGGACTAAGATAGCTCTTAAAAAATGGACTATCTTCTTTTCTTTTAAGTTTACAATGTATAGAAAGAGTAGTGGATGATACCCTTGCATCTTTCAAACTATAATTTTCAACTATGACTTCAAGAAATTTACATTGATGCAACTTATTACATGCTTTATCTTGGTCTACTTGAATCCCTAGAAACTATTTTAAAACTCTAAGGTTCTTCATCATAAACTTATTTTTTATGTCTTTTCTAATGTTTGAAATTGATTTTTTAGAATAGAAAAGAAAGAATACATCATCAACATAAAGAGATATCATGACTAAATAACTATCAACATGTTTAAAATGAAGAATAGGCTCAAATAGATAAGTCCTATATTTATTGTTGAGAAATAACTAATTGATTCTACGGAACCAAGCTATTGGTAGTTTCTTGAAATACCACCAAGAAAATTCATGTTGCAACTTTATGGCATTGTAACATTCACCATTAAACTTTAGGTTGAATTTTTATTATAAAATGTGAGCTTTGTAGTCCATGAGCCACCATCTCACATACTTTCAACCTTTTTGGGCTGAAAATGCTTCCTAATTAGAAAAGGTTATGTCATGTCTATATTTAGACTTGGGAAGGTTGAAATGGCTTGGAAACTACCAAATTTTGGTTTTTCATGGGGTTTATGTTGGCCATAGCCAAAACTAAACTGGAACCACCTACAACCAGTGTTGGAATGGTTGGCCTTTCATTTTCACAATAAGGCTAGTGAGGATTATCTAAAGCCAATGAGGATCCTATAATGCCAGCATAGTTTTCCAAGGAAAACATAGTTTTTAAAGTCCATTTACTATTTATAGCACTCAGGGTAGTTTTGATGAACTTTAGAAATTAAAATTACCATAAATGGAAAACTATGCTAGAATTGATGGCCTACCACACCTGCAAATTATATCAATATATCAACAATCATGCTAGGAATTTGCTACCATGAATCAACAATTGTATGGCCTATGAAAATAAAGTTTGAGCACATTGAATAGGTTCTTCAATTCCACAACTTTTGCAACCTTTGGCACTTAAAACCAATGGCATTTGTAAGACCTTTTGGAAAAAACTGGTAATTGACTAAGCACTAGAGACTCTCAATGCAATTACATAGAATCAAAAAGATCAAGCACATCATACACCCCTTTACAACCAATGCAAAAAATCTAACCTACAAACTAGTAAGGAGTTTTGGCAATTGAAGTTGGGAAGTACTTGAATCATGAGGCTAACTATAGAACACAACTTGCTAGCTTTAACAGGCTTCAAGCTTTGTCCATGCAACTTCTGGTGTATTTGGACACATAATTTGGATACATTTTGAATTTTATACTTTGAATATTTTATTACTACAATAAATTTTATAGTTCATTTGTTGTGCAAGTTTGTACTACGATTTATTTTTGTGCTTTCTTTCAAGTTGGATCTATATTTCTATTTAAATCATTTACCCCATTTACACTTCTCAAGTCCATGGATGATTGATAAGGCCATCTAGGATGTCTTGGATCCTCTTTCTCGAAGGTCCTTTGGATTCAAGGTTAAACTATTTCCATCAAGATCTTTCAATTCTTCAACAATATAATTTTTATAATGCACCAATTTTTGGTGTTAGAAGGAGGGCCTCTACCCAAATTCTTCATCCAATCTTGCTTTACCCCCTACAAAAATAATTTCTACAAATTAAAACTTTTTAATCTACATTAAAACCTCTAAATTTTTCAAGGAAATCCAACACTACTATCCATTTTCCTATAATTAATACCCAAGGTATCAATTACAGGTGGTTTGGGTGCTTCCAAAATTTTCACAGTAGTTGTTGGACTTCCCAAAGCCTACGTGGTTTCTAACAAAACCTATTACTTTTCCTTGTTGAAACCTACTTTTAGATGTTCTAAAGGCCAACATAGTTTTACCTCAACAACCCAACTCCGTACTATGAAATTTTGTGGGCAAAGCCAGTATGGTTCTTCACAAGACTCAAATGTAGTTTTGGAAAAATCAACACTTCACATTCCCCTTTTCAAAACTAGCATACTTTTTTAAGAAGGGGGTATCCCAAGCATAGTTTTGGGAAAATAAACACTTCACATTTACCTTTTCAAAATCGATGCACCTTTTCAAGAAGGGGGTATTCCCAATGTAGTTTTTCTAGGAAAGGTAATCATTTCTTACCTACCCTCTAGCATAGTTCTTGTTGGCCAAGCCAATGTAGTTATTTATAATAACATTAAAATTGTCATACTTTATTAAGTGTAGTGTATATCACTACCACTACAACTTGTATTGCACCTATAGTTGCAATTTCAACCATTTTCACAACCACATCTATTGCACATTGAGCAATTTCACTTGGAATTTTAAATTCAAAACCAAGTTAAATTACTGTTAATGCCTTTTATCAAGTCAACTATTCTATCTGTCAACTTTAAAATCATGACATTGAACCAAGATGTAGTGAGGATATATGACCCAACAGATTCAACTATGGCTAAGCGTGGGTAATTACTTAGACAAAGGGGGAAAAGCCTAGATTTTTCCATAATAGATGAAAATTGTTATAACTTCATTTATGCTAAAATCAAGCTAGTTTGTTCATCCCATTTGTGAAATTCAAATCCAAACATAAGTATGAATTTATTCATCAAAATGAAAAGAAGTACAGTTCTTTCCCATATGACAATTTACCATTGAATGATATTCACATGTGCATCCTATCTCAACTAATTAAGATGGATGAGAAAAGTTAAGGGGCCAAATAAAAGAGTTATCATGAAGAGCATGATGAATTTAAAACCAAACACAAATCCAATAACTTCATTAATGGGATTTTTCAACAATTGGCTCCCTAGGCCACCACACCCAACTTTGCCTCTCTTGCCTCTTCCATAGGGCAAGTTCCCCAATCCTCTTCTCTTATTTATCCAACAACATTTGGACCAACACCTATCATAGTAGAACACCAAACATAATCTATGCTCCAATATTCCTCCATTTTCTCATTCATGCCCTTCACCATGTAGCCTCAGTTTACGCAATAATCAGTTGTGATTTTTATGATAGTACATCCCTTTCCATCTAAGGAACCCTAAGAAACTTAGACATCTCACACCCCAATTTCCTCCTTTTGTCCCTAAATTTCCTATGCCAACTTCATTTTCCCAATTTGGACCCCTTACAACCATGATAACCCAACCTCTTCCCTCTATTTTGTAGCTCATGATGAGGCCACAAGCCTTCCACTTTGCTCCAAAACCATTCATTCAAATCTTGTAACCTATGGGAATGCCTCAAGGCTTGGATTAGGCCTTCCAAATGATTCAAGACCTTAAAAAATAATTACAAAAAATTAAAGCCTCAACTATGTAGACAATGAAGATCATTGACTTTTATGAGGATGATCCTATCAATCTAGATGTACCACAAATAACTCTTTTCCGAAGCATTTCTATGCCCTAGTTTACCAAGTACAATGGCAAAGATGACCCCAATGCTCACCTCATCACCTTCTACTCCAAGTGTTTATTGCTATCGTCTTGGCCTCATACCATAATGAGAGTCTTTCCTATATCTCTTGCAAGGAAAGCTTTATACTAGTACCATGTATTACCCCAAGGATCTATATCCTCACTTGAATACTTGATTTCATAATTTGTTAATTGTTTTAAGTATAACTTAAAATTGGATACCACCATAGGTCAACTAATGAAAATAAAATAGAAACCCCTTGAACTAGTTTAGAAGTTCATCCAAATATGGAATGCTCTTCTAAATGAGATTGCTAAACCCATAGTTGAAATCCACCTTTTGACCATCTTCAAGGGGATGGTCAACAACGTTATCAAGTCTAAACTCTATTACCTAGACCAATGGTTACTAAGTCAGACCTTCTCACAGACCAAGAACATAGAAGATACTACTAAGGCCAACCATGGTCTCACCTACATGACATACAAAAATTGACACATGTAGAAGGATAAGGAGAAGGGGAGACAAAACCATGTAGCAATGGCCACTATGTTTAAAGACAACAAAATCACACAAGATGTGAAGACAAACCAACCTAATTTCCCTACCACAACCAACCAACCATCAACATCAAGGGCCTCTTCATCAAATAGTACAAGGCCTAACATTGAAAGAAACGATTAGTCAAGATATACCAAATTTCCCCTAAAATCGTCTAAACTCCTTAAATAGTTACTTAAGAGTGATTGAATTATATATAAGTAGATGACTAAGAATGCTCATAAGAGGCATCATCGATTATGCAAAATTCCACAAGATCTCACTCTTGCAACCAAGGATGATCCACCTATGCCTAAATATTTCAAATTCAACTGTTTCTACAATTATCATCAACTACTAAGTCATGATACTACCTTTTTCTTAGCCTTAAAGGATGACTTGCAAAAAATGATAAACAATGGAGAGCTAGTGCTTGGTGCCTCTAACCTGGTTAGGTTGTAAAAATAGTTCATGTAAGTCTAAAAGATCCTTGAATGACAAAAATAGTCCATACATCATAGTTTCATTCAATGTAAGTAACAACTCAAGACCTATGCAAGAGCTGTTCATGATTTGGATGGCCCTTCAACTTCTTCTAGTTTAAGAACTCCTTTTATTGTAAAGATACCATCACTAAAACCATTCCAAGGAACCCTTTGTAATTAGAGCAACCTCTCCCATTACAACCAAACCCATAATTACAATTGAACAACACCTTCCCATGGTGACTAAAACAATGACTTCTTTGCAACCCAATGCTAAGAAATTGCCAACTAAACAACATAAGAAGTCTACACCAAAGGCTAAAACCAAAGACAACAATAATGCCAAGGCATGGAAAGAGGTGGATCCACCAAAGCCCACTACTATTTCATCCCTGCTCATGAGCTCTAATGCCTAGGCTACTTGAACAAATTAACTGAGGACCCCAAGCCACAAGGGAAGGGGAAAGAGGCCAAATCAAAATAATTAAAACATGAAGTTTGCATCCTAGTGTACATGGAAGAAGTCAAAATCAACAAGAATGAGAAGCCAACAGCTAATGCAGAGGACTTTCTCAAGGCTATGAAATAGGTGAAATAGTCTTTAAAATAAAAGAACACCTCTTTAAGCCTATATGATCTGGAAATGCCTTCTAATGCACACTCTAAAGCCTTAGTAAAAATGTTAACTACAATTCCCATCAATGAGGACATCCCTGCTAGTGAAGATTCCATCCATGCTATGATGATACCACCTTCACCAAGGAAAAAAATGAAGTCAACTACACTAGTATTTCGTGAGAGTGAGGTCAAAATGAATCCCCAGGAAGGTAAGACAATGAAGGCCCCTCTATTCATAACAATAAGAGTTTGGTAGTACAAAGTTCACTAGGCACATGTTGATGATTGATCAGCCACCAATGGCATACCCTATACCATTTTTGAATAGTTGGGTCTAACAAAACACATGCAACATATCTCTAATTCCACTCTCAAATCCTTTAATAGATCATTAGTTGTGGTCAGAGGCTTAATCTCCTTGGACTTCATAGTAGGGGAACAATTCCCCATGACAGCCAATTTCTTGGTGATGGAAGAGACATCAAGATTTAATCTCATCCTAAGGAGGCATTGGCTAGCTCAGTTACAAGCTATTTTCTTACCCATCCACCAAGAAATTCACCTACCTTATGGAATAGGTGAAATAGTTATTTATGATGACAATGTGATTTCCTTGGCACTCAACAATGTCTATGTAGAGCAAGGGTCTAAAGTGAAGTTTTAGGAAGAAACTCCTACCATTAAAAATGAAATCTAAAAGCCTAATAGAGTAGAAGGGGCCAAAACCAACAATAATGACACCTTGGATGCACCTTGAAAAGAGCTCCCTTTCAAGGTGGTTAGCAAGGTGAATGGGGAGTAAAAAATTATGTAATGAATACCCTATACCTTTCCTAATCTTTCAAGGATTAGGAAACAGTTTCACAATTGAGAAGTACCTCCTACTTGCTTCCCCTAGTATCTATAATAGTGTGACCTTTCCTTGTTACATGTCTTAGCCTAGTTTGAACTTTTGGTTACATGTAGTGCAAATCCTTTTTCTCTGTCATATCTTGGATTATTTTAGCTTTATTTCATACATAGTTTATGACTCATGTTTATTTACAATTCATATTTTTTTTCTTTACACTTTACCTCTTAAAACTTAAAAATATCATAAAAATTTTAAAATTTGAAAAATCCATGAAAATATTAACACATAAAAATTATAAAAAATATTTAACACATGGCCTGCCAATGCCTAAAATTGGCAATAACATGGCCCAACATGGCCTAAAACTAGCAATGCACATGGCTTGTCAAGGCTTTAAACTAGTAATACCTTTATGGCTTATTTCTACTTTATCTCCATTGTAGCCATTATAGCTTATCTTACATTGTATTTTCCAAGTTAATTTACATTTTAATTTAACAATTATTGCCATATGACCATGTTTTTTAACCAACGTAGCCTCATAACATGAAATAAAATGTAGAATACATGAAATGCATGAAACTATAAATGTTAAAACATATAAGCAAAATTAAAAATAATAATAACCAAAATGTTCATAACCAATAGACATAGTCATACATTTTGACAAGAGTTAAATAAAAAATGACATATAAAATAAAATAAGAGTCTAATAACCATGGCTACACTATGTAGTAATGAAATAATAACAGTCTCATAACCACCAATAGCTAAGAATAGCCACAACACCATAACATCAACAATAACAAAAATAACCAAAGCCATGATCAAACTAGTGTGACTAAAGTCCAACTAGAGGACGAGGAGGAGCATCACCAAAATTATCACCATTGGGACCACTGCTATCACCTAGTACATGTATCAAAATTTAATCCACAATAACAATTATAAAATCCCAACTTGAATTTGATGAGATTTTGACTAGAAATCCTAGTTTATGGTGAAACAACTATAGTAAAACTCTAGAAAAGTTAAATTCAAAAGACTATTGGAAATAAACACATAGTGTGTAAATAACCATTAAGGACCTAAACCATGCATAAAAAATGCCAAAAGTACACTAACGTTGCATGTACAACTTAGGAAGTTTGCAATGACAATAACTGAAACTATAACTATCCAAGGTAGTTTACACGGACAAAAAATGATAAGTTTTTATCAAGCATTTTTTTCTAAGTTTATACATCACACATGTATAAAATTTAATAAATATTTAACATCAACATCAAAATTGTAGGCTTGGAAAAAATTCATATGAAAGTTAGCACCATTTTGAAATTTTATGAGAAAACTAGTCTACAAGAAAATAGTTGCAATAAAAGCTTGGAAAAAATATGAAATTTTTTTAAACAAATTAAAACTTATGCAAAACCATCCCACACTATCCTAAGCATCCCTAAGAAGTTAGGACGTTGCCAGAAAAAATTGTTTTGAGTATCAACGCTGCTAGTTTCAAAGGGATAAAAATAGCAAAAAACAAAAAACAAAAAATCATTGTGCATTGACTTATAGAAAAATTCATTAAAAAAGTAATCACTAGTCAAAAAATAGTGATTTAACCACTAATTTGACCATTAAAGAATGAAAAACACTATGACCTTAGATACTAGATATTCCCTATAGTTTCCTTATAAAAGAATTAGAAACTAAAGTTGCTTTTTCAACAAAAAGTAATGAAAATGCATAGAATAGGGTAGAATAAAAAATTCATGACTTGATATAAGTAGATCCTAGGAACAAAACAACATTACAAACGCCTAGAAACAACCAAAATATGGCATCTAAATCAGTCAAAGCCTAAATCACTTCAACCTACAAGCCTAGCCAACAAAAAACACCTAGGTTCTAGTCTACAAATTAAGAAAAAATGACTAGGAAAAGACACCTAGTAGTCATAGTTGATGAACCTTCTACAACTAGAGGTCATAGTAGATTAGATATTCCCTTGGTAGTAGCATCTACCTCCTCCAAGATTTGGTTTTTTCTTGTGGACATTCTCTTGGGTAAGCAATGATAGAAATTCTTCAAACCTCCTACACCTTCCTTGTAGCTACCCTAATCCTTGGTAAGTTCTAGCAAAATTGCACTGAAGATGGATGGAGATTAAATCCAAAATTGATGGAGAAGCATTAATTCCAAGCACTACCTATGGGAGATTACCTAGGAGAACTGATTTTAGTAAAACTGTAATGTGGGAAGTATCCCCACACTTATGCATTAGTAATCCAAGCACCTTACCTAAAACACCCATACAACTCATAGTGAGCTCCAACTTCACAAGAGTAAAGTTGAACCTATGCTAGGTTGGTGGGATGTTTTAAACAAAAAAAAAACATTTAAACTTGGGTGGGCCCTAGTAGGTGCCTTCCAAGTGAACAAACAAAAATCCCACTATAGTAGGTGATGAGTGGTGAGGTACCCCTACACTCAACCATACGAAACGAGCGTAGCACACGTGATCCAGTCAAACTTCGCAAACTACATGCCTACACACCCCATGGAACACTTGGGGTTAATCATTATCTGTCTTCCCAAACTTACTTGTGTTTGTCATGGTGTATGGTTAAGTAAGTCCGAGGTATATGATTTTTATATCTTTTTATGTTTTTCTCCTATGCTATTGAGGTGAAGGGTTGAGGAAATAACTAACTCTAACTAATGAGTAAGTCTAAATTAACTAGCATCAGCATCCATTCCCACTTACTGTACACACCCTGAACTATGCAACCGTGGCTACCAAACGCTACTTATTACTAGGATCACCATGCATAACGCACGTGCTCAAAGTGGTCGTACTGAGGCACTTAACTAGCCTAAGCGTAATGAGCATCCGTTCCTTGACTAGCCATACACATCCTTAGATGCTCGTAATCAAGTCATACTCATTCCGCATTCTAGGAGTTCAGGGTAAGAGAATCTAATCTTGATGAGCAGCCGATTCCTTGATTATCCGTACACAAATGCTCGTAATCAAGTCTTACTCATGTCGCGCTACTACAGGGTAATAAATAACAAGTAGGAAATAACATGTAAGAAATAATAAGTAATAAAATCCTATTCCATGCACTGCAAGGTTTATCCACAAAACTCATCTTTATTGTCATACACAACTTGCGTTCAGGTACAATGTTGCTCGAATAAAGATCCGTTCACTTGGTGGCTCCTACTGCGGGCAGATGGAAAATATTCTATCTCTAGAGTGATCAATCTACCAGAGTTTCCCTACTTCTAGCCTAGAATGAGAAATAAGGGGAGTGCCACCTCTTATTTGTAGATTTGGTGGCGGACCGCAATATCGCGTACGTGACATTGTAGGGAAAGACGCGATATCGCGTACGCGATATCACATGGGATGTGATATGGCGGTGGCCGCGATATCGCGGCTCATGCGAATCGTGTCTCATCATACCCCCATGAATGAATGAAAAATTGTCCTAGAGTTCCTTACAATAATATCGGGAAGGTATGAAATTATTGAGGGGAATGGAACTAATGGGATGACATGTGAACGGATCATCATTACAAGACTTGACAAAAATGGTGTTCATGAAAACAAGGGTGAACACCTTATTACAATGACATCAGGCCTTTGTTGGCAGCTGATAAGAAAGAGAGAGAAAGAAGTGTTGCTGAAAACAATGCTAAGATTGCACCTTTGTTGTTCATCCATAAGCCCACCATCGATCTTGCTCCTTGCATAGCTACTTCAGCGCTGCTCCATTCCAAGTGTTTGCTCCAGATCTAATCCGTTGTTTGTATGATCACCATCTGCACACACAACACAATCTTATATTAGCAAGGGTAAATAAATCATCATGTAATTGATACCTTGCTTCAGTGTAAGTTCATTGACTAGGTTGTTGTATGGTTGATATGGATTGGGAGATATAGTAATGATGACTACCAAAGCTGTAGGGGTTAGGAAGAAAATCAAAAAATTTGGGGCTAGGAAAAAATTGAAAAAACTAGGCCTCGTACCCCCATGACTAATCACAAACCTTCGGTAGCGTTAGAATAGAGAAAGAAAAGGAGTAAGAAAGATAGATAAAAAGGGACAAATGAAAACATTAGTGAAATGGATGTCAAGATGATAATGAACATAAGAATAATTAATTGCAAAAAATGTTAGGGAAAAAAATTTAACTAGTGCACCAAATAGGAAGGTCAGTGGGTCCTCCCCAAAGCAGGCTGATACCCTTAATGCCCTGACAAATCCACATTCAAAGAGTCCGTAGGCTCTGGGAATGTCATTTGGAGCAAGAGTTAATGTCTTAACCGCAAGCATTTACCGAAAAGAAAATAATGCATCAACCAACATATGTACACTAATGATACAACCAGCAATGAGGTGAACAAGGGGGAGAAAGATGGAGAGAAGAGAGTGGAATGGAATCCCAAGAACATGGTGGTGTACAGCCCCTTGTGTGTTTCATGATTAATGTGACTTGGCACATCTCATTCCAACTCTAGCCTCAAACCAACCACATCCAGTGACTTTGCATCAATGCATTCGGCTAAATCATCCACTTGGATAACAAGAATGCCTTCCCCAAGAGTCACCACCATTTTGATGAAACAAAGCAGAGAATGGAAAGCGAGAAGGGCCTTAGTTAGAGGGAACACTTTTGGTTCCATAACCAGTGCTTGTAGCCCAAGTTTATTTCATCTACGGGGTGTGCTTTGAAATTATCACTTCGTTTGTTTTTGTTTTTTTTTTGTGTTTTGTGTTTTTATGCATGAGAATCACACCATGCAAATACTTATTATTTTTATTGTCTCAGCTTCCGATAGTAGGGTAACATTGGAACGGCAAGAAAAATCAAAAAGAAAACATCCAAGCACCCAAGAGAATGGCCGACACAAAAGCATCAAGTTCCCTTGAAGTCACACCCTTTGCAATCATTGAGTTCTTCCTTAGTTTGAGAAATACCCAGTCACCAATTCATTTAAGTTCTTATTAAGAAGGGGACTGTACATTTCCAAGCCGAGAGAGACCATAGAAATTGGTGGATGGATGGATGAAGTAGTCTCATTACCTGCCATATCAAAAGAAACATACCTTAGTATCAACATTGTGACTTAAAGGTAAAAATCAAACATTAGCAATCAATATGAAAATAGTTCATACCATCATTCCGAACACTTATTGGATGACAAACTTACAAGTTGGATCACATACACACACACAAAAATGGAAAAAGTATAACGATGTTGTAAAACAAAAATTCAAAAAGTTAAAGAAATTTGTAAAAAAAATACTAGAAAAGTTAAAGAAATTTGTAAGAAAAAAACTAGAAAAGTTAAAGAAATTTGTAAAACAAAAATGTGTAAGACAAAAACGGGTAAAACAAAAAATTGAAAAAGAACTGAGGGCCACATATGATCAGCATAGGTGGCCATCTCCCCCATGACTAAGTTGTAAGGGAGAGATCCGAAATAATGAGCGTCTATTTGAATTTCTAAGAAGTGCCCAACTTCTCCTAATTGATGATCGTAGATTAAGGGGTGGAAGTTGGCGATGCTCATATTCCAATGTATATATGCTTTCGTTATGGGCATGGGTTTCCTTAGATGGTTCCATACACACTTGGTTGCTCCTTCGAGTAGCTTTCAACCACAGGGTGTCTACTACTGGTTGTGTGGTTGCTACATACAGGCATCTTTATTTCAAAGTTTCAAGAGCACACCTGCTATATGGAGGCATTTCCTCCATGTCATCACCCAATGAATCACTGTATGTGACGCATGGAACTTTTCTCTTCTCGATCTTTCCACAAATGTTTATCTTAGAGATTTTCAAGGAAAGATCGCGGATCCTAAGGGATGCATCTACTATAATTAGCCATGCCCTTCCCATTATAATTGGGAAGTCCCCTTCGTTATTGTTAACTTCAATCACCAGAAAATCAGTTGGGTAAGACCAACCACACACAGTGGTGATGATGTCCTCCACCAATCCCAAGGGAATGGTGATGGACTGGTCTACTAGCTCTAGTTGAATGTTGCTCTTCTTAAGTTGGGGTAGGTTCCAGGTGTGATACATCTCTCATAAAATTAAGTTAACTCTAGAACCTGAGTCAAGAAGAGACCTATCTAGTTCATTTCTGGTGATTTGTAAATAGATTAAGGGTCTCCCAGGGTCAGTTAGTTTCCTAGGAAGGTGGCCTACCTTGATCTAGTTAGTTACAGTATGTGTTAACATAACCCTGTGTGTTAAGCTTTGTTGGACTGAAGGGTGCTCCAAAGTGTTAGATGGTGGATGAGTGTACATGGGCTTAACTGCTTATTGTTGCGAGAGTTTGTCTGGGCTTTTGGTTCTGAAGAAAGATCTTCTCTTTTTACAGTTGTCAAAACCAGCAGTGGGTTGAATATTTACAACTCTCGCAACATGACGTTGCTACGGTTGAGGAGGAAGTTCCCCTTGCATTGTTGGAGCAGGATGTGTTATGGGAACTACTATTGGTGGAAGAAGTGCGGATGGAGTTGGAGGATGGGATGAGTGTGAGATGTCTCCCAGAGGAGAAGAAGTCCTCCTGAAGTATTCTCAAACTTGGTAGTGACATTGGGGAGTAATGTGACCCATAGAATCACCTAGAGAAACCGGCTGTTGCATATAATAACCATAAGGATCGGGCTATTGGTAAGGGTACTATTGTGTTGGCGATGGCATTCCCCATGACTGTGGGTATTGACACAACTGATGTTGTCCGATGGGTTGTGGTGGAGTTCCACTTGGATAATACGTTAGTGGTTGGTGGAACTACCTTGGGTTACCTTGTGGATAAGGTAACCTTCAGGGTGTTTGCCATTGCTTAAGTCTTGGATTTAGTGCATACACCCCAAACTCCTGTAAATGTGAGGTAATTGGAAAACATACCTTAGGATGGTCATAGTGGCAAATCTCACATCCACTGTCATCGTCCATCCCTTAGGAGAGAGTCCACAACCTCATTGGAAATAATGATTTTTCCCTTACCCTTGTTATGTGCAGGGCTTGAATCTCTCTGCTTTGAATTTTTAAGATGCTTTTAAGTCTGGATTCTAAATAATCCCACAATTGGTCCATCTTAGCTGATACTTCAATTGTTAATTTTTGGATCGGAAAGGTTTTCCGGTTCACCAACTCTTTAAGTGGTGACTCATCCTCCTCATCACAAAATTTCACTTCCTTCTTTCGAAGGGAGGGATCGTGGTTGTATTCTTCCGCACTTTCCCTTTTGCGTAGCTCACCTTCTTATTTTTCTACTTGTTCCAACAAGCCATGTACTTCATGGGCTCTAAGTTGTGAGAGTCTCCCTTGGCCATAAGTCCCAAGGGTTCTTCTAGTTTCATGCCTTAGCCCATCCACGATGTGGCGAAGTTGATCCCGCTGAGCATACCCATGGCCTAGGCAACGATGTAACAATGTGTAGTAGTGAGCCATGGTAGCATCCAAGGGTTCATGAGTACCTTGATTCTAGCCTTGGATCTGCTTACACAAATTGGACACTTTGGAGTACGTTTGATACTTCTCATTGAATAGTTCTAGCATCGTACTCCACCTCCTAATAGTTTCTGGTTCTAAGATTAGTACCAGCTCTCTGCTTCCTTGGTGACTATCCTTGGGAACAACTTAAGTTTTTGACACTCATTTTCTATATTCTGCAAGGCATAGGCATCGTGGAATGCCTACAAATGATTTTGCAGATCAGCATTGTATCCCCCTTCAAATCGTGGGATATTGTTCATGTCTAAACGTTTGATCCGACTATCTTTTAAATGCCTTGTGGGAATCCTAACTACCTCCATTATGTTAAGCATAATTTAGGTTGTGAGTAGGGGCTCTTCATGATCATCTCTTTCATGAGGCCTGTGATGTCTACGTTGTTCCCTACTCTCCCTACATCTTTGCCCTTGTCCTCTCTCTCAACTTTCCTATCGAGGTCTCTCATTTTTTCTACCTTTATCCTCTCCATTGTGTTCATGATGGCTATGCCCAGATGTGAAAGGAGAGAGTGAGTGATGTGAAGAAGGGGAAGAAGAAGGGGAACCATCACCATGACGATGTTTCTTACCTTCTCTTTGGCTACTATGGCCTCGATTGTGGTGACGATCTAAGTGCCCGTCCTTAACGTGAGTGGTTGTTCCCTTTGTGAACAGTTGGTGTTCATGGGCATTAGAACCATGGTTATGTATTGTTGATCCTAGGTTCTGATACCCAACCTCCTCCTCATCATTAGGAGGGGAAACATCGTTTCCTAAAGAACCCATTATAAGGGGTTCCTCATCTCCTATTTTGCTAAGGATGTGTGGACCTTTGCCCTTCAGTAGTGTATGTTGACTCTTCTGCCTTAAGTCCCTCATACGTTGGGCATTTGTGGGATAATAATCCCTCATGTCAAAATCATCTGCAACATATTCAGTGTATAATTTAGTCATGCTAATCTGTGCCAAAGAACGGAGAAGCATGTTTGGGACTGATCGATCTGGAGGTAACACAATGTTACCTTGCAAATCTCTCCAGTGCATTTGTTCATCTTGATGGAGAATAAAAGTAAAGTTGGGTATATACTCATTGGGATGAGTATATGTCATCTTATATTGTTGAGGCACTAGCTAATTTTGGTTATGTGTTTTATGTTGCTGAATGTCTCTAGTATGGTCCTTAGGTGGTGAGTTACTCTTATGAGAACAAGGCATTTTTATCAGTGTGTAAATTTACCGTTATATAAATTTCTCTTTTGATTAACCTGAAGGTTCGTTTAGGCTCACAATGATGTGAGTGATATCCTTTATGTTCTATTCAGTGCATAAACACTTAGTCCCTGGCAATGGTGCCAATGATGAGTGGCAAGGTAACCCTACACTCAACCATACGAAATGAGCGTAGCATGCATGATCTGGTCTAACTCTATAGACTAAATACCTACACGCCCCATGGAACACTTTGGGTTAATCATTCGTTGTCTTTCAAGACTTACTTGTGTTTGTCAAGGTGTATGGTTAAGTAAGTCTGAGGTATATGATTTTTATATCTTTTTATGTTTTTATCCTATGCTATCAAGGAGAAGGGTTGAGGAACTAACTAACTCTAACTAATGACTAAGTCTAAATTAACTAGCATTAGCATCCATTCCCACTTACCGTACACACCCTGAACTATGCAACCGCAACTACCAAACGCTAATCGTTACTTGGATCACCATGCGTAACGCACGTGCTCGAAGTGGTTGTACTGAGGCACTTAACTAGCTTAAGCGTAATGAGCATCTGTTCCTTGACTAGCCGTACACATCCTTAGATGCTCGTAATCAAGTCATACTCATTTCGCATTCTAGAAGTTTAGGGTGAGAGAATCTAATCGCAATGAGCAGCCGATTCCTTGATTAGCGGTACACATCCGTAAATGCTTGTAATCAAGTTGTACTCATGCCACGCTACTGTAGGGTAATAAATAACAAGTAGGAAATAACATGTAAGAAATGATAAGTAATAAAATCCAATTCCACACACTGCAAGGTTTATCCACAAAGCTCATCTTTATTGCTGTACACAACTTGCGTTCAAGTACAATGTTGCTCAAATAAATATCCGTTCACTTGGGGACTCCTACTGCAGGCACATGGAAAATATTCTATCCTTGGAGTGATCAATCTGCCATATTTTCCCTACTTCTAGCCTAGGATGGAAAATAAGCGGAGTGCCACCTCTTATTTATAGATTTGGCAGCGGACTGTGATATCGCATATGCAACATCGTAGGGGAAGACGCGATATCGCGTACGCGATATCCCGGCTCATGCGAATCACATCTCATCAGTAGGATTTACAACCTCCACCTAAAACTACCTTGGGATTAATCCACAAATAATCCTTGGAATGAGTTCCAATCCTTAACCACTTCCAAAATTCATTTCCTAACCATCCACCCTTAAGCCATTAAAGTCAAAAGAGCATCATACTAAAACTAGAAATCAACTATGACTACTGAAAAGCCATAAACATGAAGAATGGCCAATGCAAATTCAAAACTAGTTGTTCTTGAGAAACTACATTGGGCAAGAGAAAAACTACATTGACCAACATAGTTTGATGAGGGATGGGAATTATCAATTCTAGCCAAGCTTCCAATCGATCCTAAAATGATCACACCAAGTCACAAACTCTAGCCAGAGCTTTTTGCATATCTAGAACCTCCTAGAACTTATTTAAAGATACCAAAACTCATGATTCTTCAAGAACTATAGTGAGAGATCACAAAACTATACTAGCTAGTGTAGTTTCCTAAAACTTGACCATTAGGAAAGTTAATTGAGCCTCTAACAAACATCAAAGTGGCAAGCCCTAACCTTCAAACCTCCCTGGAGCTTCTAATAAACTTGGGATCTCAAATGATGATGCAAGAAAATGATAAAACTCATCTCAACCATAAAACTACACTGGGAAGGATCAAAACTATGCTATCCCATGTAGCTTTCCTAGGAAAAGTAAAAAATGGATTACTAACTAGTCAAATTAACCTCCAATTATGTCAATCTAATCATAGAACCCTACTAAGCCTTCAGAGACCACCTAACCCTAGAAACTAAGTTGAAAATGATCAAAATTAATCATCGTTTTCAAAACTATGTTAAGGCCTCCCAAAACTATGTTGGAAAGCATAGTTTTTAGGGGGATGAGCATATCAAGATCCCAACAACCTTCAAAACCAACAATTTTAAGCCTAAATCCTAACCATGAATCCTCGTGACATTGAGAGCCCAAAAACCTAGTCAATTGACCTACTAAACTATCTAAAAATCTAGATTTCTTAAAAGTACACTAAGGGAAATCAAAACTGCATTGGCTAGAATAGATTTAATTCCCAAGGTAGCTCTAATTACATAGCCATACTTCAAATGATCTAAAACATAACTAGGAAAGTATGGAGAAGCCTAGAACCTTGAATCTTAAAACCAAACATCATTTGACCTTTATTTGGGCATGAAAATCCTAGTTTTTATTAAAACCACATTGAGGCCTTCCAAAACTATGCTAGCCAACATATTTTTAGGGGAGATGACTGAAGACTTCAATAATATTTGGAATTAATAATTTTGATCCTAAACCATAGCCATGGGTACCAATAACCCCAAGAATTTATGAACCTAGTCAATTAACCTCTTGAACCATTCAAAAGTTAAGTTTTCAATATAACTACATTGGGATGCATCAAAACTATGTTGGCCAGTGTAGTTTTGATTTCATGAGTAGATTTGATTATCCCACAATACTTCAAACAACTTGAAACTTGTCTAAGAAGCCTAGAATATTGAAATCCTAGAAGTGGCTATCATTAAACCTTGTTTTAACCATGAAAAGACCAATTTTTATTAAACTACACTTGGGCCATCCAAAACTATGCTAGCCAATGTAGTTTTGGGATTCAAGGCCCCAAGCTCCACCTTCAATGACTTTTTTTGGCCTTCAAATGACTAGTCTACAACCCTGCTACTCCTACAATGTCCTAGGAACCTAATGGAGCACAAATTTCAATCTTGAGACATCAAAAATAAACTTTTCCCATGAAACTATGTTGGAACCTAAGGAAACTATGTTGGCCAGTGTAGTTTTGGGATTCCAAGCTCCAAACTATATCTTCAACCACTCAACTTGGCTTCTAAGTGATCATGCTAGAGCCTTAGCATTTCCACACTACCTTAGAGGATGCTAGAATAAACATTTCAAGCTTGAGACATCAAAAATCAAGCTTTCATGTGAAACTACTCTCATTCTAAAGAAAGATATGCTAGCCAATGTAGTTTTTAGCTTCTAATTATATTTGGTATCTTTAGAGGGTTAAAATGGTGCCAGACATGACCAATGTTCACTCCCAATTCACTACACTATCAACTAGACCACCAACAGCCCAAAACTTGCCCTAACAAATCTTGGAATTCACACTTCAATAGGAACTACATTGAGGCCTTCCAAAACTATTCTAGCCATCATAGTTTTGATGGGCACCTATGTAGTTTTCAAAAGGGATCTCTATTTTTCCTTCAAACAACCTCAAAATCATCTCTCCAAGTGCCCAAACTTCCCCATTAACCTTATAGCCTCCCATCGGGGTCCTACTGAGGCCTAAAATTGGAAAAATGTTGCCATGATTAATCCTATTTGATCATAAATGACCCTACCTTCCTTGATTTGGCTTTTTTCCATCATGTTTTAACTTTTCTTGACCTTGGTTCACATGATTGTATATCATTTTCATGTCATTTCATGTTCTTTGACTTCATTTTCATTAGTTTTGCATCATTTAGCATCTTTTGACCACATTCCTCTATCATTTAGCATCACTTGGACCTTAATTAACTTGACTTGATATCGTTTGATGTCATTCGGCATCAATAAGGCCTTATTTGACCTTGTTTGACATCTTTTCATCCTATTTGGCATCATCATTTAGCCCCATTCTACATCATTTGGCCTTTGTTTCATCCTATTTATCTTAATCTACCTCTTAAGGCCTCCATTAATCATGTTTTGACCTTTCTGAGCATCAATTTAGCTTGTTTTGACTTAGCTCTACTTTATTATTAATGTATTTTACATTGTTTAACAATTTTTTTACACATGTGCCACTTGATGGGCTTATGTTGTCATGCAAGATTAAGCTAGAAGGATAAAGGAGAAAATTTGACTAGCCTTAAGGCCTAAATGGTCCCCTCTCATGATGATCTTAGACCAAGCTAACCTTTGCATACCTAAACCTTAAGCCCTGAAACTATTCTACTATACAATCATAACACCCTAAAGTAGCCTAATGAACATTGATCTTGAAGTCAAAAACATCACAAAGGGTTACCTTCATCAAAATTCTCATCTAGATCATGATGGTGAGGAGAAAAAACATCAAACCAAGTTCCTCACTAGAACTTAAGCCTACTCAAAACATCATCAAATTCTTGTAGTGTAACATTAAAGCCATCACATAGCCCTAGTTATATCTAAAACTTACATGTTTACTTGTATTATTATTTATCATTATTAAAAAGTTTGAAATGAATTATTAGTGTTGAAAACTCTGATGGTCTACAATTATTAAGCTTGCATGATCTCTCTCTCTCTCTCTCTCTCTCTCTCTCTCTATTTGGCATAATGAATGAACTACAAACTTTGTAAATCTGCTACATTGCACAAGTTTCTATATGCTATGACAATAGTTTCCTATGGTGGCATGGTTTTCTAGTTTTCATGTGTGATCCTATGCTTTATCTTGTAACAACATATTTTCTTTGTCTTGTTTTCTTTTCCTTTCAAAGTTGTGCTTGTAGGATGAAGCCTGAAGTCACTGCAAAAGTATAGCTCATCATAGTAGCAAGTTACCATGTAATCTTAATCTGTAAGATTTGGTGATCTTGTCTTATTGTATCAAGAGTTCTTGTTTCACTTCATTTCCATTACCATTACTTAAGCCTAATCCCATAGCCTAATTGTAACCTTCCTCACCCTAAATAACAATGATGACTTATGTTTGGCACTCATACATAGTAACCATTTGACATCTCCTTTGTCATGCTCCACCATCAAGGTCATTGGATGTAATAAATCTTGTTTAATGAGAAAACCAAATCAAATTAAACCTTGGCAATGAGACCCAATGAAGGTTTCACTCTGCAAAAAAAGAAAAAAAAGAGGGGAAGCAAATTACCAAGAAACTAGAAGGCCAATGAAGCCCAAAAGATAGATTAATGGCTTAAAATAAGTAAAAGGAGGGGCCTAGAGGCTAAAGAAACCTTTGAGTGGAGTGCTAGTTCCTCAAAAACATTATTGAATGACCAACACTTTGAAGCACAAAGTGTGAAGACTACCTTAGTTAAAATGTCATTGCCATAACCATGACCAGGATGTCAACATTTGGTATTTAGTTGATAACCCCTGTGCCCACTCCCTTATAATTGAATATATCCTTTAACCTATATTATTTTCTCATAATACTTATCCCATCATCATGAGAACTCTTTGTCATGGTTTAACACTACGAAATCAAGTGCGGAGAGGAAATGTTGGTGATGGACTTGTGATGATGTTTTGTATTCTTTGTCAATTTTTCTCAAGTCAATCCTTAAAACATCAACAAAGAGAGACCAATAAAACACCACCAATAAAATTCATGTTGCAACGTTTTGTCATTGTAAACTTCACCATTAGACTTAGGATGGATTTTTATTATAAAATGTGAGGTTTGTAGTCCATGGGCTATAATATCAAATATTTTCAAGGTTTTGGGGCTAAAAATGCTCTGTAAGATATTGTAGCCTCACTTCCTAGGTATAAAAAGTTATGTCATGTAAATATTTGGCCTTGGGAAAGCTAAAAATATCTTAGAAACTTCTAGATTTTGATTTTTCATGGGTTTTATGTTGGCCATAGCTAAAACTATGCTAGAAGCAGCTGCTTCCAACATTAGAATGGTTGGGCTTTCATTTTCACAACAAGGCCCTGAGGATTTCATGAAGCTTGCAAGCATCCTATAAAGCCAGCATATTTTTCCAAGGCCAATGTAGTTTTGGTGAAGCCAATATAGTCTATTTACTATTTATAGTACTCATTGTAGTTTTGATGGCCTTGGAGCATCCAACTTACCATAAATGAAAAAGTACAGTAGAATTAATGACCTACCACACCTATAAATTACATCAATTTGTTAGCAATTGTGGTAGGAATTTACAACCATGAATCAATAATTGTATTCCCTATAAAAACAAAATTTGAATAGATTGAAGAGGCTCTTTGATTCCACAACCTTTGGCACTTGAAACCTGTGGCATTTATGAGACCTTTCAGTGCAAATTTGCAATTGGCTAATCACTAGAGACTCTTACCATAGTTCCATAGCATAAAAAAGGTCAAACACATCATACACCCCTTTACATCTAGCACAGTAGATCCAACCTAAAAACCAATAAGGAGCTTTTGTAATCAAAGTTGGGAAGTACCGGGATCATGAGCTTGACTATAGATCACAACCTAATAGGCTTCAAGCTTCATTTGTGCAACTTTCTATGCATTTGGGCATACAATTTGTACACATTTTTGACTTTATACTTTGAATATTTTATTATTGAAATAAAGTTTACAATTCATTTTTTGTGCAAGTTTGTACTATGATTAATTTTTGTGCTTTCTCTTAGATTGGATCTATATTCTTATTGAAGTCATTTATCTCATTTACACTTCTCAAGTTCCTAGGTGATTGAAAAGACGATACAGGGCACCTCTGCATCCTCTTTCTTAAAAGCCCATAGGGATCTACAATCAAAATGTTTTTATTGAGAACTTTTAGTTTTCTAGCAGCCAAATTTTTCTAGTGCAAAATTTCTTAAGACCATAGAGGGCTTTGTGCAACTTGCAAATCTTGTCTTCTTATCCTTGAACTTCAAATACTTGATGTAGACCTTCTTTTCAACTATTTCATTCAAAAATGTAGAATGCACATCCATTTGAAATAATTTTACATTGATATGAGCAACAATTAAATTCCTTAACTTAATGGTTTCAAACCTAGCAATAGTAACAAAAATATCCTCATAACCTATGTGCTTGCTTTACTTAAAACCAATTGAAACCAACCTTTCTTTATGAATAAAAATGTTTTATTTCATCGAATTTAGTGTTAAATATCCATTTAGTTTCAATTACTTTTATTTATTTAGGTATATCTATAAAAAACCAAGTGTTATTTTTAGTTATGACATCATTTTCTTTCTTTATAACACTTTTCCATACCTAATTTTGTAGATCTTAGTGAATATTTAATGGCTCATTATGAATCCCTACATAAGCTATATTGGCTATAGCTTAACTTCTTGTGAATTTCTTTCTAACGTTCATATTCAACAATTGTGATGGAGGATGATTCCTTTCAATCCTTGAAATTAATGAAGGTTGTTGTTATCTTAAATCTTCTCTTGGATTTTCTCTTCTTAGCTATAGAGGTTAAACCCTAAGGTTTACTTATCAAATATTACTCTTCTTAAAGAATACTATTATTTTTCAACTTGGTCAAAACATTTGTATCCATTATATCTTACATCATAACCAAAATAGACACACTTCCTACCTCTATGATTCAATTTTCTCATACGTGTATTTGGGATTTTTACATAACATGCACAATAAAAAAATTCTAAGGTGATACAAATTAGGAATTTTTCCATTCAAGAGTTTATAGGGGGTTTTAGCATCATTTGGGAAAGCAATTAGCCTATTCAAAATGTAGGTGAATATGGCTACAACTTTACTCTAAAATAAATAAGAAATATTAGCATGTTTCAAAAGACACCTACTCATTTCTTGCAAGGTATTAATTTTCCTTTAACAAATTCCATTACTTTAAGGTTCATAGTTATAAGTAGTTTACTTACTAATACCATAACATTTGTAAAATGCATCAAACTTATTATTCATAAAATCACCCCCTCTATTACTTCAAATGCTTTATATTTCAAAGCTAATTCTAATTTCCACTAACTTCTTTGATGTTTGAAAAGTTCCAAAAGCTTAATCTTTAGCATGTAAAATATATGTGTAGGTATAAAATATAAAAAATCATAAACTATTATCAAACATAATTTATCTCCAATTTTAAAACAATAGTCATTGGACCTACAACATTCATGTATAGTAACTCCATTAGCATTGACCTTCTTTCATTGTGGCTTGAACATGGTAGTTCTTTTTGTTTTTAAAACATGCATGCTTTACAAATCTCTTGTGGAACTTCTAGATATTTCATCCTAATGGTAGTTTGATTCTTTATCAACTTTTAAAGATTTTAATAGGATGCATGATCAAGCCTCTAATGCTAAAGTCTAGTAGTAGTAAACTTTGAAGAACTTACATCTTCTTGTTTTAAATGGATAACTCAAAGGTAGTAGATCTAATTTTCCATTAAGGAGATCTTGGCAAAAATTCCAAACTCATTTGAGATTAAAAATTTATTATTTTCAAATAAGACCCTATTACCTTTCTTAGAAAATTAAGAAACAAAAGGAGCAAATTAGATAATTATGATACATATAAAACATCATGAACAAGAATGGTAATATCATCATTAAGCTAAATTAGGCATCTATATACACCTTCAATCCTAAAAACTGTACCATCTCCTACTCTAATAGACCTAAGGTTTGAAGAATCAACATATTTAATAAAACTCTCCTTAGTAGAAGTTATGTGGCTGAAATGATCACTATTTACAAGCCATGTATGGAAAGTTATTTGTCTAGAAAAAAATATGTAGCAAAATTAGCTTTTTTACCTTCAATTGATTCGTTTCCTTTGCCTTCGATTAATGAAAATCTTGAGCTAATTTGTTTTGGATACCTAGCTTTCTCTAACATGTATCTTCAATATGTCCTATTTTGTTAATACTTGCATACTCATTGGTCTTTTCCTTGGGATCTTGATCTACCTCTTCCTCTTCCAAATCTATCTCTACCTCTAGAGTTCTAAAACTTTTGGTCCTATTATAAATTACTTGAAATATATTCCTTCTTCTACCTCTACCTCTCTTAACTAGACCTCTACCTCTTTGAATGTTCTAGAAAATATGAGCATTATCAATTTATGAACTAGAAGTTCTTATTTCTTCTAAGGAACTCAAACTAGACACTAATTCATCAATAATGCTAAATTATAGTTCCTTTTTTCTTTTTCTTGGAACAATGGTAACCATAATATTTTGGTATGTATAGTATGAAATCCCAGAATTATCCTTAAATAGATTATAAAATCACTTAAAGGAGCATGATTAAAATCCTTAAAGATTCATATATTTCATGTGCAAAACTTAAAATCCAAAATTTAAATAATTATAATACCTTTAATCACTAAGTTTGATAACTTATAATCCAATCATAAAGAATACATCATTTAAAAAAATCCACACAATGTTATATCAATATTATAAGTGTGGCATCCCATTCCTAGATGTTATGGAAAATGTCAAATTTACGTTATATAGTACATTAGGTATAAGAAGATATCATGGTAACATTAGATATTATGTATAAAGAAAAATAACAGAAATGCAAAAGAAAACAGATAAATAGTGCTTTATTGATGTGAAATAATGTATCTAAGTCATGCTGTAGGTGTTCATTAGGGTTATCTTCCTTCAGCAACTATCCCTTAGACGCTATCTAGCACTCTCACCATAATTAGGCCTATCACTAATCAAAAGGGATGGATAGTCCTCTTCTGGTCCCACTTCACTTGGTACTTATTACTTATCACTAATCATATACCTCGGACTTACTTAACCATACACTATGAAAAATACAAGTCTGGGAAGACAATGAATAATTAACCTTAAGTGTTCCAGGAGGTGTGTAGGCACTTAGTTTGTGGAGTTCGACCGAATTGCACATGTTACACTCATATTCGTATGGTTGAGTGTAGGGGTACCTCGCCACTCATCATTGGCGCCGTTGTCGAGGACTAAGTGTTTGTGTGCTAAGTAGAACATAGGAAATTACTCATATCGTTGGGAGCTTAAACGAACCTTAGGGTTAATCATACAAAAAATTATATAACGGTTAAATAGCACACCAAATAATAAACATGTCTTCTTCTTTGAACAAGAGAAATTCACCACCTAGGGATAATACAAAGAATAGTTGGCAATGTAAAACACATAACCTCAATCCGCCAGTTCCTCAACAATATAGGGTGGAGTATACTCATCTCGATGAGTATATTCCCAATTTTAGTTTTATCTTCCATTAAGATGAACAGATGCACTAGAGAGACTTGCAAGGGAGCATAGTATTACCTTCAGATTGTGCAGTCCCCAACATGCTCCTCCATGCTTTGGCACAAATCGACATGACTCAGCTCTATGCTGAATACATTCTGGAAAATTTTGACATGAGGTATTACCATCCCACAGCTTTACAACGCATGAGGGACTCAAGGAAGGAGAGCTAACATACACTATTGAAGGGCAAAGAGGTCCCGCACGTCCTAAGTGAAATCGGAGATGGTGAACCACTTATAAAAGGTTCTCTATCAAAAGATGTTCCCCCTCCTAACGATAGTGAGGAGGTGGGGTATTAGAACCTAGACTCCACAATACACAGCCCTGGTTTTGATCCCTATGAACACCAGTTGTTCACTAAGGTAATAACAACACATGACAAGGATGGGCACTCCAATTGTCATCATGATCGGGGCTGAAGCTAAAGAAGAGAAGGTAAGAAACATCATCATGACAATGGTTCTCGTTCTTCTTCTCCTTCTTCTTCTCATTTTTTACATCATTCATCCTCTCCTTCCACCTCTGGGCATAGTCATAGAGAACATAATGGTGAGGATAGAGGTAGAAAAAATCAGAGACCTCGACGAGAGATTCGAGTGCGAGGACAAGGGCATAAAAGAAGGGAAAGTAGGGAACAACAAAGACATCATAGACTTCATGAAAGAGATGATCATGACAAACCACTACCTGCAACCTGAAGTATGCTAGACATCACAGAGGCAGTGATAATCCCAACAAGGCATTTAAAAGATAGTCAGATCAAGCGCTTAGACATGAACAACATACCATGCTTCGAAGGGGGATATAATGTTGATCTGCAAAATCATTTACAAGCATTCCAAGATGCCTGTGCCTTGCAAAACATAGAAAACAAGTGGCACAAACTAAAGTTGTTTCCCAGGAAACTCATCAAGGAAGCAGAGAGTTGGTACCGGTCCTTAGAACTAGAAACCATTAGGAGGTGGAGTATGATGTTAGAACTCTTTAAAAATAAGTATCAAATGTACTCCAAAGTGTCTAACTTGCATAAGAAGATCCAAGGATTGAAGAAAGGTACTCATGGACCCTTGGATGCTGCCATGGACCACTACTACGCATTGTTACATCATTGTCCAGGCCATGGTTACGCATAGTGGGATCAACTCCACCTCATCATAGATGGGCTAAGGTATGAAACTAGGAGAACCCTTGGGACTTATGCCCAAGGGAGACTATCAGAACTTAGATCCCATGAAATTCATTTCTTGTTGGAATAAGTAGCCAAAGAAGAAGGAGAGCTACAAAAAAAGGAAAGTGTAGAACAATATAACTGTGATCCCTCTCTTCGAAAGAAGGGAGTGAGATTTTGCGATGAAGAGGATGGGTCACCAATCGAAGAGTTGGTGAATAGGAAAACCTTGCCACTCCAAAAGCTAACAATAGAAGTGGCAGCTAAGGTAGATAAAGTATGGATCTCCTTAGATAGTAAAATTGAAACTGTCCTAAAGATTGTAGAGGAGTCTAAGGAGGAACGAAGTAGTGACAAAGATAAGAAAAAGTGGAGAGATTCAAGCCCTGCACGTGACAAGGGTAAGGGAAAAATAACTATCTCTGATGTGGTTGTGGATTTGGCACAGACGATGATGGTGGATGTGAGATTTGATACTATGACCATCCTAAGGAATGTTGTCCAATCATCTCACATCTACAACATTCTGGGGTGGATGCACTCAACCCAAGACTCAAGAAACAACAGACACCTTGAAGGTTACCTTATCCCCAAGGTAACCCAAGATAGTTCCACCAACCATTAACATACTATCCAGGTGGAACTCCACCATAATCCATCAGACAACATCAGCAGTGGAAATACCCACAGTCATGGGGGATGCCCCCGTCGAAACATCAATACCCTTACCGGCAGCCTGATCCTTATGATTACTACGTGCAACAACCGATTTCTCCAAGTGACTCCATGGGTCACACAACTCCCCAACATCACTACCAAGTTTAGGAGTACTTTAGAAGGACTCCTTCTCCTCTGAAAGATGCTTCATATCCATACCATCCTCCTACTCCATCCGCACCTCTTCCACCTATAGTTCCCATACCTCTTGCTCCAACAATGCAAGGGGAACTCCCTACTCAACCGCAACAACACAACACTATGAGAGCCATAAACATCCAACCTACTACTGGTTCTGACAACCATAAAAAGAGAAGATCCTTCTTCAGAACCAAAAGCCCAGACAAGCTCTCACAATAACAAGCGGTTGATTTTGTGATCACTCCTCCAACACACAAGGCTTTGGGGCTTTCTTCAATTCAAAATCAGAGCTTAACGCATGTGGTTATGTTAACACATATGGTAACTGACTGAATCAACATAGGACACCTTCCCAAGAAATTATTTGACCCCTGGGAGTCCCTTAATCTATCTAAAAGTCACTGAGAACGAACCTCATAAGGCTCTTCTTGACTCAGGTTCCTGAGTTAACTTAATCTCACGAGAAATGTATCAAGCCTAGAACCTACCCCAACTTAAGAAGAGCAACATTCAACTAGAGTTGGCTGACTAGTCCATCACCATTCCCTTGGGATTGATGGAGGGCATTGTTACCTTCTATGTGTGGTTGGTCATACCCAGCCAATTTCCTGGTGATTGAAGTCAACAACAACGAAGGGGAATTCCCAATTATAATGGGAAGGGCATGGCTGAGTACAATAGATGCATGCCTAGGAATTCGTGTTCTTTCCTTGGAAATCTCTAAGGTAAACATTTATGGAAAGATTGAGAAGGGGAAATTTCCATACATCACATACAGTGATTCATTGAGTGATGACATGGAGGAATGCATAACATCTCCTCCATGCAATAGGTGTGCCCTTGAAACTCTGAGACAAAGATGCCTATATGTAGTAAGCACACAAGTAGTGGACACCCTGTGGTTGATAGCTAGTCGAAAGAGCAACCAACCAATATGCATGAAACGAACTAGGGGAACAACTCATGCCAACAACGAAAGCATAGATACCTTGAAATATGAGCATCGCCAACTTCCATCTCTTAATCTAAGAACATCAATATGGAGAAGTTGGGCACTTCTAAGAAATTCAAAAAAATGCTCATTATTTCGGATCTCTCCCTTGCAATTCAGTCATAGGGGAGATAGCCACCTATGCTAATCATTTTCCACCTCAATTATTTTTAATTTTTTGTTTTACACATTTTTTTCTTACACGTTTTTGTTTTACATATTTTTGTTTTGCACGTTTTTGTTTTACACATTTTTGTTTTACAAGTTTTTGTTTTACACATTTTTGTCTTACACATTTTTTTTACATGTTTTTGTTTTCCATGTTTTTTTTACACGTTTTTTTCTTACACATTTTTGTTTTACAAATTTCTTTAACTTTTCTTGTTTTTGTTTTATAAATTTCTTTAACTCTTCTTGTTTTTATTTTACAACATCATTATACTTTCCCATTTTTTTTGTGTGTGTGCATGTGTTATCCACCTTGTAAGTTTGTCCCCCAATAAGTGTTCTTCATGATGGTATGAAATATTTTATTATTGATTGCTAATGTTTGGTTTTTACCTTTAAGTTATGATGTTGATAATAAGGTATTTTTATTTGGTTATGGCAAGCACTGATTTCACTTCATCCATTCATCCACCAATTTCTATGGTCTCTCTTGGCTTGGAAATGTATAGTCCCTTTCCAATAATAACTATTAATGAATTGGTGACTGGGTATTTCTCAAACTAAGGAAGGACTCAAGGATTGAAAAGGATGTGGCTTCAAGGTAACTTGATTCTTTTGTGTTGGCCATTCTCTTGGGTTCTTGGATGTCTTCTTCTTGAGTTTTCTTGTTATTTCAATGTTACCCAATCATCAGGAAGCTAAGCAATAAAAATAACAAAGTCTTTGCATGGTGTGGTTCTCACGCATAAATATATAAAACACAAAAACAAAAAAAAATAAAAAAAAAAAGAGAAAGAGTGAGAATTCAAAGCACACCCCTTAGACAAACTAATCCTTTGGCTACAAGAACTGGTTATGGAACTCAAAATAAAAATGTTCCCTCTAACTAACGCCCTTCTCACTTCCCATTCTCTCCTCCTTGTTTTGTCGGAATGGTAGTGGCTCTTGGGTGAAGAAATTCTTGTTACTTCGAGAGGATGGATTAGTTGAATGCATTGATGCGAAGTCACTGGATGTGGTTGGTTTGAGGCTAGAGTTGGAATGAGATTTGCTAAGTCACATTAATCATGAACTACACAAGGGGCTATACACCACCTTGTTCTTGGGATTCCATTCCATTCTCTTCTCTCCATCCTTCTCTCCATTGTTCACCTCATTGCCGGTTGTATCATTAGTGTATATTTTAGTTGACGCATTATTTTCTTTTCAGTAAATTCTTGCGGTTAAGACTTTAACTCTTGTTCCAAATGACATTCCCAGACCCTATGGACTCTTTGAATGTGGGTTTGTCAGGGCATTAAGGGCATGAGCCTACTTTGGAGAGGACCCACTGACATTCCTATTTGGTGCACTAGTTAAATTCTTTTCCCTAACATTTTTGCAATTAATTTTATTTTGTTCATTTCCACCTTGACATCCATTTCATCGATGTTATAGTTGTCCCTTTTTCTTCATCTTTCTTGTTCCTTTTTCTTTCTCCATCCTATCACTCCCGGAGGTTCGCGATTACTCATGGGGGTACACGGCCTAATTTTTTCAATTTTCTCCTAAACCCTACACCTTTGGTAGTCACCAATATTAGATCTCCAGATCTGTATCATCTATACCACAACTTAGCCAATGGACCTTTCACCACAGCAAGGTATCAACTACATTGAAATTCATTTACCCTTGCTAATATAAGATTGTGTTGTGTGTGTAGATGGAAATCATACAACAATGGAGGGGATCTGGAAGGAACACTTGGAATGGAGCAGCATTGAAAGCAGCCATGCAAGAAGCAAGATTGATGGTGCGCTTTCTGATGGACAATGAAAGGCGCAATCTTGGCGTTGGAAGCAACAACACTTCTTTCTCTCTCTTTCTCAGCTACCAAATGAGGCCTGATGTAAATGTAATAAGGTGTTCACTTTTGTTGTCATGAACACCAATTTTTTCTTGTCTTGTAATGATGATCCGTTCACAAGTAGTCCCATTAGTTTCATTTTGAGTCAATAATTCCATACCTTCCCAATATTATTGTAAGGAACTCAAGCATGAGTTTTTATTCAGTCATGGGGGTATGATGGGATGCAATATCGTATGGGCCACGATATCGCATCATCCCCTGCGATATCGCGTATGCGATATCGCAGTGCGCCGTCACATCTATAAATAAGAAGCGGCTCTCCCATGTTTCTCATCCTAGGCTTAGACTGTAGTGAAACTCTGGTAGTTTGATCCCTCTAGAGATAGAATATTTTCCATGTGCCCGTAGTAGGAGCTCCAAAGTAAACGGATCTTTATTCGAGTAGACATTGTACCTGAACACAAGTTTGTGTATGGCACTAAAGACGAACTTCCTGGATAAACCTTGCAGTGCATGGAATAGGCTAATTAGGACTTTGTTTATTGTTATTTACTATTTTCCATTTAAATGCTTTATTAGGAATTAAATCTCTCTCAACCCTTCTCTCCTAGTTAAGTGCCTCAGTACAACCACTTCGAGCACGTGCGTTACGCGTGGTGATCCCATCAACGACTAGCGTTTGGTAACCATGTTTGCATTGGTTCAAGGTGTGAATAGTAAGTGGGAACGGATGCTGACGCTAGGTTAATTCAAACTTAGTTAGTTAGTTAAAGTTAGTTAATTAGTCTCTTCAACCCTTCACCTCAATAGCATAGGAGCTAAAACAGAAAAGCTATAAAAATCATATACCTCGGACTTACTTAACCATACACTGTGACAAATACAAGTAAATTTGGGAAGACAACGAATAATTAACCTTTAGTGTTCCATGAGGCGTGTAGTCACTTAGTCTACGGAGTTCGACCGGATCACCTGTGTTATGCTCGTATTCATATGGTTGAGTGTAGGGGTACCTCGCCACTCATCACTAAACTTTAATACTTTGATTTTTCCTTTTGACTTGACATTCTATATTCTAATGTTCTCTTGCTTATTCTAAAAAGAAAATATACATATGACGAATATATGGGAATTAAATTTTATTTTATCAATACTTACCTCATACTTTAAGATAATGACAAGCGGTAAATTTAAGGTCTACAAACCATTAATCACCAATCCTAAGTAGGATCGTACAAAGAGTAACTCATATCTGGTCACTCAAGTGAAGGTAGGATAAATCCTTTATTCCTAATTTGTATTCTCATAAGATATTTTATTTACCTAATTAAAATATAAATTAAATAATGAAGAAAATAATAATTACAAATAAAGATAAGATTAAGATACTCCTTGATCTTGATCAACCATGGGGATTAATGAAAGTAGTTGTAGTTCTATCATAAGGGGTATATGATTGGATGATCTTGTTTGGAATGGTAGAACTTGATCTTACTTATTCTCAACTTCTTCTTTGGAAATTAACTCTAGTAACTTGGTAACTTAGAAGACTCTAACATCATACCAAATATAATCCAGAGTCTTAATGAAGAATGATGTTGACCCATCTTCATTAATCATGATAGTGTAATTAACTCTAAGTCTTGATGAATTTTTTCCAATAAAATCAACTATTCTTGATTTCTAGGATTTAACTTGTCTACTAAAAATTCAAAGTAAGCAATATGTATTGGCCAATGGAACTGCATGTTGAATTGATGGAAACATCTTTTTCAAATTAAATTTCTCTTCCAAGGATTATTTTACACATCTAAATTCTAAAAATCATTAAACATCACTTTTAACATATGCATTAGAGTTTTCATAGAGGGTGAATGACACTCAATTGATATTAGGATGACTTATAAATAATACATTCCTTAAGCTTTCCTCTATTTTCTTAATCAAGTATGCCACTTGGCAAAGTATAACATCTAAACATGTTAATTGGGCAATCAAATGTGTATTAACCACACATACATATCTTTCATCCTAGATTTTAACTATCATACTAAGGCTATATGGCTTCTTTAGAACCTTGACCACTCTTTCTTCCCCATGATTTGAAGTTCTAGAATTTTAAAGATCATATCTTCTAATCATCATTCAAAGGTTGAACTTATTCAAACTTGGATTCTTTGTAAAAGCTCATGCAACAATACATATTACGATTTTTAAAATAGGCTAATTTGTATGGCTCAAAAGAAAAACTTCCACAAACCCCTTTTCCTTAAAAATATCTCTATAACCCATCGTTTTCATATTGGGTTAGAATTGGTATAGGGATTTCCATGATAAGACTTATTGTAGGTACAAGATATTAGCATACAAAACTTTTAACTATGGTAAAATGCATAAGGTATCAATACTCATGTTAGTTCAAGACCCATGATGTTCATAGCTAAAGTTGTTTTTTTCACTGGCTAGGGATTTTAAAAGCATGTTGTATGTTGCAACTTTCATTCTTCTTCTTGGATTCTCTTTTAGATCATTTACCTTTATAGGCATCATACACCTTACTAGAATAAGATTATGATTTTTCATGATGTTGCTACTGTATGATTTGATTATAGGCTAAATGGGTATATATCTCATGATTATTCTGATAAACCAACTAATTTTTATTGATCAATTTGTTGGATCAATAACAATTTGGTTACATTAGCTAAACTCTTAACAACTTTTCTATCCCCCTTAGAACAGTGACTCTAATAGTGTAACTAATGATATATTAAGGATTAATAAGCTAAGACTATATATTTACATAGGCCAAGCATTTAATCTTGAGGTCCAAGATGGTTAAAGAGGTTAGATGTGTTAGTTCTAATAATTAAATTGTTAGGCATGATTTGTTAATTTAAGTTATGATCTCTTAAGGCACAGTTTAAGATATCATCCAATTATTTGGTACCCAAATGATAAATCTAACCTGGTCATTGAATTTAGAAGACAAGAAAAATGTTCCAAGTGATTATTCATATGTTAGAAATGAACATCATTTACCCAAGTTATGTTAAAATAAGTCTCTAAGGGTCTTGAGGCACCATGTTAGCTAAAGCAAAAACTAATTTTTAAAGCTCATGGCAGAGTTCACCATTACATTTGGAAGATTTATATATGTAGAAAACTACTCTTCATTTGCTGAAAAAGGATTTCAGAATAAAAAATTATGACTTTCAAATTCCAAAACTTAAAGTACGAAAAACAAGACTTCCTAGGAGGTCACCCATCCTATTACCACTCTAGAACTAGTACGGCTCCGAAACTAGCATGTTTAATTACAGAATATTTATGTCAGTTTCTACCAATACACCAAATTTCGTTTTCGAACATTTTCTTTGCATTTTAAAAGTTGAATTCTGCCGCCTATTTTTATGACATTTAAAATTTTCGTTGATTAACAAAAAATTGAATTTTTATGTAAGTTGACCGAAAAGCAAAGTTAGTTGTGTCCATCGGACCTCAGGATTTTACAGCACTGGTGATGTCCATTGAAACTCTGAGGAAGGCAGGATTTTGCAGCGACCACGGTGGTTGCACAGCTTTGTGGGAGGTAGGATTTTCAAGTGAACACGGTGTGTGCAGAGCGCTATGGGAGGTAGGATTTTCTAGCGACCGTAGTGTCCATGGGAGGAAGAATTTCCGAGCATCCATAGTGTCCATAATGCTCAAGAAGAATGTAGACTACCAAAATTTTACAGGGGCAGGGCAAAGTAGGATGCGGGCCAGCGTTTCTTCTAACGTGAAGGCTGGCATGACACGGCCAGGAACAGATGTTGTTTTTCAGAGAAAATTTTTAAAGGATGGCGTTTTGGGTTGAACTCCAAGTCCCAATATGTATTTTTTGATATGTTTTTGAAATTATTTTTTATTATATATTATTTTTAAAAAAAATTAGCAGCAGAGGCCACAGGGACGATGACAATGATGAGCACTGTGTGAAAGAGCAACAAGCAGCAACAGGTGGTGGCCAGTAACAACAGGCAAAGGTGGCAGGCAGCAGACACTTGTAGCAAGATAGGCCAGCGTTGCAACCTGACCTGCTATGCTACGGCGTAGCTGGTAAGTGGCAGAGTTAGCCACACTAGCTGGTCAGGAAAGTCATTCATATTCTCATATATATATATACATAATATTTTATTTTAATATTCTTTTTAAGATATAGATATTTATTTAAATATTTAATAGTTCATTAAGTATATTAACTTTTACCAACAATAAAGTTGATCCTAGTAATCAATGGAAGGATATTTAAAATTTGGCTTTGATAGGTGGGAGGTTAAGGGTTCAATTCCCCGTCATCAACTTTCTCTTTTTATTATTATTTTATTTGACTCTACCTTTATGGTTGATGTGGTAGTTCAGCAGATGATAGGTATGAGTTTGGTTTTCTAAGGGAAAATTCTAGATTTGATTTTTGACCCTAAAATTTTGACTCTTCTTTTCTAACTTTTATAAATTTAATAATGTACATAACAAAAAATTTTAAATGTTGATATCTCTCAAACCATGAATCTAATTTAGACAAAATGTGTACCATTAGAATCATCTTGACGAGTACTACATATTGGGTATGGTTTCAATTATTAACAACTAAGTTGGATTTTTAGGATTTGAATGACCCAAAATAGCTTAATCTACCAAAATAACATTGCTAAGTTGATGTATGGGTGATATGGTGACTTATAAATGACTAAGATGATTATAAATGATATACCAACCCTTGAACATAATGATATAATAATTTTACCTGACAATTTAGCAAGTATGATGTAAGCCTATTCTCTCACATCAAAAGTATGCCCTAGGTACTAAGGAGAAGTAAGACATCACAATATTACCATGTTACTAAGGAGAAGTATTATGAGAATAATTGTTATTCATGAGGTAGGAATGAACCACTCTTATTCTAGATTGAATCATTAAACTTGTCAATGCATAGATCTTAAATGGAGAATGAGTAATGTTATGTTACAGGGGTTAGGTGCTTAGGGGTAATAAGTATTAACTTAGGCCATAGTTACTAACCTTTTAGGATCACTTAAAAATGACCTTAATCAATTAACATTCTAATAATATTACAAGATGGATAAAAATTACATGGACTGGTGTATCTTTACCATACCAATTTCTTTTGTAGTTTATGTACCTTGTTGAGGCGTAATCAAATTTCTAAGTTAGTGATATCCATGAAAGTTACTTTATGAAGGAATTTTGTTGATTGGTAGGGTTCATGTTAAACATGATGCATGTTTTAGTTCTCTCAAAGATGTGTAGTCCTAGACTCTGTTATCCATGAAAAATCTCTTGAAAGGTAGCTTTTGGCCAACATTGATCATCTTGGACATAAGACACATCTAGTGGTAGTCTATGGCTCTCCCTGGCTTGTAGCTTTATGGTTCATTGTTGGATTATTATTTGATTGGTCATTGGATAATGGTTTGCTCCAATATCAAATGTGAAATCTCATTTTTAGATTTCATAGTAAACTTCAAATCTATGTTATATTAGTCATTAGATGGAAGAAGATAACATGGTAACATCAAATATTATGCATAAAGAAAAATAATAGGGAAGATGTAGAAGAAAAGAGATACAAAATGCTTTATTAATGTGAAATATTGTATCAAGGTCATGTTCTAAGTATTCCTTGGGGTTATCTTCCTTTGGCATCTATCCCATAGATGCTATCTAGCACTATCACTACAATTAGGCCTATCATTAGCCAGGGATATGGCTAGTGCTCTTGTTGTCTTACTTCACCTAACACCTCTTACTTATCTTTTGATTAGCTTTGGAACTCTCTGCTAATACAATCTCTAATGCCTAGGTATAAATACCTTAGTTCAAACCCCTAAAGATTACCTTGAGAGATATGTCCATTATTACAATGCATTCTTTTGGGTCTTATTACGATAATTATAATACTTGTTATGCATAGATACCATCTTTGTTATGCGGTGATACCATTTGTAAATGGGGTCATTATGATAAGCATCAATTCTTGAGATATAAGATATAAGAGATACATAAGATAACCACATGAGCCACTTCCAAATCCATAACATGGCTCTAAAATTATAAGAATTTTTGGATCCTCTATTGCAAAGCATCTTTAATCGCTAGCATTCCCATAGTGCACTATGATCTATCATCTACTACATCATCAAAAATGAATTTCCACAATCATTGGGGTTTCTGCTGTGAATTCCTTAAGATGATTATCTTCTCATTAGAACAAGCTTTTAAAATAACTTTTCTTCTATACTAATGATAATGCCTTAATCACTTCTTTTGCATCAATAGCGAAGAAAGCCTTTGCTATTTTTTCTTCTAAATGTTTATCATTACTTATTGTTGTGGCATTGATGGCTTCATTTATGTTCCTCTTGCACTTGAACATGCTCTCTAAAGTATCAATAAGATCTATGTTGGTCCTTTTGATCTATTCAACTTAGTGTATGTCGTCATTTATTAAATCATCCAGGAACTTCATCTCCATTTCAGGAAATTGCTCTCTTTTCTATTGGCCCAACTTATGAAATCATTAGTAGTTGTAACAGCTTGATCAAAATTTTCTTTTTTGACCTTTATTTCATTAACGTTGATCACGACTACCTCTACTTGTTGTTTCATGGCCGTTAGTTCATTTATGATAAATTTGAAGCCATCATCTTCTTTTAAATCTTCTATTTGAAATCTTTGATCCTTTTTTACTAAATCTCTCTGTACCTATATATTTTCTATTTGTAGAGCTTCTATATTGGCCTCTTTAATTTAAGATATCTTTATTTGATCCTCATATCTATTCTTCAAAACCTCAAAATCCAACTACACGGAGTGATTTAGATTCTTTAGCCTTTCAATGTCTTGTTCCTACTACTTAATAGTCTCATCAAAAGACCTTTTGCAATCAATAATAACCATAGACAAATTCTCTACCACTTCATGATGGGACATCACAATTTTTGTTTTGCCTATTTTTGGATCCACCTCTTTGTATTGGAAGATGACTTATAGTTGGACATCTAACCTTTCTAGATGTTGTTGCTCTAGGATCAATTTTCCTTTAGTAGTTTTAGCTTTTATAGATTTTGGCCCTCCTTTAATAATGTACCTTGAAGAAAAATCTAAAAGAGTTAGGACCTTGAACAATGAAAAACTAGTCTTAGTCTTCACAATCTCTAATGATGGCTTCTCTGTTTCTATCAGCAGCATTTTCTTACCAAAAAGAATTTCTAGCTACTCTTTTTTTTTCTTTTTTGTTCTTGAACTTCAGTGAACCAAGTGAAAGCTTTGAAGTCCAAGGCTTCATTATGCCTATCAATTTGCCACAAAAAATAATTTTCTTTCATCTTGTCCAAGTGAGCTTGATTAAACCACTTGGCCAATATATGATTTTCTTTTGCAAACCATCTATTCATCAAAAGCTCTATTTCTCTACATTATTCCTCAGGTAGAACTATGGAGAGAGTTCTTTTAAGTTTACCTTCTAGCTACTGCTTGGCCAAATTTACGAGTTCGTCACTTATTAGAGAATATACAACATCATTTTCCTAATGTTCATGAGCCTTCTTAAAATACTTGTTAGGATTGTAGAACATGTGTTAAACTTTAAGAAAGACTACTTTCTCAAAATTGATCCCTATATTCATTATATGAGGAGCATTCTTCAAATATCAAAAGCCAATTTGTAGAGGAAAAACCTATCCTATTGTATATTAATGTCACAACAAACTATTCTAAATCTACCTACCAACTTTCATAGCTATCAAACAGGAGGCCAGGATTCATGGTAGCTTTCTTGGCCTTCCTTCAAATCCTTGTATAATTATTTCTATGTAATGAGCATGGAAGAAAATTTTCCCTTTACACTTGGCCTTGATTTCCTTTACCATGACTTATTTCATTCTTGGCATTGTTCTATTAGTAAGAACTTGATATAAAAGTGGATAAAAAAAATTCATAAGAAACTTAAGATTTTGAACATCAATATAATCTTTATGGTAAACAATAGGATAGAAATCATAACAAGGCCATCTCTTCTTTACTTTTCTCTCTTCAACATATTGGAGGAAAATGGACCAAAGTCTCTTAGGACTTGGTATTATAGCCAAAACATGATGTAACAAAAATGAGCTCATTTTAGACAAGATGTTGTTGGCCATTGTATCTATCGCACTATCTCATAACTGAGTATTCATAAAATAGACTAGGTGGAAACACTTGTTATTTTCAATAATGTTCAAAACTTTTAAATGTTGGGCTATGATAGAAGTAATATTAAAGCCAAAACAAATATTTAAAGTAGAAATGAAAATACGATGATGGAACCTAAGATCATTTAAACTTGGAAATATTTTCTTGTAGTTAAGAAATGTTGAAATGTTAGACTTGGCCATATGTAAGTCTTGGTCATTTGCTAATGTTAGATTTCCTACAATAGTTGCTACATTTTCATTACAAGTGTCCTATTCTGAACAACTAAGAAGAGGCACACCATATAATTCATAGCTTCCTCTAAGATTGATGTCAATAACTTGTTCTAGCTTCTTCTTGAATTTTAAACAATTTCCGCTAAACTTTGCTTCAAAGAAGATCCAATTAATAACATCTTAGATTAAATTGGCCCTAAATTTGAAACCAATTTTGTGCAAGCCTATCTATTGATAAAATTTTTTCCATTTCTATTCTTCCTCAAAGGTCCTTACATGGAACTGTTGGGGATAATCATTATCATTTGTCATGATAAAAGAGTAACTCTAAGTCCTCCTCATTTGGATCCTAAAGCTTCAAATCTTCATTTGATTCAGCCCATCTACATAGCTAAAAATAGACAAATTGCATTTTTGCAAATACTTTGTGAGTGCTTGAATAGGTATATCATAACATAATAGGTTAGTTTCTTCTTTCATTTTGATATATTTCATTAGCATGATTAATGTTTGACCTTGTTATCTTCTTGGATTCTATATGACTTTTGGACTCTAGTACTTGTTTTTGCCACTTTGTGCAATTCATGTGAAGTTTGCTAGAAGCTCTCTTAGAAGTTATTTGTGCAATGGTGATTAACATTGAGGCTTATAAGTCTTTAAGAATGTTTCGAAACATGATTGGTCTCAAATGGCCTTTAGATTCATTCATTTAAGTTCCTCTATTATTGTACTTCGATCCTTAATTCCTTTGACCAACCATTTAATTTTAAAATCATAAAATCTCTACCAAACAGTCATTCCTTCGTCATTTAATTGTTTGAGAGGATTGATTATGCCTCCTTTTATAAAAAAAAATGGGATAATGGCCATTTTAATCTATATCATAGGTCAAATTCAAACTTGAATTAAGGGTAAATTTTCCCTAAATTGAACATGAAAGGTATTTTCTTCTTTATAGGTCTTGCACTAAAATGGGGAAAATGGTTTTGGCCAAGTCATGAAATGGCACACTTTCTCTAGTTTGAATTTTCCAAGGATCAAAATGGGAAAAATGAATTGTGGCCAATTTGTGAAATGAGGAAAAGATGGTTTTCTCTAGTTCAAGTTTTAGTATGGCTAAAATGGGGAAAAATGGTTCTTGGCAAATTTGGAAGTGGAAAAAAGATGGTTTCCTCCAATTTGGGTTCCTCTATGGCTAAAATGAAGAAAATAGGTTTTGGCCAAGTTACGGATTGGGCTAGGTGCACTTTTCTCCAATTTAATTTTTCCAAAGGTTGAAATGGAAAAAATGGATCTTGCTTAGTTTGCAAAATGGGGAAAAGATGGTTTTCTCTAGTTCAGGTTCCTATATGGCCAAAATGGAAAAAATGGTTTTAGCTAAGTTATGAAATGGACGAGGTGCACTTTTCTCCGGATTGACTTTTTGAAAAGTCAAAATGGATCTTGGCTAATTTGGAAGTGGTAAAAATATGGTTTTCTTTAATTTGGGTTCTTCTATGGCTGAAATGGGAAAAATAGGTTCTAGCCAAGATAAGAAATGGGCCAGGCATGCTTTTCTCTAGTTTGACTTTTTCAAGGTCCAAAATAGGGAAAATTGATCTTGGCCAATTTGGAAATTTGGGAAATTATAGTTTTCTCCGGTTTGGGTTCCTATATTGCAAAAACAGGAAAAATGGATCTTAGCCAATTTGGAAGTGGGAAAAAGATGGTCTTCTCCTGTTCTAATTTCTCTATGGCTAAAATAGGGAAAATAAGTTTTGTCCAAGTTAGGAAATAGACCAAGCATGCTTTTCTCTAGTTTGACTTTTCTAGGGGCCGAAATGGGAAAAATGGATATCAACGAAATAGTTTCTCTATGGCCAAAATGGAGAAAATAGGTTCTAACAAACTTAGGAAATGGGCCCAATGCACTTTTCTCTAGTTTGACTTTTCTAGCAACCAAATACCCACTTAGCCATTTCCAGTTTTCATTTTCTCATAGACCTTATAGCCATTACTTAATTTGAATATGCCTTTTTCTTCGGTTCATTGATCAAGAAAAACCAACCTTGACATATGACATCATTAACTATAGGATTCTGAATCATCAAATAAAACTTTATTAACTATAGGATTCTGAATCATCAAATAAAACTTTAATCCTATATGTTAGACATATAAAATTTTCTTGTTTGAACGGAGATTCAAACCTAAGATTTTGAAGCCAATTTAGAGTTACGAGATAACCAATTTTTGATGTTCATATTGAGATAGAATTGACTCTTCCTACCTCATGAAGAAAAGGTAAAGTATAATTTATATTTTGATCTTCGGATTGCCCAATATGCCCATTCAACTTCTGATTTAATGTTGGCCAAGCATTTCTTTCCACAATTCAGGAACTGAGATTATTTTGGCCTAAAACTTCTTATCCCATTGAAACTGAAATCTAAAACCTTTCTTCTGAACTAGAACTGTACGGATACTATCATTTTAAACTAGCCAATAAAGTTTTTGCTGAAATTCGAACTCAAAACCCTTTCAGCCTGAATTTTACAAACAACAATTAGCTTACATTCTTCCATCTTGTTTTTCGCTTAAAAGTTAACTGGCCCATAATATTGCACGTCATGGCTTGATTGGGTTTATACATAAAACATTAATTTCCTTAATTCCAATTTTTGTTCCATTAATAGCCAAAATATCTTCTTCAACACCTCTTAACCAAGAGATGAGCGTCCTGATCAAGTTGGACTATGAAAATAGTTTATCTATGTGATTGGGGCATGGTAAAAGGATATAATTTATGAGATGAGCGTCCTGGTCAAGTTGGACTATGTGATTGGAGCATGGTAAAAGGAAATAATTTATGGCTTTTGCATCTAAAATAATTTGCAGAAACACTGAAAAGCCAGAACTGTATGAATAGTTGAAGTGTTTATGATTATTGTCAAACTAGGAAGACGATTTTAACAATCAATCTGGGTCTTGCATATGGAATCTTTCTAATTTTTAGCAGGTAGAATATATTCAAAAGAACCAATATCCTTGATGCTTAAAATGATGGTTGCAAGTCAAAATCCAATATTTCAATTGCAACACAAAAGAGAAATTTGTATGAAAACACTATAAATTGGGATAAAGAGCAACAATGAAAGTGCCTTGTATATCCCCGGATTGTCTTGATACGGGGAATCCAATTTTCTCATTTCAACTTTTTTATCTGAATTGTTTTTATTTTTTATTTTTTTAGCATCTGGTATAAGAGCAGGTGAGATCAAGGCTACTAGAGAATTGCAGTAGCAAGTGTAACGGCAACATGCCACACAGTGAAAAGCAATTAAACGATTACAGAAGCGCAAGGGGAACACACCACCTATTCAAAAGTAAAAAGCGCAACTTCAATGCCTACCATGCCTTCTGCAAAGAAGTAGCCTTACTAAGGTCAGTCTTTTACAACAAGGGCAAGCTTGGAGAAAGACCCTTAAGCTTGATGCAACATCCTTATATTTATCAAAGTTAACTCCTGCATGGTTTGATGACACGGTTAGATTGATAAAGGAAACAACAATGCATTTTTGTTAAATGCCATTTGTTTGATGAGGGTAAGATTTTTAAGGGAAACAACAATGTATATGTGTGAAATGCCCAAATAACGGTAATAATTTAAAAATATTTAGGCAATTTGAGAAATATTTCTATTGCTGGTTTTTACTGGTTGTTGTCGATGCCACTCATTGTAATGATCTCTGCAAGAGATCACAGAGAAAAATGTATATGAAAATACTGCTAAAACAGTCTTACAACTTACAAGAGAACATGTACCAATTATCATCATTCAAAATAACGGTTTTGGTGCCACTAAATATTGAGAAGGTGTTACCTTAGTGTTCAGAGGGTGTTACCTGAGTGGTTAGAGTCGCAGAGGTTATTACGTGTATTTTTAAATTTGTATTTACCACTTACGTGTCATTGTTAAATTTGTATTTACCGTTCACATTTACATTCGGTTCTTGTCATCCTGCGACCGTCACAAATTTACGGGACCTCGCTCTGTTCAGCAGAGTAGATTTAATGATTACGATGGTATCATCGTTTTCCTCGGCAGCATGGAGAAAAGCTGACAAATATTATTATACGATTCTATCCTGACAAGGTATTCTTTATTGGTTTTACATACACTCAGGAATTCATTTCCTCTTATGCGTTTCGTCGTAACTGGTATCTGTTGCCATCTAATACGTAGTACCATAGTTTCTCTTAAACGAATGCCTTTTAACACGTACTGAAATAGTGAAAGTCTGAGGTTTTGATACATAGCGAAACGGTGAAAGGCTTTTCCATCGTGAATTTCGTATCATCGTCACCCAAAGTTTGAACAGAAACCTGTTGTAGGCATGGACCGTGCTTCATTCACAGTTATTGCTCGGGAAATCCCCTTGCATCTTTTATTAGTCGTGCAGTCCGCCTGTGGAACGCCTATACTAAAAAACTTTTGCATTCAAGTCGCCCAATGGCTATGTAGATGTTCTCAGTTCAGTTTCCTTTTCACTTTTTCCTGGAGAAAATTTAGTTGATACCGATCAATTTTGGTTCGAGTACTGACTAAGCATGTAAGTATTTGCTTTGTTTCCTCTTAGAAATTTTTGAATTCCTGTGATGATCCCAGATACCTGGAGCCATTTTGAGGGGAAATGCAAACTCTACATTTCTTCCATCATGGTACCATCTACAAAATCAGGGATTACATGAGTGATATAATTACTCCAGAGGGAGATTATTTGACATAATTACTTCATGGGTCAGTAGGCAATGCGGTGGCCACAAAAATACAGTCAATTCTGTTCAAACCAGTCCAGTTTGTGAATCCATTTTAATCAGATGTCATGGAATTCACAAAACGCTTTCATCATTCTACCCTTTTACCAAAAAAATGAGATTCCTCAAATTCACAAAACACTTCACATCTCCTAAATTTCATACGTGTGTTAAATAATAATTTATCATGGTAATAAGATATATCAGGTTATTGCATCTCACATTACACTTTAAATTTTTCAAATTTCTTTCTTAAGAATGCCACACATTTTTTTTTAACCAAAACCTAAGATTTTATTACAAACATAGACATAAAAAAATCTATTAGATAGAAAACACATTTATATCATAGGAAATAACTATTTTAAGGATGAGGGTATTGGGGTATAGTTAAGATAATCCATAGATTAGGAGAGGCGAGGAGAAAGGGAGGGGGAGTATTGTATAGTTGGTTGTTAGTTTCCAAAAGTAACATAGAATAAGGTTTTTTTTGCCTTCAATACGGTTAATCCGTCTAATAAAAATATTCTTTGTATCCTTTAATAGCCAATGAAGTTTTTGCACCAATGCCAAACTCCCATATGTCACACCCATACCATAGTGTAGGATAAATAATAATCCAAGAAAACTTTCTTCCAACTTTATAATCTCATAATCATAATGTTTTACATATATTTAAAATTATTTATAGAGCTTTAATTCCTCTTATGTTTCTCTCCTTGATATATTTATACTATCTATAATTACGCACATAGTGGAGACCTATGTACCTAATAAAATTCATTATTTGTACATTTGCAATCCTAAATTTAATATCATAATTTACATTTCTTATACCTCATATCATCAATTTTGTTTTCTCCACATTGACTTGTAGGATAGAATACAAACAAAACATTTCTAGAATTTACAACATATTTTGCATAGCTTTATTACAAGTAAAAATTAAGGTAATGTTATTAATACAAAGAAACAAATTCATAGCATGGAATCCTATCTTGATAGTATTCTTACGGTTTCTTGTACATATCCAATCCTACAACTCATCAATATAGATACCCAAAGAGGCTTGGGGATAAAAAGCATCCTTCCTTCACTCCAATTTTGCTCTATAACTAAAAATTATATATCGACTCCTTCAGTTTGAGCTTAATGATGACATTTTCGTGGAGCTCTTATATTACTCTTAGCAATTTTGTATGAATGCCTAATTTATCTAAGCCTGGCCATAATTTTTTACAAATCATAGAATTATATGCTTTTGCAAAGTCAACAAAGTAAATAAAAAAATTTCTATAAGAATTTTTTCCACTTCTATACAATATAACTTGACTATAACTAAGTTGTCAATTGTGGATTGGTTCTGCCTAAAACCAACCTAACACATTGCTCTAAAGTTATTAAGTTCTATCAAACTATTTAATATCCAATAAACAAAATGTTAGAGATGTGAAGATAAATTTCTAATTAACTTGAGCTGTACTACAATTTTTTATTTTTTAATCAATTTAGTTTTAATTTTTTTAATTTTTGTTAAATATCTTAAACTTGTTCTTGTAAAATAAAAAGTGAAAACATATCAAACTTAATTGTTTGTTAACTCCATTATTGTGATCTATTTAACCTATCCTGGGTTTGGTTATCGAAAGTAAGTTGAGAGTGTATGGTCTCTTGTGAAAGGGTTCTTGTGAAGGAGAAACAACTTTCTTATTGTTGATGTCAGCACTCCCATGCTCACATGGGGCCATGATTATCAACATTTTTTATTTCTCTCCCTTAATAACCATAATAAAAATCATGCAAGTAGTGGAAATTTAAATTGTCAGGCGGTGGTCATTACTTATGGTAATTACGATCATTAATGATGGCAATTATGGTCATTAATGATGGTGGTTATGGTCATTAGTGGCAAACATTTTGGAACTTACAGCAAGTACAATCATTAATGATGGCAGTTACAGTCATTAGTGGCAAACGTTTTACAAATTACGACAATTACGATCATTAATGATGGCAGTTATGGTCATTAGTAGTAGACGTTTTGAAAGTTACGATGGTTATGGACATAAGTGGGCACTTAATTGGAGAAAGTGGGAATTATTTTTCTGTAGCTGTTACATGAAATGTAGACATCATTATGGATGGTTGCAGCAGCTATAAAATGGAGTCTAGAGGGGGGCTCTAGGGCAGGGAGGAAGGGAGTCCCAAATAGGCTTTGGCTATCAATTTGAAGGGGCAGCTTCCTCTCCACTAAGCAGCAATTTCCTCTTTTCTTTTCTTTTCTTTATAGGCTTCTAGTTGATCTTCAAGGAGGGTCCAAGGTAGGAGCCAACAGCTCAAAATCGGATCCTTGCGAGTCTTCTTAGTGATGGAAAGAGTTTGTCACGTTGGTGCAAACGTGGGTGAATAATCTTCCTCTCTATGATGGTGCACAAAAGGCAGCAAAAAATGGCAGGCTTTGAGAACTGCAATTGCTACCCTGTGTGGACTACAGTAGGCAATCTCTCTGTTTCTCTTTCTCTCTCTATCCCTCTCTTCATGGTGATCGTGGTCTTCCTGCCCAGTAGTGGATACCATCGGTAGTCATAGACTAGCAACGTCAATGGGACTAGGGAAAATTCAATTCTTTTAATCACTTATTATATTGGAGATAATTATTTATATTAAATTTTAGATTTTTTTCTAGTTTACTATTTGTAAAAGGCCACATAGCCCTCTGCAGCTAAGACTATTCCAAGTTTCCATACCCATATGGGAGGCACCCTAGGCAATAGTCTCCTAACACAAATTTTCTTCCTTGGTGTTGGTATGACCAAAATTTATGCATCAACACCTTTTTAGTGCTAGAAGGAGGGCTTTTCCCTAACCTTTTGTTTATCAGTTTTTCTTGCCGCTTCTCTGATCATTATTATCCCATTTTCTGAAATATTTATTTTCTATCCTTTTCCAGTCCCTATTCTATTTTTATTTCCTAGAAAATTTTATTTTATTTTTTATTTTAAACTTGTTTTTTTTTTTAAATTCCTATTTTCAGCCATTGCCTTGAAAAATCTTTTTAAAGAATTTTTGAGCCCTTTATTTCCTGTTCTCAAAAGTTCATTTCTTGGAAACTTTTAGGTCTCATCACCCATTTTTCTTTAATCTTTTTCCTTTTTGTTATTTTTCTTAAATCCTTGTTTCCCAATCCCATTTTCAAATTTGTGTTTTGGTGGTCCTTACCTTAGTCTTGGGTTAGGTAAGGTGGTTTTATTTGCTCATGAAATTTTAAGTTTATTTTCCTAAAATCTTGCATTTTACTGTTTTCACTTTTAATTTTATAAGTATTGCAATTTTATACATTTATTTTTCTTTTAAAAAAGAAAGTAGCACATTTTAATGTTTTTCTTTATCAAAAAATTATTATTTCAATATTTTTTTTTCTTTTACGCAATTTTATAGTTTTTATATTTTATAGTTTTGTTTTATGAGTAAACTTTTCTCTACTTCTAATCGAGCAATCACTCGTCTCTTTGCATTAAGGAAACAACGAGCCTCACATTTTTCAAGTTTTATTCCTACGAGAGCCTGAACTAGGATGGCAGCCAATCAACCCTTGACTCCCTTGGTCAGTAACCCCTTGAATTTTACTAACTACCATGACATCCAAAAGTCACTCCAAAACATAAATTTGTTCTATGATCCCACAAACCCTTCTAGTGATGCCTGCCAATATGTACAATGCTTTGAAACCTTACTAGGCATCTACAACATTGTCCAAAATGATATGGCATGTAGGGTATTTGCGAAAAATTTCAGAACCAAAGCAACTCAATGGTTTTTGATGCTCCCCAATGCATCCATTAACTCATGGTAGGAATTCAAAAATAAGTTTATAACTCAGTTTGACAAATTCATAAACCCTACCATAGCATCTAGCAACTTTACTAGCCTAAGAAAACTACCTAGGGAAAATTTCAGGGATTACAACCTAAGATTCCTTCACCAATTGGCCTATGTGCCAAGTGAGATGCGTCCACAATCCGATGACATCCTCAACTTTCACCTCTCTACCATTGACCCATTCTTTGCCTATGCCATCAAATCAGACCCCAACATAATAGAAATACAAGGGGCAATGGCTAAAGTTGTGGAGCTAGAAAAAATTACCCTTATGAATAGCATTCAAACCCAGTTTGGAATGATGGGCATTAAAAATCCTATGCAACATAGTCCTCTACCTTTACTAGGTTTCCCAATGACCAACACTATGTTCCAAACTCCTATTCCCCTTCAAATGAATCAACCTACAAATGGCTATTTTCAAGGTCCCACATCTTCTCCATTTCTACCATCTAACACTGCTTTGATTGAGGATAAATCAATGGCCTTAGTTTAGTCCATCATAAACCCAAACAAGGTATCTAACCCTATTGAATCCCGAACTCAAACTCAAGATCAAATGACCTAGATATTAACTTCACTTCAAAAACTTTCCAATGAAGTAGTTGAACTAAAGTAAAACAATAAAGGTCCTATACAACCTGAAAAACCTAGTTCATCAGTCAATGACAATAATTATCGCCTTCATAACACTAGGCAACATTTTGAGAAGACTTTTCCCCAAGTTTTAGCATTATATGGTGATAACACCCAAGGTCAACAAAATGGAAAACCTCCTATTATGTTCTTTAATGTACCTCGTGAAATAGAAAATGAAGAGGTTTCCTCATTGGAACAAGTTATGGTAAACAACCCCAACCCACCTAATGCTCACTATTGTAGATTTACTAACATTATGAACAACCCACAACAATAAACTAGGAATGATCCATACACTTCTCCAAACAGAAGAGCTCATAGTCAAAGTAACACAAATACTCAAACTAAGTCATCCCAAACAAACACCCCACAATGACCAAATCCACCTTTTATACTTAGAAGAACTCCACCTCAACCAGAAGTCAAAGAAGTACACAAGACTTACAATCTAGTTGAGGATTTGAAGAAAATTAAATCTAGCATCTCAATGTAGGAACTTTTACAATTTAATGAAATGAAAGAGTCAATTTAGAACATAGTTCACACACCTATGATCGGAAAATAAAAATCCACAATCCTCAAAAGGCAAGTTCACTTGACAAAAAGTTCTAACACATTATCAGTACAAAATGTAAACAATTCCATGATGAGTAAGAAAGAGCAACCTCCTTTTCTAATAACTTTAATTATTTTAGGAAAGAATGTTCATAATTTTTTGATGGATTTTGGAGTGACTTTCAATGTCATGCCACTTGAGGTATGTAGGAATTTAGGATCACAAATGATACCTCAAACGAAGAATGTGATTCAACTTGATGGGTCCTACATACCTGTAGTAGGGTCATTAAAAAGAGTGAAAGTGAAACTTAAAAAATACCCTACATTTACATGTTACACAGATATCCTAATAGTTGACATGTTGCCCACCTATGGTGTGCTCCTATCTAGGACTTTTGGAGCCAAATTTGGGTGCTTCTTTAGGTCAAATTTCTTAGAGCTATTAATCCCTATCAAAGGAAAATCTGAGTACATGACTATATCTTGATAACCCTTCTACAAATAAGTACTTATAGCCTTGTATCAACAAAATCAATCTTTGGAAGATTGAATTGCTAATCTTTATGTTGGGGTTATTAAGGTTGAGCATAGTGAACATGTTGAAAATGACTATGTGAGTGGAACTACAAAAAATCCTATTTCTCATGTAGATCCCATCCAATCCTATCAAAGTTCTAGAGAAGGTAAGAGATATCTTGCCTTATCAAAAACACAATGGATTTCATCTAAGTGATCCACCACCATTAGGGGAAGATAAAGATGTAAGTAAAACCCTACCTTTTAAAACATTTGAAGGTGTGCTAAATTTTAACGACACATCCATGGAACATTCTCCTAGAAAGGCTATATCTGATGTCGCACTAAGACCTAAACCTATCATTGAAACTGAACTCAAAGAAAGACTTGATACAAGCAAGTTAAGATTAGGTCTTGATTTATATAATCTTAAGCATCGACAAACTGTTAAATAACATCTTGACACAAAGTATATTGGTGAAGTCTTTAAGATAGAAGACCTAGTCTCGGAAAAAGGTAGAACATTTGACCAAGCAAATCTTCAAGGTAAGTTCTCTCCTATGTGGTCAAGCCCATTCCAAATTAAAGATGTCATTGGATCCAATGTGTACACTGTTGTTGATGTGAAAGAAAATAAGTTACCTAGAAATTTTAATGCATTCCATCTAAAGCATTTCTACTCAGGTGCCCCACATGGACACCTAGTAGATTCTTAGTTGCATGTTTTCTTCCTCTTTGTCATGCATTTCATTTGTATATAGTTGCATTTGCATATTTTCTTTGCATTTCCATCATTTCTTTCTTGGCATATTGTTTTGATTTTTTTCTTTGCATATGATTTTAATAATCATTATGGTCTTTTGAGTTACTAGGCAGTGGATCATTAGAACACCATCCAAAAATAATGTGAGTATAATTCTTTATATAATATTTCCTAGTACTATTACATAAAATCTCTTTTATACTATATATTTCAATAATGCTTTGATTCTTCCTAGTCTTTTTCAAGGTTTTAGTTTCTTTAGTTATGTTGGATTATGGAGCATGAGATTTGTGCTAACTTATCATGTAATCATCATGATCATTTGAGTGTAAGATAGGTGATGTTGGAGAATGGTTAGCCATAATCATTAGGTGACCTTGGAAAATGCCATATTTCCTCTCATAAGCCCTAGCCCTCAAGTGTGATGATCCATGGTTACCCTATGAACAACAGGGTGAAGTGTGTTCATCTCCACTTGAGAACCCTTAGCCACCCAAGAGACCTGCTATGATGTTATCAAACTGTAATTAAAGGCACATACACGAGGGTTGAACTGCACCATGCAAAAAGTTTTGAAAGGATCATGTTCATTGACAATGTATCTAATTGGCCAGACTCGTGTTGGAATTCCTACCTTAAGAATGAAGTACACCATGGGCAAAGTTTCCTAAAAAAAAAATGAGGACCATGTTCAATGGCAATGTAATAAGTTCTTAAGTGTGATGGGGTCCAAAAGCTATCCTCACCCTAACCTCCATTTCCCCTTAAGAAACTATTTCCCAAAAAGAAAAAAGTTCCAATGAAAAACCCAAAATTTGTGACTAGCCACAATCTAATATGAGCCTATCCTCCTCATTAAGTTTAGTATGGGTCTTTTGCTCAAAGTAGTCCACATACTATTGGCTTTTACTTTGTAAGAAGACTAGGAAAGAAATCATAATTATATTTTAATTATATATAGATATATGTAGTTAAGATAGTAAAATCATATATTTAGAGTTCAATTAAATAGGATGGTGTGGTTTGGATGGCCCATGTCTAGTTCTCTTTTGATTATTTGGTTATTTTAATCATGTTTAGGTTAATATAGTTTACTTTGAAGTTTCCATTTGCTTGTTTTATGACATTTGTGATTTCCTATCTGTTGCATCTCCTTTAAAATTTTTTGTGGTCTTGTTTCTTGCACTTGCATGCAATTAAAAGTTTGGGGGCTAAGTGTTGATGTCAACACTCCCATGCTCGCATGGGGCCATGATTATCAACATTTCTATTTCTCTTCATTAACAACCACAATAAAAATCATGTGAGTAGTGAGAATTTAAACTGTCAGGTGGTGGTCATTAATGATGGAAATTATGGTCATTAATCATGGGAATTACGATCATTAATGATGGTGTTTATGGTCATTAGTGGCAAAAATTTTCGAAGTTATGGCAATTACAATTATTAATGATGGAGGTTACAGTCATTAGTGGCAAACGTTTTAGAAATTATGGCAATTATGGTCATTAATGATGGTAGTTATGATCATTAGTAGCAGATGTTTTAGAAGTTATGATAGTTATGGACATAAGTGGGCACTTAAATGGAGAATGTGGGCATTATTACATAAGAAGTGGTGGTAGTTTCTATAGTTGTTACATGAAACGTAGACATCATTATGGATGGTCGCAGCAGCTATAAAATGGAGTCTAGAGGGGGGCTCTAGGGTAGGGAGGAAGGGAGCCCCAAATAGGCTATGGCTATCAATTTGAAGGGGTAGTTTCCTCTCCACTAAGTAGTAGTTTCCTCTTTTCTTTTATTTTCTTTATAGGCTTCTAGTTGATCTCCGAGGGGGGGTCCAAGGCAGGAGCCAACTGTGCAAAATCGGATCCTTGCGGGTCTTCTTAGTGACGGTAGGAGCTTGTCATGGTGGTACAGACATGGTTGAATGATCTTCCTCTCTACGATGGTACAAAAAAGGTAGTAAAAAATGACAGGATTTGAGAAGTGTAGTTACTTCCTTGTGTGGACTGAAATAGGCAATCTCTCTCTCTCTCTTTCTCTCTCTCTCCCTTTCTCATGGTGATCGCAGTCTTTCTGCCCAACAATGGATACCATTGGCAGTCATGGACTAGTAATGTCAATGGGACCAAGGAAAATTCAGTTCTTTTAATCACTTATTATATTGGAGATAATTATTTAATTTAAATTCCATATTTCTTTCTAGTTTATTATTTGCAAAAGGCCACGTAGCCCTCTCCAGCTAAGACTATTCCTGGGTTTCCATACCCATACGGGAGGCACCCTAGGCAATAGTCTCCTAAAACCAGTGTTCTTCCCTGATGTTGGTATGACCAAAATTTATGCATCAAAAATTATCTCTATGATCGTCCTTGAATATGTGAAGAAGTTACTTTCTTATTTATTTTTTTTGTTTCTCTCTCACTCAATTTTGTGGTATTAATAGTTTAGTTATAACGTTTTGTACAACATATAATTTGGTAACAGTTGGTATTGAAGTAAGGTTAAGTTTTGCAACATTATTTATTCACTAAGTATATAAAAGTATTATAATGTGTTTTGGATTTTCATATTGTTTTTCTATTTTAGTGTAGATTGATTTTCGTTTTAGTAAGAGTTGTGTGTATAAGATATTGAAGATGTCTTATTTTTTGTTCACATTGATTTTCATGTTAGCAAGAGAATGTATTAGAGTTGGTGCAATGAAAGTGCCTTTAGACTCTGGTCCTAGAATATAGAGTTTAAAAAAATATGAAAATTTGTTTTGACAATGAGTAATGGTCATCTTGTAGTTAACAAATGACAAATCATGATGTCATCATGATGCCTAACCATAGGTCATGAGTAGGTCAGGATTTGTTTTGAAGCTAAAAAACAATAACTATGAGTAGTGGATTACTCATGGAAAAGTCATGATTAGGTCATGGTGGCTACTACAACTACTTCCTTGTTACCCTTAATCTTTTGAGATATTTTTTCTTGACCACGATTTGTAATGTGCTCACGGTTGCCTCATGACAAGTCATAGTGGCCTTTAAAGCTTAATATCTACTATCATATACTTCTACATGAAAATTTTAATGACCACAAGTCATGGTAACCTCATGCTATAATACTAGAGTTATGGTGAGATTGTGCTAGCTAAAATAAAAACATTTTTATATTGAGTATACCATGAATTGATCACAGGTCATGGTCTAAACTCTGTATAGATCATAAGTCATTGTGACACTAAAAAATAGACATAAAAGGCCATAGCTTAAATTTGAAGAGCAATTTGATAGATTTGATGATTTAACCAACTTGAATATGATTTAGAAAATAAATTTAAAGTACCATGGGATAAATTGAAGTTATAAATAGGAATATGGATCACATAGTATGAATTTGGAAGGAAAATGACATTCTCCATTAATGGGCAACTTCAACATGAAATTCGATAATAATTGAACAAGAATGTGCACTTAAAGTGCTCAACATTATGTGTTAACATTAGAGGTTTCTACTGCATACATTTGGATCCACTTTCATATGATTAAACTTTGCCCTTTAACATATAAAAGAGGAATTTCTTTAAACATAAATTGCATATGCTCTTATAAGAAATTTGACATAATTGGGACTTAGTTAGATATAAAACATGCTCAAATATGTAGATCAAGATTGCCACAAGCATGAACATGGCTTGGGCTTGATATGCAACATGAAATTCATAATAAAGTAAGAAGGTAAATTTGGCCATTCATGGATGTTGTACTTCAAAAAAATAGCCCCAAAAACATAAAACATCATTCATTATCAACATATATTCTTCATCATGGACATCATACATAATCATCTAATGTCTTTGAGGAAAAAATATTTTCTAAATATCAAATTTAGTATAGCTTTAAGGCCAATATGTATTCATAAAAATTATAATAAATACTTGAAGCTAAAACATATGTAAATTCATAATAGAGATGCAAATAAAAATGCATGAAACATAAACATATCAACATGAAATATAGCATCTATTGGATGCATGAGCTCCTTCTACTTGAGCTAGTTCTTTAGAGAAACTTAATGGTTTGTATGTGAGAATTGAGAGAACATAGGGTTGTGAGAATGTGTGTGTTTGATGGGAGAATTATGAGAAAATCCTGGATCAGGGCCTACCATGAAGAGATTTTCATTATGAGGAACAATGGCTACAAGAATGAGGGATGGATGATCTTCATGGATCCTAAAGAGACTAGTACACATTCTCAAATGGATAGAATATGGAGCATGAAAGAAGGACGAAAATCTTGAGAAGATGCATTGTTTATTCATTGTTTAAATGGGTTCAATCAATGTACAAGAGAGGCTCTTGGCTTCTATTTATAGCTTGAGGAGAAAAGAAGATTTGCAACTCCTTCGCATATCGAACAAATCTTTCTCTTCTTTGCTTTTGTATTTTAGTGTAAGACTATGCTTTGCTAAAGTTCTCTAGCTATTTTATTCTATATTTCTTGGGATTTCTAGTTTTGTTTTAATACATGACTTCAAAACATAAAGACTCTAATATCTACATGACTTTGGAGAGTTTAGGAAAATAATAAAGATGAAGTTTGGACATTTTCCAAAATCTTAACAAAATGTGCTATAGTTTTGAAATAGTATTCGATAGTGCTAGTGTAATGCTATCTCATGTTAACATGGCTTGAGAAGGCCTCATTGGTTAGAATACTTTAGGTAGGGATTCTCATGATTTTTCTACATATTATAGAAGACATGAAGTGTTGATTAATGAAGTTATTCCAACTTGGTTTCACTTATTCTATCTAATTTGTCTTCAATGAAGAGATTATTAGAGATGCCATGATAAATCTATAGTTAACTTGAGTTTTACTTCACCTTTTTTTTGTGGTTAGTATATTTTGGATTTTAAAAAAAGTTTTGTTAGATATATAAAACTTGCCCCTGTAAGAAAAAAGTGAGACATATTAGAGTTAACTATGTATTAACTTCGTAATTGTAACCTAGATCTATCTATTAAAATTCATTTTAGGTTTTTTTATGAGCAACAGTTGAGAGTGTATGTTCCCTTGTGTAAGGATTGTTATAAAGGAGCAACAACTTTATAATGTGTGTGATCTTTCTTGAAGTTTAGAAGAAGTTGCTAACCTATTTATATCCATTGGTTTCTCTCACTCATTTTGGAAATTTTCTTTCCTATTGTTTATCTCCATTGGTTTTTCTCACTCATTCTACATGTTTTATTTCTTGCAATTTTAATTTTATTTTATACCCACTAAGATGTAAAAATACTTTGTTATAATATTTTTGCACAACATTGTGTAATGGTTCTACCTAAAACGAACCCAACAGATTACTCTAAAGTTATTAGTTTTTTCCAACTCCTAATGCCTAATGAACTAGAGTAAGAGCCCAAAATCAAATCCCAATCAAATGCTTAATTGCAAATCAACTAATTAGCATCCCTCCTTGTATTCCTTTTTTGTTTAAACTTTTGGACATTACTAGATTCATTTTCTAACTTTTTAAACTCAAATGAATCCCTATGATACAGATGAATATCCAAAAAGAAAATTTTAAAGGATGATGTAAAGTTTGTGTTAACAAATCTTGTTGGTGACCACAACACATTCCAAATTTAAAAAGCTACCTATGGCATCATGCTATTCTTTCTTTTTTAAATTGCATTAGTAATGTCGATACCACCTTTTGATAAATGATTAGAGAAAATGACATGCCTTTGCATACTACTTTTATTGGTTTGAATAGAATGTATTTAGGTTGTGTTATTCTAGTATTTATATTTATTTTTCAACCAAATTTTGTTTTGGATAAAAACATAAAAGTAAAGCTATAAAAAAAAAGAAGAAAAAGAAATTTTAATTTCAATAGAAATGATCTAAAATGGTATATGCCCTTTTCTTATCCTATTATTTGCAATAATCGCAATATATTTGTCAACGGAGATACTTGTCTATTGTCAAATAAAGTTATTAATGTTCTTATCTTGATTTTAATTAATTAGTGAAGATTTTGTTCTTTTGCAATGCATATCATGATATATGCTTTTCATCCTATTTATATGATGTGATATTTTTATTTTTGAACTTTTTATCTAACATCAATATCATTTCTGGAATAAAATTTCTAAATTTAAAAATGAAAATCATTTGCAACCAATAGCCATTTAGAGTTTCTCACACTTCACCTTAGTACACTATGAAAATGAATAAATTAGAAAGGAAGACTCTTATTTCTTATCCTTAAAGAAAATTTGAATAAGTAATGTATTTTTTTAAAAATATCATCATCATTATCATCTTAGACTTGTCCCAACAAAACGGGGTTGAGCTACATGATTTTTTTATTCACCATTGGTCTCTATGAAGAGCTACATCTTTATTTATTGGTAGTCTCTTCAAATAATCTTTGACCATTCCACCATGTTTTCATTAGTTTGACTTTTGATGGCTTTCTTGGAATAGTGATGTAGCAACTTATTGAGAGTTTCAATGTTCTAGGTTGCATCCAAATCAAAATGCTAGACCTGCTTCTTTACCCATACCTATTGATGAGCGATGAGCTACCCGTATGCCCACTCATACAAATCACTAAGGTGTTGATGTGTAATCTGGCCGAATTCCATGGACCTATAGTTTGCCAATGCACTAATTCTCTAGGAAGTGAAATGGGCATTGAGAATGTTTGTTGTCTTCTTAGTTCCACTTGTGAAATACAAGTATATGATTAAGTGTAATTGTGGTATGTGATTTTTATCATTTTGTATTTTATAAGTTTCATTGCCTACAACAAAAATGAATGGTAGAGTAATTTAAAATCTAATTCATCTATTGCCTAGCTAGCATAACACAAGTACTCATTTTCACTTTTCAAATACATCTTAAACATGTATAACACTATTGGGCTACCAAACATTAAGCATTTCTAGGTTACCAAGTGCTACAAGTATGCTTCAGGTGGTCATGCTTACGTTCATTAACAACTAGAAATTAATTCCTTAATTAAAGTGCATTAAAGTGATGTGCATAAAAATAAAGTGCATGAATATTAAATGCATTAAGGAAACATTAATCTATTCTCAGTGTTGCAAGGACGATCAAAAGGATTTGTTTTAATTTGCATCACACTACTATGCTCAAGTATATTAGTGCTTAAATAAAGATCCATACACACTCAGACACCTACTGCAAGCAATCAAAATATATTCTAACACTAGACAAAACAAACTACAAGAGTTTTGCCATACTATGATAAAAACTAATCTCCAAAATCATGAGCCCAGGCACTATATTTATAGGCCATCATATACCCTACGATATTGGATATTTGACATTGCATCTTAGGCTCCGATATATGATATTAGAGCCAGTTAAAACATGATTCATCATACCCCAAAAATTGAATGAAAACTCATCCTCAAGTGAAGAAGAGGAGTAACAAGTTCTGTACAAAATATTAGGAAGGTATGGGATTATTGATCAACATATAAACTGACTTAGTTGGAATAGACAAATTCTAAGTGCCTGAGTGTATGGATTATAATCTTTTATAAAATTTGGCGTTCATGACGAGAGAAGAGAACACCTTGGACAATGTTGATATCCACTTCTCTTATAGTTGAAGAGAAAGGAAGAAGATTCAATGATTATGAAGAATCTTCATCATATGGTGCTACTACTACTTCCTTTGTGAGGATAGTCCCACATCTAGTCCATGTGTTCCATCCACACATTACATTGCAATCACAACAAAATCATGGATTATTGTGCAATGTCTAACATATAATTTTGAAGTACCTTGTCTTGTTAGTGATTATAGTTGGCTAGGTTGTGATTGTGATGTATAGATTTTGATAATAGTATTAGTGGGAAGGCTGAAAAATATGGTGGAATAGATAAGTAGTCCATTAAATTTGAAAAAGGTCTACATAAGGAACTATTTGAAGAGGTGTAAGAATTCACAAAAACAAAAAAGAAAGTTCACTGAAAAATGTTGTGAAGATGTGCACAATTGGATGTCATTGATGAAGTAAATAAAAGGATTTGATTGTAAGATTGTTTAAGGATTAAGAACTTAACTAACCGAACCAAAAGATATGCAAGTGGGTCCTTCCCAATGGAAGAACATGCCTTTTATTACCCTTGCATAACTTCAAATTGAGGAGTTTGTGGATCCCATGGATGATTAATGGTTACGAAAGGTTAAGTACAAAACCTAAAAGAAACTACCTTAAAATTTTGACACATCAAACTAGGACATCAAACAAGAATGTAAAACCAATAGTGAGGTGAGACATGGAAAGCATAGGTGGAAGAAAGAGAGAGTGAAATGGAGTTCCTAATTAAGGTCACATGAACTCCCTTGTGAATTTTATCGTTAAATGACTTGATAAGATCCACCCTTAGTCTAGACAAAAACCAACCACATTTAATAATATTACATCACCATTCTAAGATGAGTCCATTCCTATGAGACACAAGAGTGCTCCTATAGAATAACCACCATTACTTATTAAAGAAGAACATGGAAGTTTGAAGTAAGAAAGGGCCTTAGTTAGAGGGGACATTTAGGCATGGGTAACATGTCTTTCTAGTCCCATAATTAGTGCTTATAGACCATTTATTTTGTTTGAAGGATGTGCTTTGAATTCCCATTATTTTATTTATTTATTTTTGAAATGGGAACCACACCATGCAAAGACTTATTCAACTGCCTTTTATTGGTTGACATGAAATGGTAAGAAATCCATAAAACCATACATGCATCCAAGTAAGTAGAAAGGCACAAAGAATACTGAATCCCCTTGAAATCATACCTTGCTCAAGCCTTTGAATCCTTTTCAATTTTGGAAACTACCAAAGTCACAAATTTTTTATAGTTTTGTTTATGAAAAAGGGACTACACATTTCTAGAATAAGGAAAACCATCAAGTTTGTGGATGGGTGGATGTTCTAGACTCACTGCTTGTTGCATGAAAAATAAACCATGTCCTAGTTACTAGTAACAAAATTCAAAGCTATTATCTAGACACTAACAATCAAATAACAAAAATAGTATACACCACCATCAAGTAACAAATTACCACTGTTCCTGACACTTATTAACAAAAAGTTAGAAAATCACACTAGAATAAAAGAAAATATAAAAGAAAGTGTAAAATATTCAAGAAATAGCAAATGTATTAATGATGGTGTATAAAAATTCTACAAAATATTAATAACATGAAAATAAGAAGATGTACGATAAACAATGTATAAAATAAAAAGTTGTAAAACAAAAATGTGTAAAAACCTAAAGAGTCACTTATATAGGTAGCATGGATGGCCATATCCCCCATGGATGATTTGAAAAGGGGAGATATATAATATTGAGAGTGGTTGTCTAGACAATGAGATGTGTGTTGTATTAGCTAGCTTAGGCTCATGGAAAGGTTTGACTTGTTGTATGGTGAACAGTTTCCTTTTGTCTATACTTTCACATTTATAGATCATCATGGAACTAGAAGGAAAAGTTTCATAAATTATATAAGGTCCTTCCCATAACATCTGGAACTTTGTTTGTTGAGGGATGTGTGTGGGGTTTTAGTAGAGGACCTTGTCTCTTGGTTGAAGTTTGACTTTTTTGATTTTAAGGTCATGCCACTTTTTGTTGTAGGCTTTGTGCAACTCATTAGATGATAGGACCATCAATTAGTTTTTTTCTAGCAAGTTGAGATTCATTAATCCTTTTTTTTTGTGCTAGACTCAAGTCAAGGTCAAGGTCATAGGTTGTTAAAAGTGTATGAAGCTTGTGTTGAATAGGAGGTGTTGGTAATTTTCCATACACAAGCTCATAGGGGGAGTAGCCTATAGGAAGTTTCCATGTTGAGCAGTAGGCTCAAAGGGCATCATTGAGTTTTGTGCTCTAGTGTTTTCTATATTTGCTAACTGTTCTTGTTAGAATCCTTGTGATTTCCCTATTGGTAACCTTAGCTTGATCATTGGCTTGGGGTGGTAGGGTGTTGTAAGTTTATGTTCAACCCTTAAGCGTTGCATGAGCTTCCAAAAAGTAATGCCTATAAATTGAGTTCCATTATTAGAAATTAATGCATGTGGCACACCAAACCTATTTACAATATTTTATTGTATAAACCAAGTAGTAGTAGAAGATGTACAATCAATGATAGTTGTTGTTTCTACCCATTTCGTACAATAGTCAATAGTGACTATGATGTACACCTTTCTAGTTGACATGGGTGTGATGGGATCCATGAAATCAATGCCCGAAATGTTGAATGGTTCCAATGGTTGAATTCATTGTTGAGGTCCCTTTATTCAAGTAGTCATTCTATCATCTCATTTCCATTGTTCACAAGAGTAGACATATTGGTGAGTGTCCTTGAAGATTGTTCGCCAATAGTACCCTAGCATCACGATTTTAATGGCTATGCGTCTCCTAGAATAGTGGCCTCCATAAGGACCCTCATGAGTGTCTTGGAGAACACGTATTTGATCAACATCCAAGACACACCATCAAACTAGGGCATTGGCACACACCTTGTAAATATGTCTATTGATCTCCATGAAGCATTTCGCTTGGTGAAGAAATTGTTGTTTCTTCTAATGATCCAACCCTTGTGGCATCTCTTGGATGAGAAAGGTGAGAATGCCATCATACCATTTAGGCTCATTGGGAAATTCCTTAGTTATAGCTCTAGCAAAGATGAGCTCATTAAAAAACATATCAGATAATGGGCTTTCTTCCTCTTTGTTGTCCCATTATAACCGAGACAAGTGATCAACGACGACATTCTTAGTGCCCTTTCAATCTACCATTGTATGATTGAATTTTTGTAATGTCACCAACCACCGTATGACATGGGTGCTCACCATTGGCTTTTTTATTAGAATGAAAATGGCACTATGGTCCATGTGAATAAACACTTTGTATCCAAGCACATAATGCCTAAACATTTCTAGAGTAAACACTAGTATCATTAGTTCTTTTTCTATAGTGGTGTAGTTCAATTATGCACTCACAATGCTTTGGCTAGCACAAAAGATGTAATATGGATGTTTCTTGTCATCCATCTATGTAAGCATAGCTCCCAAGGCATAATTTGATGCATTTTTCATAACATGAAATGGTTTTGACTAGTTAGGTGCTTGTACTATTAGAGTTTCTACAAGTTTCTCCTTTAGTTATTGGAATGCTTTTTCACATTTCGTGGTCCAAACAAATAGAGCATATTTCTTTGTCAACTCCACTAATGATTTTGTGATCTTAGAGAAATTCTCTATGAAGTACTAGTAATAGCTAGTATGTCCAAGGAATGAAAACATCTTTGATAGCTTCTAGTTGGTAGGTTATTCCTTGGATGATCATTATTTTCTTAGGGTCTACCTCAATTCTTGCTTGTGACATTCTATGCCCCAACACAATGCCCTCTTGGACCATAAGATGACCTTTTTTTTCAATTGAGTTGTAAGTTTGTTTCAACACATCATTTTAATACTTACTCAAGGTGGTTCAAGGCTTGCTTAAATGTAACTCCATAGGTGGAGAAGTCATCCATGAAGACTTTCACATCACTACCAATTTTCTATTGAAAAGCACTTAAGACTAGGTGTTGGAATGTAGCAAGGGAATTGCATAGGCCAAAAGGCATCTTGTGATATGCAAAATTCTCTTAAGTACTTATGAATATTGTTTTGGTTTGGTCCTCTAGCATGATCTGGATTTGGTTATAGCCACTATATCCATCCAAAAAACTAGAGTAACAATGCCTAGATATTGTGTCGAATACATGATCAATGAACATAAATGAAAAGTGGTTGTTGAATATTACCATATTCAACAAGAAAAAATTGATGTAGACCTGCCACTTGCCACCTATCAAGGGGACAATTACAAGTGGAGTAACCCACTAGCTATCTCCAATGGGATAAATGAACCCTACCTTGAGGAGTTGTTCGATTTCTTCCTTGATGATTTGCTTTAGTTTGAGGTTCAATCACCTTTGTGGTTATCTCTTTGGCTTCATGGCTAGGTCGATGTAGATGGAATGCTGACATATTCTAGGATCAATCCTTGTGAATTTAGGATATGAGGAGGCAAATGCTGTTGAGCATTTTAAAACCATGTTTAATAGCATATTTTTCTATTCGAGATCAAGATTGGAATTGATTATGACTAGATTTCCATTTTTTAGGAACACATATTTCATGCTAGCTAATAGAGTTTTTAGTTGAAGGGGCTCTTGCTTGAAATTTTTAGGAATTTCCATCTCTTCCTAGTAGGTATCATCATTTGCATCATCAAAGATTTGGTGATGAACTTTCTCTAATTCATCCATGCCTATGACATATGCACATGTTAGGCTTTTAGTTGGTTCCATGCAAAGTATGCTACTCTCAGAATCAGTGGTGAGCCACTAGCTACCCTCTTGCTCTATGGCTATTGCATACAGACACCTTTGAATTTTTACATCTAGTACACACTACTTGCACATAGAGATGGATGCTCATTTCATTTCCTAGGTTTTTTACCCACAATTTCACCCTATACTATTGTATGTGATGCATGGAACTCACTTCTTCTTGACCTTTCTGAATGCATTTTCTTTGGATATTTCTAGGGAAAGATCTCTGATGTCCATTCTTGCATTAAAAATGCTTAGCCATGTCCTTCCCAAGATGATTGCGAAGTCCCCTTTGTAGTTCTCCATCTTGATCACTATGAAATCAATAGGATAAGACCACCTAAAGATAGTGGTCATAATGTCTTCCATTAGTCCCAATGGAATAGTGATGGATTGGTCTACCAATTCTAATCTAATATTACTTTTCTTGAGAGGAGGTAGGTTCCATGCAGTATACATCTCATGAGAAATTAGGTTGGTAATGGAACCTAATTTTATAAGAGCTTTGCATGGTTCATTCGTAGTAATCTATAAATAAACTAGAGGACTTCCAGGATTTGCTAACTTCCTAGGAAAGTTTCCAGCATGGATCCAATCAGATACGAAATAAGTAAGAATCATAGTGTGGATCTTGGAAGATGTTAGATTTGAAGGGAACTTAATGGAATTTGATACAAAATAAGATGGAGGAATAGGGTTGTTAATTGTAGGTTTATTTAAGGGCTTAAGTAGACAGAAAGGTCTTTTCTTTGATTAAGTATCCAAACCATTCGATTGTTGAACCAGTTGTAGATTAATAGCCCTAGTAGCATTATGTTGTTGTGGTTGTGTTGGAATTCACCCTACATAAGTGGAGTAGGTGGTAGCTATGCTAAGGGAGGAGGAAGATGTGCAAAAATAAGAGGAGGATAAGGGAAAGAGATGGTATCCCTTCTTGCATATGGAGAATGAGTTTGTAATAATCAAAAGGGTGGTAGTGGGATTGGAAAGTAGAAATGTGATTGAAGGAGTCATGTGGAGACAATGGTTATTGAATGTAATACCCATAGGAATCAGATTGTTAATAAAGGTATTGCTACCTTGGTGGTGTCAGGATCCATGACTGTGGTTGTTGCCACTATTGATATTACTGATATGATTGCAAAGGAGTTCCACATGGATAATATTTTTTTTGCTAGTGGAACTGCCTAGGATTACCTTGAGGATAAGGTAATCATTTGGGATTTTACCTTTGTGCTAATCATGGATTCAAAGCATACATCCCAACCTCCTATAAGTGTGACACTTTGGGGCAACATCCCTTAGGATGTTCATAGTAGTAGACATCATACCCACCATCATCATCTTATTCACTTTTCTCAACTTCTTCTGTTACAACAATCTTGCCCTTATCTCTTTGATAGGCATGTTCAACTTCGTTATATCTCTTGCCCTCATGATAACTACCTTATTCTTTTGACTCTTTAACAATATTTAGGATAGCTTGAAATCTACTATGCATGGAGTCCCATAACTAATCAAACATGGCTATAATTTCAAATTAAAATTTTTGAAGTAGCAAGGATTTTCTATTCACCACATTATCAAATGTTGGTTCTTCCTCACTATCACAAAATCAAACCTTCTAAAACACCACCAATTTTGGATTACAACATCTCAACTACAAATTTTGCTTAAGTGTTGAGATTATGCTCAACCCTAGTTGAGAGCATAGTCAGCCTCTAGTAGAGAGCATAGTTAACATAAAGGCTAGTTTTGTAATTTTTTCCAAGTGTCATTGCAAAGCCAAAAGTTAAAAATTTTTCTAAGTGCTAAGACTACACTCTCCACTACCCCAGAGTGTAGTTAGCCTCCTGTGGAAATCATCATTAGCATGAAGGCCTAGTTTTTGCATATTTCTCTAAGTGTTATGACCACACTTGTCCCTAGTTAGAAGTGTAGTCAGCCTCCAATTGAGAGCATAGTTGGCACATGGCCAATTTTCTACAAATTTTATTAAGTGCAAGACTATGCTCTCCTCTAGTCCAAATCATAGAAAGGCCTCTAGTCCAAACCAAGACCTAGAGTATGCCATGCTTAGCAATGAATAATACAACTTTATATGTGCAATGAACTAAGAATGGTTATCCATGGATTTCCTTGACATGGAGGAAAAATGAAAGTTTGAACTAATCTACTAGGATGGATGAGAGTATATCCCTTCCTTGTTTAACATCATCCTGCTCATAGAGCCCCGCCACTGGTAGCTATCCTTGCGCATCCAAACAAGTGAGCACAACATGGGAACTAACTATGAGGAAGCCTTACAAGAAGAAGTGGATGAGTTTGAAGCTCACTTCAAACATGAGCCCACCTTTTCCACCATCTTCCAACAAGAAATCCCTAGTCTAGCCCCTTCTTAGGTTAGTTCACTCATCCTCCTCGAGACAATCATAACACTAGCTTCATATTTCCATTTCATTAGGCTTAGATATACACTTATAGTTGTAATCCACCAAACACACTACATGAATTATGATGTAATAGCTCCTTTTCACTTACCCTTCATGGCATCATCTCAAGCTACCCAACCATCCTCACCAAGAGTAGTCATGCTAGCTCAACCATATGTTAATGCAGGGCCCATCTCCAAACCCCAAATGACTTAGGCAATTTGTGTCTTACCTATTTCATCAGTGCCCTTAATGTCAATCCAATCCTCTCATGCATGGCTTTCCATAGTCACTGCATCCATAGCATAGCGAATGCATGAACTGCATCATGTGGCTCTACAATTAGTATTCTAGCCTTGGTTCATACAACCAACATAGCAAATAGCATAGCCAATGCAACCAGTTGGTGCATCTCAAAACTTGGATTAGGCATTTTAGTTGGTTCAAAGTTTGATAGAGGAGGTGAGGTGACTCAAAATCACTTTCTTCAAAGCCATCATGGTGGTGAACTTCTACTAGGACAACCCTATAATTCATGTGGTCCCANAGGTGGTGAACTTCTACTAGGACAACCCTATAATTCATGTGGTCCCACCTTTAACTTTGCTGATTGGGGTCCCATTGCCCCAATTCACTAACTACAATGCACACTTGATCATTTTGAGGTCTAAGTACCTATTTTTGTAGGCCTAGCTGCATACCATCACATGCATATTTGTTATGTCATTGTCTAGCAAATTGCTAGACTAGTACTAAGAACTGCCTAGAGGTTCTATTTCCTCTCTAGAAGACCTCTTAAGCTAATTCATGGCATGCTTCAAGTAAAACTTGAAGCCAGAAGCAACCTTGAACTAGCTAATGTAGTTCAAGTAGGACCACCTAGAGCTTATGAAATGGTTTATCCAATACTGGAGCACCTCATTAAATGAAATAAGAGAGTTGATAGTTGAGGCATACCTCTTAGCTATCTTCAAAAGCATAGTTAACAACTTCATCAAGTCAAAAGTATACTACTTAGGCTAGTAATGAATAAGATAGGCCTTTACCCAAACTAAGAGCATAGAAGATGTAGCACAAGCTAGTAAGAACCCAGCCTATATTTCCTACAAAAATAAGCATGCAAGAAAGTAGAATGCAATAGTGGCAATGGTAGCCGTATATGCTAAAGTAAGCAATCGAGAGCTAATGGCTAGGTAGCCTAAAGCCCCAACTTACAAAGCTACCAACTCTAATTCTAAGGCCACCAACCCACCTACATCTGTAGTGGCCATGACACAACTCAACCAAAGATCCAACTTTGAGCACAAGGATCGCTCAAAGTATACCCCATTCCCACTGAAATCCTTAGAGCTACTAGATCAATTATTGAAAGTCAAGTGCATCCAACATAAGAAAATGTCTAAGGATGCATATGAAAGGCACATTAAGTACCACGAGCTACTAAATAATCCCACCTTAGTAGAACTGAATGAGCCCCTAGTCCCACAACACTTTAGGCTGCATCAATTCTATCATTACCACTAGTTGTTCGATCATAACATGGACTTCTATCAAGCTTTACAAGATGATTTGAAAAGGATGATAAATATGGGAAAATTAGTGCTTGACACAACAAAACCAATTAGGCTCTAGAACCAATCCATGAGTGTACAAAGATCCTCTAAACATGGATAGTACTGGCTATGTCATAAACACCATGAGCATGGATTGCAAGTCAGAACTAGTGTAGTAGAATTTTGTGGTCTGAGTGCTTTCTAGTAGTGCAAGGGTTCCCTTAGCCTCAATGAGTTTGAGGCCCCCTTCATCATCAGAGTGCTACCTTGAGCACTGACAACACCCTTCATGGTTAGGTTCCCACAACATGTTGCAACAATAACTGCTTAGCCATTGTTTGTCATTAGGATGTCACAACATGTTGGTCTGTCACCTATCGAAAGCCCAGTAGTGGGTAATGCATTAACCCCTTCTCGTCCAAAGGCCAACCCCATTGGCAACATGGGTAGATCCACTAGATGGAAATGGAAGAGCCCTAATGAATGCCTTGTAGATGAAATGGCTAAGCAACAACGAAACCAACAAGTGCTTGGTTTGCCAAAGCTAGTCCCTATCTCTATAATCGCTATGGCAAAACTAACTGAAAAGGCCACAATTAGCAAATCACAACTGAGCAAGAAGGCCTCCCAAAAACCCAAAAAGCAAAGCCCAAGTCATCTTTGCGAGAGATTTATCTCTTAGGAAACATGGAAAACGTCAAGGCCAACAAAATGGCAGACAATGGTAGGGACTTTGTAGATGTGTTAACCCAAGTCAAAAAGGTGCTGAAGTAGAAAAATACCACATTGAGCCTATATGACATGATTATGACCTCATCTACCAATTTTGAAGCATTGGTGCAAATGTTGACCTCCATTCCTATTATAGAGGATATTCCTATAGATGATAACTCCATCCATGTAGTGATGTTGGCCCTTGCACCATAGGAATTGAGTTCAACATCCCTAGTGTTTCATGATGAAGCAATTAAGGTTGATCGTAAGAAGGGTGAGATCATAATAGCATCCATGTTCATCAGCATGTGTGTTGGGAAATGTAATATCTATAGTGTACACATTGATGATAGAGTAGTAAAAAATGTAATATTGTACATCATCATAGATAAGCTAGGCCTCATAGACCAAATCAAGCCAACGAAAATCATGTGTTTGAAATCCTTCAATGAATTTGGTGTCATTGTTACGTGCAGCAATGTCATAGTCTTTGTTGTAGGGGAGTAATTCTCCATCACTACCAAATTTATTATCATAGAGAAAATGCTAGGCTTTAACCTGATATTGGATAGGCCTTGGCTAGTTTAGTTACAAGCCATCTCCTCTTCAATTCACTAAGAAATCCACCTTTTGTATGAAGGGCATGAAGTTATCATCCATGGTGATAATGCTGCTCTTTTGGACATCAATAACATAGAGATGGAGTAAGGAGTTAGAGGTCAAAGTCCCTAATGATGCACTTGTGGTAGATAATGAAACGCATAAGGTTGACATACTTGAACAAGTGGTGGAAGCCAAAGACCTCCTAGAGGATGTCCTTTGGGTAGAATTACCCTTTGACATAGTACGTGAAGGTCAAGGGGAATACCAAATAGTACAGTCCAGGCCCTACACACTTCCTAATCCACATTCAGTTAGGAAGCAACTGCACAACTAAGGCACCCCATTATTCCAACATGTGCTAGGTGTCTATCTGCCATTTGCCTCTATGCACCCTACATTTTACTTCCCACTTACATTGCATTAGCACTGTATCATGTCACTTGCATTTGGCTTGATTGGTTAGTTTATGCATCTACCTTATACATGCATTCGCTAGCTTTACATTTCCATGGTTATTATTTTACTACATGAAAAACATCAAAATGCATAAAAATCATAAAAGCCAAAATTACAAAAAAGAGAGTTCGCAATACATGGCCCACTATGGCCTAAAATTACAATGCTTTTACATCTAATGCTATGGCCTAGAATGGCCTAAAACTATCATGTTTAAATAATCCCAATGTCCCAAAATGTCCTTAAAATACCATAATGGCCCAAAATGGTCTAAAATTATCACCTTTAATTCTACAACCCAATGGCCCATGATGGCCTTAAACTATCAATGCAAGGGCTTGAAATGGCCTTAAAATATCATCGTGGCCTAGAATGGCCTTAAACTAGTAAACCACTCAACCTAGAATTGCCTAAAAATATTTCTTTCAATTCCAATGCCATAGCTTGGAATGGTCTTAAATTAATGCAAGGGCTCAAAATGGCCTTAAACTATCGCCAATGGCCCACTACAACCTTAAAATGGCAACGTAAGGGCATGGAATGGCCTTAAACTACTGTAACAACCTGGAACAACCTAAAACTATTATTGTGACTTGAAATGGCCAATACCTAGCATTGGCCTACTATGGTCATCACCGCCCAAAATGGAAAAAATACTAAAATCAGCTTGCTATGACCTTAAACTAGAATGGGGCCCATCAAGGGTTCGAATAAACAACAAACTCGCTATGGCTCGCAATGGCCCAAACTTGCATACTCATAGAAAATGCAATAAAATCATCATACACAATAATTTTAATCCATACTACATTTAGCATATAGCAAAACACATCAATCAAGCAATGTAAGCATTCATCTACTACAATGCTAAACTGGCACAACATTCGTCTACTATAATGCTAAACTAGCATAACATTCGTCTACTACAATGCTAAACTGGCATAGCATTCATCTACTATGAAACTAAACTAACTAGCATAATGCATCTTCTAGGACTATAAACTAGCATAACATGGTTTGACAAGACCTTAAATTGGGTTCATGATCTAGTAAGACCTTAAACTAGTAAGGCCATGGTCTACCAAGACCATAAACTAGGTTTGCAATCAGGCACTAATAATTCTTTCAATTCTCCTACAAGTGAGCATAAACTTTGCAACCCACCACCCCCAGCACCCTCCCCCCACACCATCCCCACTCCCCCACCTCCTTCCCCCNTTGTCAATGGTGCAACCTTTAAAGAACTTGCAGCATCTTGGCCCCCTACCATTTTTGCTAGATTTTGAGCACTTTCCATTGGTGTAGCCTTTGGAGCACTCTTTGCATCTTTATCGCCCACCATTTTTCTAGATTTTAAGCACTTTCCATTGGTGTAGTCTTTGGAAAACTCGTAGCATCTTAGCCCCCTACAATTTTTGCTGGCTTTTGAGCACTTGTGACTGGTGTAGCCTTTGGAGAACTTGCAACATCTCCCCCCCATGCATTTTATTTACATTTTGTGTTGTGTGATTTTCCTTTCTTATCGAAGCTATGTTTATAGGATGAAGCCTAAGTCATCATGCAAAGGCACATCTCATCGTAGTAGTAGGTCATCAAGGTGCTTAGATGTGTATGATTGAAATAACTGAGCCTCTCAAGTGTGCACATCCCCCCTATCCCATTATATCCTACCCACATTCACTCGCATATTTCAATACCCTCTCATTCCCTGCATAGCCAAGATTACAAACCCTCCTAGATGCTCACATGTTGTGACCACATGATGTCCTCTTCACATATCTCATTAAACACCAAACTTTCCAAGGTAGACATAACATAAGTTGTCCTATGGAAAGCCTTTGTCAGTTGGTCAAAGCCTAGGAAAATGTAACATGAGCCATCCTAAGAAGGAAACACGTATCATACAAACACCATGCCATTTCTTCAATGGTAAATTAAAGTCCATCTAGTGATACACAATTCACTTGATGGAAAGCATCTCACTCCATAGTAAGCATTCAGAAAAAAGAGCAACAAGGGAACAGAGCATGTTCCCAAGTAATCTAGAAGCACTACAATTTTGCAATTGGTTTAGCCTTAAATTCACACTAACTCTTTCACAAGCACCCTAATGAGAGGTCAACACTTTAAGGGAAAACCACTTTGGTGCCATGGTCACCATTAGCCATGAGGTCCTTGCATCACAGTATCCCCACTTGCACCCTATCTTTGCCTTTTTATCCCTAGCACATTTCACCTACCATGTAGCATACCACTATCCATAACACTTTTTGAGCATGGTGCAATGACATCTAATCTTTCACTGAAGGATGATGTTGGTGCTAAGCCTATTTTAGTGTTTTTCTATTCCTTGTTAATATTTCTTGGGCCACTCTTCTAGATGTCAACAAAGAGGGGCCAATGAAACACCACCAAATTTGGATTACAACATCTTGACTACAAATTTGCCTAAGTGTTGAGACTACCCTCGACTCTAACCAAGAGTGTAGTTAGCCTCCAATTGAAAGTGTAGTCAACATAAAGGTTAGTTTTAAAATTTTTTCCAAGTGTTATTGTAAAGACAAAAGTTGCAAGTTTTTCCAAGTGTTGAGACTACACTCTCCACTACCCTAGAGCATAGTTAGCCTCTTGTGGAGAGCATAGTTAGCATGAAGGCTTAGTTTTTGCATATTTCTCTAGGTGTTGAGACCATGGTCAATCCTAGTTGGGAGCATAATCAGCCTCTAATGGGGAGTTTAGTTGACACATGGCCAATTTTCTACAAATTTTTCCAAGTGCAAAACTATGCTCTCCCCCAATCTAGAGCATAGTTAAGTGTAGTCAACTAGAACAACCTCCTGTAGCCTTCATTGCATAGCAACACCACTTAGCTTAGCTTTGACTCATCTCTAGAAAGTGTAGTTAGCATCTCTTTTGTATCTCCTTTTGTCCCCAAAATTGTAACTATGCTCTACCGCATGCAAGATAGTGGAGAGCATAGTCCTAGAATGTAGTCTCAAAAATTTCATTTTTTCAAATATCTTGCGGTTGTTTTGGCACATGCACAAGTAGTTGGCAATGTAGTCACAATCTCATAGTCTCACAAAGTCTTGCAAAGCATAGCAAAGCAAAACACCACAAGCCTTAGTGGAAAGTGTAGTTGGATGATGGCATAGTCCCAACTGTCCCCTCTACCACATGGTAGTTACCTCACATTTCACACTAAACCTAACCTTATAAACATCCCTTCCCTCAACATTTTCATGGGGAGAATTTTCTTTTGGGTAGGCAAAATATAAGCGTTGGTAAATTTGGGTTGGTAAAATCAAGGCATCGACAAACCAAAGGCGCTCCAATGAATCAATGAGAGGCAAAGTTGCATACCATTGTAGACCACTACAACCCACTACACATCATGGCTACTAACTTAATAAGCACAAACACCAAGGAGGAATGTTAATCTTCATTGCCAAACACCTATGAGACCGTGACTACATTGTCCACTACACTTGTTGTACCCCATGTAACTTTTAATCCCTTTTGGTGTTAACTATGCTCAACCCCATTTGGGGTGGTGTTTTTCTTCTCTCTCTTCTTGAATTTTTAACTATTTCATTGCATAGCTATGCCTACAACTACGCTTTAGTAGGTGATCCTTGCATCTTGACACCCTTGTTTTTGCCAAAAAAAACTTGACTACACTTAACACAGTTAACATCGTTGACACCACTGGAACACTTAACATCATTTTGCATTAGCATCATAGCTAACAACACTTCACCCTGGTTACATTTGGTAAGTCCCTATTCGATCAACAAGACCATTAAAAGCATCTCATTTTTGCCTCTCACAGGCCCTCACACAAGTTTGAGGTTAGGCTATGCATCTGTCAACCTTGGTATTCAGCCATTGATGTTTTTAGTTGCTACACCTCCCTCTTGCGGATGGAAGGATCGTGATTATGCTCTTTTTTACTTTCTCATTTTTTCAATTCATCTTCTGCTTTAGCTACTTGCTCAATCAATCTTTGGATTTAACGAGCACTTAATTCTAATAGTCACCCTTGGGCATAGATGCCAAGGGTTTTCCTCATTTTAGATCGAAGCCTATCTATGATGTGGATAAGTTGATCTAGTTGAGAATAACCATGGCTAGGACATTTGTGCATTAAGGAATACTATCGACTGATGGCAGCATCCAAGGGTTTGTGTATTTCTTGTTGCCATCCTTAAATCTACCTTCTCAAGTTGGACACTCTAGACTATATTTGATATTTGTTATTGAACAAGTCAAGCATTGTACTTGAACATCTAATAGATTCCAATTCTAAGGGCTAGTACTACTTTTCTACTTCTTTAATGAGTGTCCTTGGGAACAACTTAATTTTTTACCACTCATTCTTTATATTTTGCAAGGTGCATGCATCTTGTAAAGATTGAAGATGGTTCTAAAGATTTGAGTTATATCCCACTTTGAACTGAGGAATATTGTTCATGTCTAGCCTTTTGATTTGACTATCCTTTGCATGCCTTGTTGGAATTCGTATTGCCTTTGCAATGTTTATCATACTTTAGGTAGCAAGCAAAGGCTCATCAAGTTCTTGATTTTGGTGCCTCCGATGCCCTCTACTACCCCTTCATTCATAGCATCATGTCTCTCTTGAATGCTAATGCCCCTGGTCTTACCATGCCTAATGGTCCCTTTGATCATTTTGGTCCCATCAGTCACCTTCATCATGATTCCATCTTCTATGTTACAATCAAAGCTAGAAGAAGAAGAGGATGATGACGAAGGTGAAGAGAAATAAGGACTAGCACAATCATGGTGCCTACTACCACCTCTTTGATGATCACAACTATGATCATGATCTTGTTTCTTGTCTGCATCCCTACCTTGACTTGCCTCTTTAGATCCTTCTTTGTCATTGGATCCATTCTTGCTAAAACTAGGATTGTGAATCGTGAACTACAAGTTCTAGTTTTGACTTCCTTTACCAAAGTCAAAGAGAGGAATTTCATTAAATGGAAAACTCCCAAATAAGGGCTCTCCATAATATTTTTGGTACAATAAGAATGAGGAATCATTAAATCCTTTTCCCTTCAGAGATTCATAATGTTGTTCTAACTAGTGATCCCTAAGACATTATGCCTTAGTGGGATGATAATCCCTAGCATCACTATCTTGCACCACATACTCAACATGAAATCCTTGAAGACCCCATCATATAAGCATTTGTTGAAGCATTACAAGAACAGATTGATTAGGTGGCAACACAATGTTGCCCTTCATGTCATGCAACCATAGATGTTCATCCTAGTGTAGTATGAAGGTGAAATTTAATACATACTCATCAGGATGAGCAAATACTACTTGGTATTGTTGAGGAACCATCTAATGTACTCTGTTAGACTTGGGCAAAGAATCGCTCCTATGAAAAGAAAAAATTTTATGTTAGAAAAATAAAATGTAGTGTGCTTCTAAATATTGATGTAGTAATCTTAAAATGTAATATGACTATAAGGTTCATTCCAAGGATTTGAATAATTTTCACTAATTCTTAGATAGCACACGTAACAACTAAAAAGTCCTTGGCAACAACACCAATGATGAGAGGTGAGATACCCCTACGTCCAACCATACGAATCACTAAGGTGTTCACATGTGATCTGGTTGAATTCTGTGGACCTATAGTTCTCTAATGCACTAATTCTTTAGGAGGTGAAATGGTCATTGAGAATGTTTGTTGTCTTCACAGTTCCACTTGTGAATTACAAGTATATGATTAAGTACAACTAAGGTATGTGATTTTTATTATTTTGTATTTTATAAGTTTAATCACCTACAACAAGAATGAAAGGTAGAGTAATTTAAGATCTAATTCATCTACTGCCTAGCTAGCCTAACACAAGTACCCATTTCCACTTTCTAGATACGTTCTGAACATGTATAGCACTACTACACTACCAAACGTTAAGCATTTCTAGGTTACCAAGTGCTACATGTATGCTCAGGGTGGTCATGCTTGTGTTCATTATCAACTGGAAATTAATTGCTTAATTAAAGTGCATTTAATTGAAGTGCATGAAAATAAAGTGCATGAATATTAAATGCATCAAGGAAACATTAATCTATTTCAATGCTGCAAGGATGATCAAAAGGTTCATTTTTATTCCTATCACATTACTGTGCTTAGGTACATTAGTGATCAAATAAAGATGTATACACACTTAGACGCTTGCTATAGGCACTTAGAAAATATTCTAACTCTAAAAAAAACAAATTGCAAGAGTTTTTCCATACTATGACAAAATTTAATCTCAAAAATTGTGAGCCCAAGTGCTATATATATAGGTCAACATATACCCCGCGGTATCGAATATTTGACATTGCATCTTGGGCTCCAATATTGGGTATTCAATATCAAAGCCAGTCAAAACATGATTCATCACGTATCATTGATGTGGGAATTCTTGTCTACTTTTCATAACATCCAAGATGTTGTGTGTCATTTTTAGTGGATACCGTAGCAAGCCCTTACCCAATTTCAATAACTTACCTATTTTCCATAGTAATCAAGCCCTATGAATGTTGCTGATTGCTTTTGGAGAAAGCCCTAACATTTACAAATTTTTTTAAAAAATATAATTATCAAATGTTAAATATACATTATTACATAATGTGTAGAAGCTACTAATTTTTAAACTTTCAAATTGCTTTCAATAGGCAGCGCATTACAACCCCATGCGAAGAAAACTAAAAGAGATCAGTAATACTATAACACTTTAAAATATTTCCGACACAATAACTTGGAAAAATCAAGTAGAAAGGCGTTGAATTATTAATTAAAATGGAAATGGTAAACAACTTGTAATCATGGCCATCAAAATCTGCTCAAGGAAAATCATGTTTTTTATATTAGTGCAAAACTGCCCAATCATACAAGCCTTGTAAAAAATTTCATTTCCATTTTGAATTGCTTAGTGTGACTCCTAATCAAATTGTTGATTGAGATTTTATTGTACAATTGATATAACTCATATGCCAGCCAGGAAAAATTTCAGTAAAAAATATCACATGATAGGAACAAGATTAAAAGCATCTTGGAAATAGGATGGTGCGTCGTTCGTGTCAGTTCTGACTTATTTACTAATACTCCTATTCGACGGGAAAAACTTATCACCTTCACCAACATGTACGTAAATGAAAAGTGCTTGCTATGCTATTGCATACATACCACCTGCACTAAGAACAATTAGTGTTCATACTAGCCCATGTAATACATTTTCATTCTTTCAAAACACCGTAAATAGAAAATAAAACCATGGCACTAGCAAGATTTCATTGCCAGTTAAACTCAAGCCTATAGGATAAAGCTCCAAGCTTTCCTTGATATTAAAGTAAAGCAACAGAGACGTAAGTTGGAGTTTTATACCAACCGTGGACGTAGATAAATAAATAAATAATATATTATTTATAAAAGAGTTTTATGACGGCGCTGAAAATGGTGAGTTAACGCTTGTTGTTCACATGTCCCGACTTCAACAACCTGCAGTACAACCTGCAGTAAATTCGTAATGGTGTTCACGTGGATCTTCGTGTGAGTGCCATAACGGCTATTTAACGCAATGAATGTTTTAAGAAACACCTTTTTAAAGACATACAACTATACAAGTGACTATGCTTGGAAGTGTTTGTTTGGTTTTGTATTTGAAATTTTTGAATTACAGTATTGATCCGGGGTTCCTAGAACCATTTTGGAATAAAAATGCAGGGGTCAGCTCTAATGTTGTCCCATCGTGGTACCGGATGAGCTATGATATCAGTGGTCAAACCAGTGATCAGACTACTCCAGAATTAGATTATTGGATAAGAAGCCTTCATGAGTTAGTAGGCAATGCGGTGGCCAAAAACAACTACATTGTTGTTGTTGCTGGATCAAAAAATCTTCTTAGCGCAGCTGTTCATAGTCTTTCTTATTCTACTTCAGACGGCTATACGAAAAATCAGTTACTAGTAGTTGCCTCTGCGCCATACTACATCGTGGGTTGCCAAATGTTTACTTGTGTTCATGTGTGTATCTGCGGCCATAACAATAATGGTCATTAATAAATACCCCATAATCATTGTCTAACGGGTTTTTGGTTGCTGCATGCAGGTATTTCGTACTTAAACACAGATGTTCGATTCCATGAGGTACAAGTGGGGAGGAGATTCAAAGAAATACTTGGAGCAAACGGAAGGCAAAAACTTTGTGGAAATTATAACGAATCCCAATAACCCAGATGGATACCTCCAGAAATCAATTTTAAAAGGTGATGTGAAGGTTGTGTCGGACAGAGTTTCTTGGTGGCCATACTACACTGCCATCGCTGAAACTGCCAACAATGACGTCATGTTATTCTCTCTTTCCAAGTTGACTGGTCATGCCGGTACCAGATTTGGGTCTGATTAACAAAAATGCCATGGCTTTGCAACACGACTTTTATATATCAATGCATTTAGGTTACATGTTCTAGCATCCTAATATTTTATGTTAAACAATGCAGATGGGCAGATGGGCACTTGTAACAGACGAGGCTGTGTACAACAGAATGAAAAAAGGGGATTATAGGCTTAGTGTCCCACGATGCTCAGTTTAGAGCCACCACACTGTTGAGGACTATCGTCAAGGGTTACCGGGAAAACATAAGAGAGCAAAAGATGTTTGATTTCGGCTACAACGAATTACGATGGCGCTGGAAGAAGGTTGCGGCTCTTTTCAGTAAGACTGATAGTTTTACCTTGCAGAACACAACTTCCGAGCATTGCAATTTTTTCAAGAAAGTCATGCTACCGGCTGAAGTAACTTCATGGACCGTGTTAATCTAATAATGTTTGTTAAATATTATATGTATGTATGAGTGATGGAATCATAAAACAAGAAAATGGGTTTTGTGGTAGCTGTAGCTTATGCATGGGTGACGTGCAACTGGGATGAAGACCGCACGCAAGTGTTTTTGGATGCTGGAATCTAAGCCAAAAATGGTACGGAGATTGAAGGCAATCTCAGCCAGGCGAGGCTTAGGTGATAATTTCGAAATGCTCTGTGAGAAACTCACAATCTTGATTGAAGGCTCTTCCGCCTATCCTAAAATTATGCTTGGATCTGCCCCCAATGCTAAAGGTATGTAAATATATAAACCTACATTATGCTGCCTCAAAGAATGGCATAGTAAATAAAAGAAATTATCAGTGTCTACAGTTATGTAAGCATACTTTTATCTTTTAATAAAGTAAAAGACATGCTTAAGGCTAAGGATATGTTAAACTTTAAGATAACATGAATAGACTAAGCTTATCAAATCCGGAACGTCTATTTAGGGGTACATTCTTATAACTAATCTTAATAAGTAAAAAGAAGAAAATTAATAATTGTTGGTGGAAAAGATGGTCCCTACATTAACAACTTTCACATCACTTTCAACATTCATAACTAAACATAAAACAATAAATAAATTTGAAGTATCAATAAAACATTGTAATAATGTGATAACATTTTAAGAAAAGTAAGATTCACTAAAAAATGGTGATACACATTATAGTTCATCATTACTTGTTGTTAGAGGGAAACCTGATGTTGAAAACCTCTAGGCATTGATGTAATGAGACAATAGAGAAAAACAAGAAATTTCTACTAGAAGCTTTTTCAAAAATTGTAAGCAACATAAAATTTAAAGTTTTATGTTACTCTTTATTATTTCATTTTAGTAATATATAACTTGGTTCATCTTTCACATAAAATAAAACATGTATACTTTCAATTTTATTTTCTAATTTAAAATTACTATTAAGTTATATTATTTTACTATAGCATGTTTTTCTATGTTTAGAGTATAAAATTGCTAAAGTATTATATTATTGGTGTAGGAATACTTGTCTATTCTAAGTTGTGTTTCTACTACTTCAATATGTAGTATTAGTAATAGGGAATGTGTAAATTGAATTCAGAGTTAGTGCAACATATATTTTTAGGACTTGGACTAGTAATTGCAAATGGATGTGACTCATAGTGAATAGTGAGGTAGGGTGTGACTTGTAGCTTGTTATTGTTAGCTACCAAAGATTTTTTATATAAATTTGAGTTAAAATTTGGATTACAACTTACATGAGGCTGTAATAAATGCTGAGAGGTATTGAAGATCAACAATTATCAACATCTTTTCATTTAAACATATATTAAAATCCAAAGTTATTTCTTCATGTTATCACTTTTGTATTATCTACATTCATTAGTGACATTGACAATCTAGTTTTCTTTTAAATAAGGATCATCACCTAGTGCCATGGTGCTCATCCTAGTTAGTAGGTATTTGGGGGATTGGTAGAAGAGCAAAAGCCTAACTATTTCAAGTGGCTATGTTTAAAAATCAAGATTCACTTTTAAATCCAACCTCAAAATCTACAAAAATAAAGATTTTTAATACACCATGGGCTCACCATGACTCATGGTACCCTCAGTTAACAAGACCATGCTTCATAGTTAGCTCATGTTTAGCTTAGGTTTCATTCCATGAGTAACACACCACATGTGTTAAATTTATTTAGTTCATTCTATTAATCATGACTTGCCAACATTAACCAAAACTAATGACTACAAACCATCATTAGTGGTAATTCACCATGACTCATGCTTTGTTCAAAATAAGTTAAAAACACCATTAATCATGTTTTCTTTAAAATTTAAGGGAAAGATAGTATAATTCATGGATAAATCATGATAAGCCACCATGCCTCATGGTCTAGTCATATATTTAGAATTTTATAGTTCTCTACTTTTGATAAATCATGACTCATGCTTTAATACCAAAACTCATGTTAAATTTAAAAAATACATTTTTTGATTAGAAATGTTCAGAATTTCAATCTTTCATAAAAGGTCATACTTATCACTAATAATTACACTATTATTAGAGTCGGTTCACTATGAGTTGCAACAAAGAAATAGAAAATTTTCTATTCAATGGGACTTAAGACTTTATTTTATGAAAGGATACAATGAAAGGACTACTCAAAGTAAACAAAGTATTGAAAATAATTCAAACTACAAAAGCACCTACTAAAATCAAAAGGTGAAGACAAAGATAAGGAAGACACATTAATCAAAAATCTATTAGAAGAAGAAAAATAAATAGGAAAATACTCATATATAACAATGATCATCATATTTAATGTATCAAAGACCATAGCTAGAAGATTATGTGGAATGACCTAACTTGATGTAATTCCCAATTTAACCAAATCATATTCTTAATTATCTATTTGTGTAAATAAATAAGATATATTAATATATAAAAATAAAATTTAAAATTAAAACTAAAGCTGAAAATTAAATACAATAATAAATTCTTTTTATATAATATAAGAGAGCTATGACTAAGATTAATGTAATCATAGGATTTATTTAATAGAGTTGTAATTGAGAAAAATAATATTAAAGTATTTTAACAATCAATTATATTATTACATTCATTTACTATTATCATGCTTATTAAGGTATCTTCTTAAGAAGAACTCAATCAATTAGCTATTTAATAATGAATTCTATTAATAAGAAAAAGCAAGTATGATCATATAACATTAATGTTTAGTTTTAGAAAACTATGCACAATGTTAATCTAAATTCAAATTTAGTTGAAGATTCGTAAGAAACAGAACAAATCTAATACAAAACCATATGTACAACCAAATAAGAATCATCAATAGTGATGAATCATTGATTGGTTGAGATATCATAGATGCTACATTGCATATATGTTGTAGATGCAATGTTGCATTTGTTTGATAAAGTCAATTTTTTTTCACCTATGGTATTGTATATACAATGTCATAGATACAATATCATAGCACATGTTACAACATCGTATATTTGATATCGTGGGTTGTGTGCAACCTATAAATGCAACACTTGGGTAGACAGATTTGAATAAGTTTCATTCCATCCGTAGGTAGATTCTTGTAGTTTTTTTTGTACTTTTAGTGATAAAGTGAATCCCTATAGTGTGGTGTTGAACAATTGTATGGAATCTTTATTTGAGTGAAGTGTACTTGGGCACAGTTCATGTTTGGAAATAAAAATCGAGATTGCTTTTTATCATTGTAGCATCCACTTGGTTTTACTTTTTTACTTAACATAGTTTTTACTATTTTCTTAGTTTAATGATTTACATTTCCAAATATTTTACTTTCTAGTTCATTAGTAAAGCAGAATGAGTATGACTGGTTTCAAGAATTTAAGTGTAATCATTTGGTAATCCTAGTAGTATTATAGCTTGGTTCACCTAGTAGCATAATGCTTGGTAACCCAGTAATGATTACATGAGCCCAAGGTCTGTACGGTAAGCTAGGACCAGATGCTCATCTCTCTAGGCTAGAGTAGATTCACATTATCAACATTACTTAGATTTAGATATCTATTCTTAACTTCCATCATGTTCACAACTAGGAGTATTAAAGGCCAAACAACATTAATTATCATATGCCTCACTTTGGACTAAACCATAAATGAAAAAGCTACCACTATTCCAAGTGGGAAGACAATGCCCTACAATCAATGCTTAACAATCTAGAAACCACAACTAGTCCCATCCATAGAATTTGACTAGATCATACGTGAACAATTATGATTCGTATGGTTTGACATAGGGGTACCTGCTACTCATCATTGGCACTATTGCTAGGGATGGTGCTAGTTATCTAGATTAGTTATATTATAAACAATTTCTATAAAAGTATTAACAATTTATCTTTTAAAAAGATTAATATTTTAAGTCACATATGTTATTAAACAAAGCTATGTCTTCTTCACATAGCACCAATAATGCATCATATGATGAAGACACTAGTAGGAGAAATGATAGGATATATATTAAGGATAACTCGAGTAAAAATCCAAAAGCATGGATTTCGTATGCTCATTTAGACCCTTACTACATTTAATAACTATGTTTAACTAATGCAAAATATCCTAGAGGAGATTTAGTATGTCCTAGAACAAGGAGGGGCTTAAGGGCTAGGACCTACTCTAAACCTAGAAGAGATAAATCAAGGGACCATAGGGGGAGATATAGTAGCCATGGTGATTCTCCCAATTCCCCATATTCTTCTTTCTCTTCCATGTCTAGTTTTGATGAAGATGAACATAGGTATAGAAATAGAGATACAATAAGTGATCAAGACAAAGATAGAAATAAAAATAGACGAGATCATCAAAGTGAGCATACATGAAATCATCATAATCAAACAAATAGAAATAGAAATCATCACCATGACATGTCTGATGATGGAAAACCCTTGTTGGATACTAGGAGCATGACACAAATAATGGAGGCACTTAGAATACCCCACAAGCATTAAAGAAAAAATTGCATCAAAAGGCTTGATATGAAAAACATCTCTAAATTTGTGGGAGTTTATAACTCTAATAAAAAATTTTACTTACAAGCCTTCTATGATGCCTATGCCTTGTAGAACATCAAGAGTGAGTGGAAAAATTCTAAGATCTTTCCTAGGATAGTAATAGATGAAGTTGAAAGTTGATATATATTTTTGAAACTAAATTCAATCCATTGATGGTCCATAATGCTAGAAATCTTCAACAAGAAACACCAAACCTATGTGAGAGTGTCCAACTTAGAAAATAATTCCAAAGATGGAGGCAAGAAAAACATGACTCATTGGATGTTGCCTTAGATAGATACTATTTGCTACTACATAGCTATCCAAGCCATGATCTCTCTCAAAAAGAGCAGTTTTTCCACATCATAGATGGGCTTTATAACCAAACAAGAGATACCCTTAGGATTTATGCCTAATGTAGGTTATCTAAATTGAAAGTCTATCAGATACAAAGGCTAGTTGAGCAGGTGGCAAAAGAAGAAGTAGAGCTATGTAAACAATAGAATGTATAGGAATATAACTAGGACCCAACTCTTTAAAAGAGGAGGATCCATATCTATGATGAGGAAAATGAGGTAGATCTTGATGAGGTGATTTCTTAACAAACCTTGCCAATACACAAGTCTATTGCTAATCTTGAAGTAAGGATAGATAAGTTGTGGGAGTTAATGAATGAAGAAGTTATAACTTACATGAAAAACTTAGGGGAGAGGCTAGCACAAAATGGATCAAGTGATTAAGACAAGAAGAGGAAAAAGAATAAAGAAATAGGTAAGAATAATTATTTGCAAAAATGGAAAATAGCGATAGTAGAAGAGACTATAAACTCAATCACAGAAGAGGATGATGGATGTGACATCTACCAATATGACCATCCAAAGGGCCATTGCTTAGTTATGTTACATCTATAAGAGTTTTGGGATTTTTCTTTGAATCCCAAGTTTGAAAAAATGTAGATTCTTGGAAAATTATCTTACTCACAAGGCAATTATAAATAGTCCTACAAAAAACCATACTATTCTAGTGGAACTTCTTATCAACCTCAAAACTACTATCAACCATAGTGGCAAAACCCATAGTTGTTGGGGATGCTATTAACAACTTAGCAATACTCTTATGGCTAGTCAGACCCATATGACTATGTTCAACAACTTGTTTATCCAAATAGTTCTACTTCCTCTACCTTGAATCACTACTATCACTCTCTTGAATATCATCAACCAATAGAATCTTGTATAGCATCACCATCTTGCATAGCTTATCTTCTATGACATCCTTGATATTCTCATACTTCCCTCTACCATATGTTACTATCAACAACATAGGAAGGATTGGCACCACAACATTAATAGAAGAATGCCACTTGTGCTATGAACATACATGTAAATGATAATGCTAGTTGATCTTAACCATAGTCTTGAAAATGTTCTTTATTTATAATAGTTCCCACACATGAGCACAAAAATGGTAGATCTACTGGCTCATCAAAACTAGCAAAAGGCCAGCTAGGTGCAACACCTTTCCTCATCAAAATATTATCTTCCAATCCTATGTAAGGGCCAACAACCATTACCACTCTAGTCAAAAACATAATAGATGAACCTATCACTATGGAAAGACAGGAAATTCCATGCATTACTACTAAAAAAGAAGGATGTAGTTATAGACTAACCTTCTAGAATGTCAACATATTCATTACACCAATCCACAACAAATGTAAAGAACAAGTGTGTGCATAAGAGAGAGCACGAACCAGTAAAACAAAATTCACCTAGTGTCCAACAACTAAGAACCTTCAATTGTCCAAAACATGCATGGAATAGTCTGAATCACTTATTAATTTCCATTCTAAGAAAATGACCTAAACTAAGAACTTATAAATGGAAATAATAAACCACAATCATACACCAATAGAAAGAGGAACTAAGGACTTAGATGATAAAAATTTGATTACCATAAAAATTATATGGGATGATAATAGGAAAAATAAATCACTAAGGATGATAACTATGAAACCTCAAGTGTATGATCCAAGGGAACTAGGATGCATTTTTTGAACACTTGCCCATGAGTTCAGTCAAGGGGAAGATTCCTTATCTTGATTTAAGAATTTATAAGTGTTTTTAAATTTTTTATCTTACAATTCTTTTTCATTTCCAATTTCTTGAAATACATTTTGAAATTTCTTAATACATTTTTTGATTCTTTTATACTTTTCAATTTCTTAGTAATTTCTTAATTCTTTAACAATTTTCTATTCTTTGATGATTTTTCATTCTTTTCATCTTTTTCCATTCTTACTATCTTTTTCATTTTTTTATACTTTATTTTAATTTTCTTTGTAAATATTTTTTATTGTTAATAAAATACACCAAGATTAAGGTAAGATGTAGTCTAATAAGGTGAAGATTTATCTATTTTATCAATCCATAGGAGACTGATTATTTGTATAGTGAGACCACCACATCCATCCATTCATTCCAATAATAAGAGGTTCTTACCATGGCCATAATGATACTCTTTTCATAATAAAACTAAGAATAAACTTGTGATCATTATGTTTGGACAAAAGAGTGAAGAACTAAGAGGGAATGCAAAGGGTATGACATTAAGTGGATTTGTAGATTCTCTTAGCTTATGGTTGTGAGTTTTATCTTGTTGCTAAGGAAGCATTATAGCCTTGTAGATCTAATGAAAAATAGGAGTAAGAGTACAATCAGTGCTACCTTACCATGTCACTAGAAAGGCATGTTATCCATGCCTGAAGGTACGTGGCTTATTAGGAATATAAAAATTAATAATGATAAAAACTGCAATGAATAAACTCCTCTCTTGGATAATACACCAAGTAGTAATTGTTATATCCCTCCCAGACACATTAGGTATGGCTGTATGATTTTGATTTATGCATTACATGTGTTGTTTCTTTGGGTTATGGTGGATGACTTAGCTTATTGTAATTGTACTTTATATGTTATGATTATGATGTTTTTACATGCTTAACTAATGTGATTATGTATAGTAGCCCTATGTGATGTGTTAGATAGGTGATGTTGTTGATAGGGAGGTTGGGTTACGATACAAGAGCACTTATGTGGTATGCATTTAGGCTTTAGATGAAATTTTAGTAATTATGAATTTGAACTATAGTCTATGTTGTGTGATGCTTGGGTGTGATTTTAGTATGTAACTATGTAGAGCATATGATATGGATCTCGTAGGTTCAAACAGATTTTAATTTGGATTCCTGGTGTGGGTGTTATGCACCTTCAAAATTTTGGGTATTAGTTTAGGGGAAGAAAAAAAGAGAAAACTTATAAAAAGTTAGTTTAAAAATAAATATAAAAGTACAAAGTAAAATATGATTATACACATGACATTAAGCACATAAGAAAAAAAGATAGGAAAGTGGCTTGTATTTTTTTGGTTTAAAACAAAAGCATATGTTTCAAAGTATTGTTTATATTATTTCCCTTTGATCCACTACATCTACCATCACATATCATGCAAATTAGGGTTTTTATTTATTTATTTTCTCTTTGAAAATAAAAATAGGAAGTTGAAGGTTGTTCTCTATAAGTTTTCTTTCCTTTTTTCTTTCTATTTTCATCCTTTCTTTTCTGAAATTTTGAGCTTTGTGAAAGGTTATTGCTTTAAACCTAGATTTGGGATTACTGTAGTCATATCTACATGGGTCCAGAACGTGTTTGGAGTGAAATGGACTCTTGCTATATTTTTGAGGATTTTATGCTTGTTTTGGACTTTCGAACACAACAACATAATTAGTGGGTTTTCTTTACCTTTTCCTTATATTCTTATTGTAGATTTGTGTATATGATCATGTAATGTGGTCATGTGGGAGGGATCATTTAAAGATTGAAGGTGGATATGTTATTTTGCGTATTTCCTAAAATTGTACAGTTTTGGTTACAAATTGTTTATGCAATGTATAGTATGATGTGGACTTGTTGAATATGATATGTGATGTTTATGAGATTGGTATGATTGAATTATTATATTTTTGAGGTTTATTGGGACGTGAGTATTATTGGTCGTTTCAATCCTTTGATAATTAAATATTATTAAAACTTATTTTATTAATCAAACTTTGGATGCACATAGATTTACTTCTAGGAGCCTGATTTAGGTGAAATTAGTGTCATTGGGCTGATCTTGGGAGGTACTTTCTAATCACAAAATTTGGTTTTCCTCTTTGGGCATATATCATTTTCAGGGTTATTATAGTGGCCATTTTGTGAAATTGCATGTAGTGCTAGAAATCTAGTTGTGGCATAAAATTTTATTTTTTCGAATAGTGGTACTATTTTCATGGAAAAAATGTAAATGCTAGGTGTAGATATATGTTGTCATGTTATGTTTATTTGAATGTGTTGTGCTTATGACATGTGTCTAATTAAGCTAGCCAGAATGTGTACATGTCTTCATGATGATGCTTGTGATGGTCATTGGCAAGTGGTGCTAGCATGAGGGTGTGGACCAATTGATGATGAGGCACCTTGGAGATAGTATGGATTAACCTCCACTATGATGCATTGGTGAGGCTCCTATCTCAGGCCTCGCCTTGAGAGTAGGAGAGCATAGGTGTGATCATCCCTATGGTTGGTACGTGACATAGATATGTTTGTCCCTATTGCTAATCCTCCGAAAGGTTAGTGGTTGTGAGTCATAGGTTGATGGACCCTAGAATTGTTTAGATGAATAAAAGATAAATAAAATACCTACAAGAAATGGTTGTTATGAGTACTCATGGAAACATTTCACATGCTACACTCAGTGTGGATATGCTAGTAACCACATGGGCTATTTATCTGATAGTATTGGTTTATGAATCATATTGTTGATAACATATATTATGATTGGATTATGATTGTGTGAGTCATTGATTGTTTAACGGTATAGCATAGGTATGATGGCATGGACATGATAGTGGAAAGCCATGTGATGTGGTGTAACAAATAGATGATATATTATGTCAAATCGTGGCTTTATTTGTGATTGTATGATAGTCATCTATCCTCTTCAATAATGATTATGCCAATGTTATGTTGTATATGGTGTGTGTATTCATGTGTTACTCTTAGCATGCAAAAGACTAATATTTGATGTAGGTTGTTTTGTACATGACTCATCTCCTCCAATGTAGCACTTGTTGACCATCTAGTAGGGGATGTGTAAAGGCTTCTCACTTAGTTGTATACTAACTTCATTTAATTATAGGTGGAATTCACAAGAGCCCAAATGAACATAGAGAGGAAGAGTAGAGGAGGGAAAAATATTTAGGGCTTGATTACTATATATTTTCATCTATAGGAATATGGACTATTTATTATTGTATCAAACTCTCTATACTCTTATATATGTGATGATGATATTTATGTGTGTTTGTATCTTGTGAACTAGAGATATTTATTTTTATAAATTGAAATGTATGTTTATTTTTAGTTTGGAATGAAATTTTTGTACATTTTGACCATCCTCAACATAACATGCTTTTTACACATCATTAGTTTTTAGTTTTTCATGCTTCCATTGTGGTATTACTAGTGATCCTAGACATCACCTTATCCTAGCTAGGTGCGATAGGGTGGGATGTTTCATTGTGGTATCAAAGCTACTTTACTCCAATGTTGTATGATGTTTGGGGTACTCATCCATTTATGATATTAGGTTATGGAGATGTATAGTCGAGGTGGTCATGATGCTGGTGGGGCCCATAGGTCTGAAGGACCTAATGATGGGCTAGTGTAGGCTCCCTAAACATCCAGTAGTGGTCCTACAAATAGGAAACCAGATCTTATACAAAAGCTATTATAAATCCTATAGTAGCATGTTGTAGCTAGTGATGCTTCCATTTCCTTGGTCAAGGAAGTGGGAAGTAGTGGTGGTAGTGGAGGCTTAGGAGGATCAAAAAGGTAGCCTATTAATAGCGAACTAGTAGAGTAGTTGCAAAAGTTGGAATCTCCTAAATTTGATGGCATTTAGGATCCTACTATAACTATAAAATGGTTAGAGGAATTGCAAAAGGCTTCTGATTATATGGGCTATTCATCAATTAAACAGTTTTTCTTGGTAGTCTATCAATTGGTTTGTATTGCCAAACATTGGTGGATGACTAAAGAGTAAGGAAAGGAATGGATTATCCAAGAGGTGGCATGGGATGACTTTCTGGCATCGTTTATAGCCTATTATGTGTATACCCAATATGATTAGGCCAAGGAGGATGAGTCCTATCACTTGTATCAAGGTAGTTGATTTGTGGTGAAGTATGATGCTCATTTCTCTAAGCTTAGTAATTATGTACCATAGATGTAGGAAAATAGTTGGGCATGGGAAAACAGATTTTCTTGAGGCTTGAGGTCATCTTTGAAGGATTACCTATTATCCCTCAAATTGACATCCTATGATGAGGCTAGAATAGTAGCCATGGATTTAGAGAGGAGTTAGCAGAAAGATTCAAATAATAGAGAGAGCTAATAGCAGTAGAGGCAGAAGAGAGAATTGACATTTGAAGAGAGGCTTGACCCCTCCAAGTAAGCTTGTGGACATGGTGGTGGCCTTATTCATCCTAGTGTATCACCATGGGATGCATCAATGCTATTTTTTAAAAGGAAGGATGGGGGTTTGTGGTTATGCATAGATTATAGGTATCTAAACTAGCTAACTATGAAAAATAAATATCCTTTACCACACATTGATGAGTTGTTTAATCAACTTTGAGGAGCTCATGTATTCTAAAAGATTGATCTCAAGTCTAGGTATCATCAGGTGTGGGTTCATGAACAAGATGTGTCCAAGATAGTCTTTAGAATACAATATGATCATTATGAGTTTTTCATGCTTCCATTTGGGTTGATAAATGCACTAAAAGTTTTCATGTAGCTCATGAATAGTGTTATGTGACCATTTTTAGATCAGTTTATGATTATATTCATGGATGATATACCATTTCTAGATCAAACAATCTTACAAACTCTAAAGGGTTACCAGCTATATGCTCAACCATCCAAGTGTTCATTTTAGCAATTAGAGATTCAGTTCTTGGGACATGTAGTGTCAGGATATGGTATCTTTGTGGATCCTACAAAGATTGCATTCATGTATGATTGGCCTATGTTATAATTAGTTGTGAAAGTGTGGAGCTTCTTAGGATTAGTAGGATATTATCATAGGTTTGTAGAACATTTTTCTCGCATAGCCTCTCCTTTGACATGATTGTTGAGAAAGGAGACTCATTTTACTTGGAGGTTAGCTTGTTAGGCTACATTTGAAGAGTTGAAGCATAAATTGGTGACTGCTCTAGTGCTATTCTCTCCTACACCAGAAGATCCATATGATGTTAGTACTAATGTTTTAGGGGATGGATTTGGTTATGTGTTAATTCAAGATGGATAGGTTGTGGCTTATGCACCATATCAATTAAGGCCACATGAAACTTGATATCTTGTGCATTATCTAGAGTTGGGTGTTGTGCTATTTGCATTGAAGATTTGGTAGCATTATTTATATGGGGAGAAGGTTACTATTTGGACTAGTCACAAAAGCCTCCAATATCTTATGAGTCAACCATAGTTAAACTTGGAAGATAGTAGATGGATGGAGTTACTTGATAACTTTGATTTTATCATTAAATATAGGTTTGGAAAGACTAATAAAGTAGTCAATGCATTGAATAGGGTGGTGAGTAAGCTTAATAGCTTAACAATCTAATCAGATTTGTAAGAGTAGATGGGAGAGCAATGAAATGATCCATGGTATTAAGAATTGAGACAAAAAACCATCTCTAATGGACTGCTCTCTATGGATAGCCATGGAGTGTACAAATTCAATTGATGGATGAGGCCCACATGAGTAGATACCAAATGCATCTAGGTAGTTAGAAAATATAACAGAGTTTATGATAGTTGTATGAGTGGCCTGGTATGTAGAGGAATGTAGGAGAATATGTGTCTTTATGTTTAATTTACTAGAAAATGAAAATAGAGCATTAGAGGCCTAGGAAACATATGCATTTTCATGATATTCCTTAGTGAAAATGGGATGTCATTGGTATGTATTCCATTATTGGTCTTCCATGAGCTTGTAGTGGCTGTGATGCTATATTAGTAGTTGTTGATTTGTTAACAAAGTCTACCCAGTTCTTTGCCACATGAGCATTAGTGAGTGCAATAGAAACTACACATCTCTTTCTTGTAGAGATAGTGTGATTGCATAGTGTGCCACTATAAATTATTAGTGATAGAGATGCTTGATTCAAGTCACATTTTTGCTAGAAATTTTAGAAGGATATGGGTACAATGCTAAATATGATTTTGGTGAATCATATTCTAAAAGACATGTTGAGAGCCTATGCTTTGTAGTATAGAGAAGGTTGGGATTGGATTCCACCATTAGCTAAATTTTCATATAATAATAGTTATTAGGAGATTTTGCGAGTATTACCATATGAGATTTTATATGATAGGCCATGTAGAATACCTTTATGTTGGGATATGATAGAAGATCATTAGCAAGTGAGCAAAAATTCGGTGAGATAGACTATAAAGTAGATTCAATAGATTCAAGATAGATGAAGAGCTACATAGGATAAGCAAGCAACTTATGGCAATTGGCATTGAAGGTCACTAAAGTTAGTCGTTGAAGATCGTGTCTTTCTACATGTTTCTTCCTTGAAGGACCTTACCCAATTTGGCAAAAAAGGAAAATTGGCTCCTAGATACATTTGTCCTTTTTAGGTGTTATAGAGGACTAGGAGAGTGGCCTATCGGATAGAATTACCTCCTCATTTGGATCATGTACACAGGGTCTTTCATGTATCTATGCTATGATGTTATGTGCCTAATGAACATCATGTGATTGATCATTCGATAATACAACTACAGTGTGATGTCAGTTGTGTTAAGCAACTAGTAAAGATTGTTGATTATATGTTGTAAAAACTATGTAGTAAAGTTGTACCTATGGACAAGGTTTTATGGAGTAGACATGTAGCTTTGGATTCTACCTAGGAGGTGGAGACTAATATTTTTATGCTACTCATCTTGAGATGTTTTGAAATAAAGACTATCAAGGAGGGGAGACTGTTACATCCTTCCTAGATACATTAGGTATGGCCATATGATTATGATTTATGCATTATGTATGTTGTTTTTGTGGGTTATGATGGATGACTTAGCTCTCTGTAATTGCACTTTATATATTATGATTATGATATCTTTACATGCTTAACTAACATGATTATGTACATGAGCTCTATGTGATGTGTTAGACATGTGATGTTGTCGGAAGGGAGGTTGGATTGGGGTACAAGAGCACCTATGCAATATGTGTTTAACATTTATATGAAATTCTAGTAATTATGCATTTAAATTGTAGCGCTATGTTGTGTGATGCTTGGATGTGATTTTAGTATATGACTATGTAGAGCATATAATATGTATCTCGTAGGTTCAAAAAAATTGTAATTTGGAGTCCCTATGTGGTTGTTATGCATATTACAATTTATTGGTATTAGTTTGGGGGAAGTAAAAAAATTACAACCTATAAAAATATTTAGTTTAAAAAAAATAGAAAAGTACAAAGTAAAATGTGATTATACAAGTGACCTCAAGTGTGTTAAAAAAATTAGGAAAATGGCTTGTATATTTTTTAGTTAAAACAAAAGCATATGTTTTAAAGTATCATTTATATTATTTCCCTTTGACCCACTGCCTCTACCATCACATATCATGCAAATTAGGTTATGTTTTATTTCTTTTTTGTTTAAAAATAGAAACAGGAAGTTGAAGGCTATTCTCAACTGATTTTCATTCCTTTATTCTTCCATTTACATCATTTATTTTTTGGAATGTTGAGCTTTGTGGATTGTTTTTGCTTGCTTTGAACCTAGATTTGGGATTCCTATTGTTGTATCTACATGGGTGTGGAACTTGTTTGGAGTGAATTGAAGTCCTACTAGATTTTTATGCTAGATTAGTGTATATGATCATGCAATGTGGGCTTGTGGGATGGATAGTTTAAAGATTGAATGTGGACATGTTATTTTTCATATTTCCTAAAATTGTATAGTTTTGGTTATGAATTATTTATGTGATGTATGGTATAATGTGGAATTCTAGAATATGATATGTGATGTTGATGAGACTAGTATGATTGTAATATTATATTTCCAAGGTCTACTATGATGCGAGCATTTTTTGGAATTTCAATCTTTCTTGCTAGTAATTAAATATTATTTTATTAATCAAACTTTGGACATGCATAACTTTGCTTACATGAGTTCGATTTAGGTGAAATTAGTCTCTTTGGAATCATCTTGGGAAGTACTTGCTAGTCGTGAATTTGATTTCTCTCTTTGGGAATATATCATTTTGAGGATTATTATAGTGATTTTTTTTGGAATTTCATGTAGTGCTAGAAAATCTAGTTGTGGTGTAAAATTTTGTTTTGTCAAATAGTGGTATTGTTTTCATGGAATGAATGTGAATGCTAGTTGTAGATATATGTGGCCATGTTATGTTTGTTTAGATGTATTATACTTATGACATGCATTGGCTTAAGCTATCCATAGTGTGTACATGTATTCACAATGAAGCTTGTGATGGTTATTGGTAGGTCATGCTAGCATGATGATGTAGACTAGTTGGTGATGAGGCACCTTGGAGGTAGTATGGATTGACCTCCACTATGATGCATTGGTAAGACTCTTGTCTTAGGGCTCATCCTAAGAGGAGGAGAGCATAGGTGTGTTCCTCCCTACAACTAGTATGTGGCATAGGTATGTTTGTTCCTATTGTTAGTCCTCTAGAATGTTAGTGGTTGCAGGTCATAGGTTAACAAAACCTAGCAATGATTGGATAAATAAAATACTAATAAAAGACCTATAGGCAATGGTTTTTATTAGTACTCATGGCAACACTTCACATGCTACATTGAGTGTGGATATGCTACCGACCACATGGGCTGTGTATATGATAATATCATTTTGCAAATCATATTAGCATGGATTATTTAATAGTATAGTGTAGGTATAATGGCATGGATATGATATTGGAAAGGCATGTGATGTGGTGTAACAAATAGATGATAGATTATGTTAGACCATGTCTTTATCTATGATTGTATGATAGCCATCTATCCACTTTGATAATGATTATGGCAGTGTTATGTGTAATATGGTGTGTGTGTCTGTCTGTTGCTCTTAGCATGCACAAGACTACAATTTGATGTAGGTTGTCTTGTATCCTAGTTGTCTCTTCTAGTGCAACACTTGTTGACCATCTAGTAGGGGAAGTGTAAAGGCTTTCCACTCAATTGCATACTAACTTTATTTAATTACAAATGGAAGTTGTAGAAGCATAGACAAGCATAGAGAGGGAAAGTAGAGGAGGGGAAAATATTTAGGAATTTGTTACTGTATATCTCCATGTATATGAATATGGACTATTTATAATTATATGAAACTTTGTGTACTATTATATATGTGATGATGAAATTTATGTGTGTTTCTATCTCGTGAGCTAGAGATATTCAATTTTATATATTGAAATGTATGTTTAGTTTTGGTTTGGCATGAAATTTTTGTACAATTTAACAATCATTAAGATAACATGTTTTTTTTACACATCATTAGTTTTTAGTTTTTTATGCTTTCATTATGGTATTACTAGTGATCCTAAACATCACCCTACCCTAGATAGGCATGATAGGAGAAGGTGTTAAAGTAATGCTCCTTGCAAAAATGGTAGTATTATAGTTGTAACTCTCAAAGATGAAATAATGTGATGTTAGTGGAATGTGGTTTATACTAGTTTGAATCTTAGATATAAAGGTTAATGATTACCTTAACCATCAATAACACACAAGGATTTATTATGCCTATAGTAATATACCTTACATCTTGATTTCAATAATTCTTTCTATAGTTCATCTCACCTCACTATATATTTAATCATAACTTATGGTTTTATATAATATAGTGTTATTTTTCAAATCTAGTGATACTAACATGTGTGTTTTGCTAGATAGGCATGTCTTACATTCAACACCTTGAGTGCCTAAGGACACTTTTAGATGTGGTTATACAAGGGCATTAAGGGCTAGAGCCTACTTTGGGAAGGATCCACTAGTATAACTCTTGTATTTCATACTTACCAAGTAGTTTCACATCATCTTATGCCTTCCAAAACATATAATAAACTTACCATATCATTTAATAATCTGTCCATACATCAAAAATTCATTATCCATTTCTTATCCATCCCATAAACGTTTGTTGCTTGAGATTCCTTCTTCATGAATCTTGCATTATAACGTTTCAAAAAATATGCATCACTCATGGCCCATGACCCTCTAAAAAAGCTTTATATCTTTTAGAAATTTCATTTGACTCATTTTTTCCCAATAAAATCAATGAAATATTTGAATTTTTAATGGTGACATCAGAGTCATGATGTCATAAGCACGTACGATGTTATCTCTGTAATGTATGACCTATGATGTTATGCATATAAAAATAGTACATATACATGCAAGAGTTAGTGAAATTTTTCATTTCTCTCATTTGTAGCAAGAGAAGTTTTTGTAGTTTTTCCTTACCCCTCTTGTACACTAACTTCCAAAGGCCATAACTTCATTCCTGTAGCTCTAATTTCTAAAATTCTTAAATGTTATTGATCTTAGAGTGCTCAACTTAGTCATGGGGGGTGAGGAGGTTGCAGGGTGGTGTTGGAGGGTTGCATTGCATGATATATGTGAAAATTTAGAAATTTGAGTATAAATTCTTAATGCCCAAAAGATACTATAAAGGGTAAGTACAAAAAGATAATAAAAATATTAGCTTTAATATATCAAACTAAGGCTAGAAAGATTCAGGTAATACTCCTAATAGATCATATAAGCTATTTTAGGCCATAATAAGCAAGGAAAATCATTGAAGGACATAAGTAAATAGAAGATATAATACCTAAGAGGTTCCTTTTTTGCAAATTTTTCTAAGTTTGCAATCATAATATGATAAGAACTTGATCTAACCAAGGATATGAGTTAGGTACAGAGCTATTAAGAACTAGTGTGAAAATTATAATAATTTCATACTATTGTTGATTGTAGATGGCCCTAAAGAGACCACTAGAAGGAGGACCTTTACAACACAGAAGCTATAAAGATGCAAGTCCATGCATTTCCACTATGGCCCACACTAAGAACTAGTAGTAAATGTTACTTAGGAGAAATGTACCAATTTTATCAAAATAAGGAGGCAAATGTAACAATTAAAATCAAAGGAGTCTCTATGCCATACTTAGTAGAGAGGATATATGGAGAAAAAGATAAGAACATAAGAGAAGAAACTTTCTAGAAGATTGACAACAAAGGGAAGAAGTCTATGGAAGAGCCACCACCAGCTAAAATACAAACTACATTGATTCACTTCAATTTTTTTTCTCTTGTAAATTTGTCATTTTTATACACATCATTGTGACACTTAATGTTAGTCAATCATTAGACTTAGTCAATAATCTCACACCTTTCTAATTTTGTAAAGAAAGCTTGCTCCTATCCTATTAACTCAAGGATGAGTTTTTAGTTAGCTGTGGGAGCCTGATGAATCATCAGTTGGCTGAGATATCATAGATGCAACATTACATCTATGTTGTACCAACTATATCAGTGCATTTCACTTAGCTGCGACATTGTAGATGCTACGTTCCATCTACGATGTCACATGTGTTTGATAAAGTCAATTTTTGTTAACCTACGATATCATAGTTACGATGTCATAGTTATGATATCATATCTACGATGTTGTATATTTAATATTGTAGCACATGCTACAACACCATAGATTTAATATCCTAGGATGTGTGTAGCCTATAAATACAACACTTAGGCATATGGATTTGAATAAGTTTCATTCCATCCTTAGATATATTCCTACATTTTTGTTTCATAGTTTTAGCGATATAGTGAATGCTTATAGTGTGGTGTTGAGCTATTGTATGGAATATTTATTTGAGTGAAGTGTACTTTGGCATAGTTCATGTCTAAAAATAAAGATTGAGATTACTTTTCAACATTGCAGCATTCACTTAGTTTTGCTATTTTACTTAGCATAATTTTTACTATTTTCTTAGTTTAATCATTTACATTTCCAAGTATTTTACTTTCTTGTTCATTAGTAAAGTGGAATGAGTACAACTAGTTTTGAGCATTTAAGTATAATCATTTGGTAATCGTAGTAATGTTATATCTTGGTTCACCTAGTAGCATCACACTTGGTAACCCAGTAATGGTTACATGAGCCCAAGGCATGTATGGTAAGCTAGGACCAGATGCTCTTCATCCTAGGCTATAGTGGATTCACATTACCATTATTACTTAGATTTAAATATCTATTCTCAACTTTCATCATTTTTACAAGGAGGAGTATTAAAGGCCAAACAACATTAATTATCATATGCCTCACTTTGGACTAAACCATACATGACAAAGCTACTACTAGTCCAAGTGGAAAGATAACGTCCTACAATGAATGCTTAACAATCTAGATGTTACAACTAGTTTCATCCATAGAATTTGATCAGATTGTGCATGAACACTTGTTATTAATATGGTTGGGCATAGGGGTGCTTACTACTCATCCTATAGGATTATTAAATAATCAAACTAGAAAACTAAATTTATATGCATAATTCACACTAGCCACCTAAAACATATATAATTATTATTAGTAAAATTGTAGGATTTTCTTTAGTAGTGGAAATTACATCAACTCTATTGGTATATTTACCATGTTCTTTCTTGGGAGTACACCTCACTAATGTGACTATAGAGCCCAATGATGGACATATAATTTATTAATCACAACTTTGTGTACCATGTGGAATTCCATCTCCAATGATGCACTTACAAAGGCCAATACTAGGTGTCATCCTAATCATGTATGATACATTAGCCACAATTTTGTGTGTCATGTGGAAGCCTATTTCCATTGATAAATCTAAAAAGGTCAATGTTAGGCAAATCATGGAATGAAATTCCTACTACTAGAAGAAATACTTAATGATACAAGAATACTTATAGTTAAGCTTCAAGAAAAATTATATTTATAAAGTCTACATGAAATCAAAAATTACTTGTATGTCAAAGTAAGACATATTTATCAACAACTTACTATACATATCTATCTATAGAATGTTCACAAAGAAGTGATACACTAATTATTTCCAAAACCCTCTTCGACAAAAGAAGAGGGGTACTTGCACCAAGGGCCATGGCCTTGGCTACATACATATCCTTGTAGAGTTTCAAAGAAATAAATCCCATATAGTTCTTAAATGATAATAATACATAACAAGATAAACATCACACATATAAACAGACCAATATATGATCAAGAATATTTATGTATAATTGATCATTCTTAATAAGCTTCCTTAAACATGATAAAAGAACCTTAAAATGGAGAGTATTATGATTTCACCATTCATAAGTAACATCTAAATAAAGATTTTATGTCTTTCAATTAGATAATTTAACAAAGTATTAGTATCTTCTTATGTTTTAGATAATATAAGTGAAATAGTATTATATTTTGTGCACACATACACACACACAAAAGAAAATAATTACATTTCAGCAAGGTTAGGAGATAGACTTAGTTGAACCTTAGGGATCTTCTTAGAGAACTTATTCATTATTCTCACACTTTGAGGGCTTAAGTCCTCTTACCTATACTAACCTAAATCTTTAGTGCAAGGTTGGAAGGGAAAAAAAACACTAAAAGATCATCGGGTACACATAGCTGACCCTGCCTTTACCCAAGGGAAAGTTGGAAAAGAAAACGAAGGTAGGGTGCCTTAGATGGTCTGCACGCAAATCAACCAAGGACTTCCCTAAGCATAAACTATTGCTTGCATTGGGGTTATCGTAACTGATGTTTGAAATGTAAGCAATGGCGTACAAAATGCAAACAGATCGTACGTAGAATAGTATTGCAAGAAAATGTAATGTAAACAAAGCAAACAAGATAATGGCTGGAAAAATGAACTGTATTGTATTGATTAGAAAAGATGTCCACTGGTCAAAGCGTAGCTACACGTGTGGATGGCAGGTCAAGCGCCAAGCCCCAGGGTGATGTGATGTGTTTTAGAAGTGCTTGGATGCTAGGAGTTAAGTGTGTCTGAGTGCCTAAGGATTGTTAGTCTAAGTTTCCTAACCCATCAACCTTGATAATTTCCAACTCAATTTATGTGAATTGATAGGGTATTTATAGGGTTTGGCCAGGTTCAGGTATGGAATTCATGGATGGAATCAACAGCTGAGAGATGAGAGGAAAATTGATTGTGTGACATGTGTCAGATGGACAACTGTATGTGAGTTGAACATGTGTGGGCAAGCTACATTCTCAACCAAGTGCATTGTATCTTACAACATGTGTTAGCTTAGTCAAGCTAGTTTACACTCATGGAAATGCATACAATTCGGAGCATAAGAACCTGATGAAAAATGATGAAAATTTACAATGAAATGACAATATACAATAAGAGAAATTGGCTCTGGCTCACTTGAAACTTCTAGATCTCTGAATTGACTACTGCAGGATGTCAATTTTAGTGGCTTTGTAGCTATTTGAAGTGCCTTCACCTAGTCAGGACTTGATTTTTTTCTTGGCGTGTCCTCAGCGTGCTCATGCTGCACTCACATTGCCGATGTGACCCAAGCGTGACCTCAATGTGAGTGAGCCAGAATGACGTATTTTCCACCAAATTTTGATTTTTGAACCTTGATTCTTGAGTGTAGAAATTGCCTTACTTTGGTTGACCTCAAGGGTGATCTAAAAATCAAAAAATAAGCTTGAGAGTGACTTGTTTTGAGTCACTTTTGGCAGCTCACGCTGGACTCATGCTGCCAGCGTGAGTGTAGTGTGACCATTACGTGACTTGCAAAAACTTGCAACTTTTTGGCCTTGAAATCTAGAATTCTAGAGGCTGAAGTCTAAAGTTGTCAACACTGCACTTTAGAAATCAAATCATTTTGACTCAATTTTGAGCTTTGAAATTTGGTCACACTGCACTCACGCTAGCAGTGTGACCTCAGCATGAGTGATAGTCTGAGTGTAAAAATGTGAACAATATGTTTCCAAAATAGAATTTCTGAATGTTGAAGCTTGGAGTGGATATTAGTGGATCTTGAGGATGGCTTACACCTTGAAAATTAGATGATTGTGACTTAGTTTTAGGGCTGTCAGATTCGGTCACACTGTACTCACGCTGCCAACATGACCTCAGCGTGACCATAGCGTGACTGAGAAAAACTACACTTTTTGACCTGAAATTTGAATCCCTGTATGCTTAAAATTTGAACTAGGCATAATAGTGACCCTTGGGAATGCCTTTCATCCTCAAGCTCAGCCACCTTTAACTTGATTCTGATGCTGGTTGGAGTTGCTCACACTGAGGGCAAGCTAGATTGACAGCGTGAGCAAGCTGGGCATGAGATCCATGCCTTAGTTAAATTTTGTCTCCAAAATTATGAAAAGGGCTTGAGTAATTTCAAAGTGTTAGGCTGAAATTAGTGGTATTTCATTGGCCCCTCTTTGTTGACATCTTGAGAAATCCACCCAAGAGGTGTCGAAAAAGAAGTGCAAAACACCATGAACAATCAAGCATCAAGCATCATCCATTGGCCCATGACTGGATGTCATCGCACTATTTTCAAAATTACATGGGACTGAGGGAATGTAGTTCAAGATACGAGGGGATTGGTTGTAACCATGGGAAGCCAGGAGTTGATCAAGGGTTATAATTGTTGCCAGAATTGTGGGAGAGAAATGCTCTCACATGAATGAGCTATATCCTTGATCCTTGTCAATAGCCAGTGTTCAGCAGACTCAGAGCCAAGACATAGGAGATGCATTCCTTGGAGAAATGGGACTCTTCTAGAGTGTTTACAAGGACCATTGTAAACAGCCAAAGCCATACGATGATGTGCAACATGATCTCNATAAACAGCCAAAGCCATACGATGATGTGCAACATGATCTCTTTGAGATACGAGTGTAATTATTTTCCAAGACAATTGCCTTCTCACCTGGGGCTTGTATGAGAATAGCCAATAGTCTTTGGTTTATGATGTCAATGGGGTCATGGAGACCTTTTCCGTGCATTTTTCTCTTTGATCCTTTTGTTCTTTTTCTTTTTTTTGTTTCTTCTTTTATTTTATTTTTGTTTTCTTTTCTATTTTTCTTTTCTTCTTTTGGGTCCTTTTGAAAGAGCTTTCTTTTAGTGTTGTACTCATGTTCGAGTGCTTTCATTTTGTGTCATGCATCATATATTGTGTTTTACATTGCAAATGTGTAGAGAGTCATAGTGTGCAATAGTGTATCAAGGGCTTTGAGGTGAGTAGGGTACAATGTACCTAGGGGATGTAATTGGATAGGATAAGGGGGAATGATGGGGAAATAGGAAAAAAGGGAATGTATTAGAAGTTGGGAATGTACTTATGAATGGTTTGATTAACCCATTTGCATGCATCAGGAAGAATGTGATGCCTTTTTGTCATGATGAAGTGCATCTATGCACGAACACCTCAGGCGTGTCATCCTACAAATACAACTCCAAGAAGATAAGAAAAACACAAATGAAACGGTTAACTAAGCACTTTAAACACGGAGATGGAGCCACTGAGTGCAATTTCAAAGCAAACAGAATCATGAACCTCATCAACTTCATCAAGGCCCATGAGACAAATTATGCAGCAAGTTTTGGTGAAATATGTACAGCGAATTGCAGCAACACATATTTTCACGTTTTTTCCTGGTCGTTGATGATGTTGCTGGTTTATAGTCTTAGTGGACTGTTGCAGGTTAGTTTCACATCATAATCCTTTGGACAGTGGCAGTTTAGCATCATAGCAGATGGTGCATTGCTAGTTTATAGTCGTAGCGGACTGTGAAGAGGCAAACCATTTTACCGTCTTAGTGGACTCTAGATGCTAGTTTCACGTCATGGTGGACACATGTGGTAGTTTAGCATCATACCAAGATTGTTCTGTGGTATTAGTTTTAAGTCATAATGTCAAGACTATTCTGTGGTATCAGTTTTAAGTCATGATGCTAGGACTATTTTGTGGTATCAGTTTTAAGTCATGATGCCAGGACTATTCTATGGTATCAATTTTAAGTCATGATGCCAGGACTGTTGTATGGTATTAGTTTTAAGTCATGATGCTAGGATTGTTACGTACCTCAAGTTCATAAGACAATAGTATGATTTCAGGTACAGGTGATTTGTAGGATTAGCAAACTTGTTCTCGTCTATGTTGGCAAGTTTAAATGCTCCATTATTTTATGCCTCAGTGACTAAGTAAGGCCCTTCCTAGTTGGCTGAGAATTTGTTTGGATGTTCATTGGAAACTTTAAGGACTAAGTCTCCTTCTTTGATGGGGTGCTTGTGTAGATCATTTTTTTGTCGTTGCCGCTGTTGTTTCTGGTACCACTCGATTTGATCAAGCATTCACACACGTTCTTCCTCCATTGATTCAAGGTTAGCAATGTGTAGTTTATTGTTTTGAATTTCATTGAGGAGGCCCAAGGCAACTATCTGGAATGAGGAAACCTGTAGCTCTAAAGGTAAAACAACTTCAGATTTGTAAATAAGACTATATGGAGTTTTACTTGTAGATGTTCGATGTGTCGTTCTGTATGCCCATAATGCATAGAATAATTGTTCATGCCATCATTTCTTGCTCTGATTTAGCATCTTTTTGAGAACCATGATGATACTTTTATTTATAGCCTCTGCTTGACCATTTCTTTGTTGGTAGTAATGTGATGAGAATGCATGTTTAATACCTAGGCTTTCACAAAAGATTTTAGTATCTGCATTATTGAACTGTGGCCCGTTGTCAATAAAAATGGTCATCAGAATATGAAAATGGTTCACGATATTCTCTATTATGAAAGTGCAAATGTGTTTTGAAGTGGTCTTCCTAAGGGGAATAGCTTCCATCCATTTTGTGAAGTATTCAGTTGTAGTGATAATAAAGCTATGTCTTGCGGAGGATGATGGCATTATTGGTCTAATTAAGTCTAATACCCATTTTTGAAATGGCCATGTGATTTGTGTTGTGTGCAATTCATTAGGTGACACATGTATTAGGTTGCCATGCTTTTGGCAAATGTCACATGTTCTGACCTTGGAGATGCAATCGTATTCCATGTGTGGCCAATAGTAGCCTAAGTGCCTAATCTTTGTTTCCATTTCTTAGGGTGAAATATGTCGTCCACAAAGTCCTTTATGGACTTATTCTACAATCGTTTGACTGTCGATGCTACTAACACACATCAGCAGAATGCCTTCATAGGATTTTCTACACAAGGTGTCTCCTATTAATGCATATTATTGAGAGCATTTTTTCATGGCATCCTTTTGAGCATTTTTCAAGTGTTGTGGAGTTTCGCCTCGTAGAAGGTACTCTTTTATGTCATCATACCATTCTATTGCATGTGTTATGCTAACGGATGCTATAGGCATTTCTTCAAGAGTGTTAATTATAGGTTTTGCACAATTTGTTATAGAGCTAGGCAACACATTGAACATTTCAGGTGTCATGTTTAAGGCTAGTGTAGCGAGTGCATCGGCAATGGTGTTTTTACTTCTAGGGACATGTTGTATATCCACTTCTATAAGTTGCCTTAGCAGATGTTTGGTCAAATCACAATAGGGTTGCAAATGGAGAGCTTTGCATGCATAAATCTTGGTGACTTGATTGATGACTAACTATGAATCACCTTGAACTACAAGATGTGAGATTCCTGAAGTCAATCCTGCTTGAAGACCTTTGAGAAGACTTGCATATTCCGCCATGTTGTTGGTACAAGGAAAGGTCAATTGGTAGGTGAAGGGTTGGATTTCTCCAGAGGGGTATAGAAAAATGGTTGTAGCACTTCATTCTCAAGAGGTTGAAGCTCCATTGAAATAGAGGATTACCTCATAGTTGTCAGCTATGGTGTCTATACTATTAACAATCTCATCGGGGAACTCAAGGTTGACTATTGTTTGATCATGTGTTGGTGAGATAGCTAATTGTGTGACTATTGCTTGACCTTTTGTGGAAAATTGAGCAACATAGTGTAGGTCAAACTCTGCGATCATCATTTTCCACCTAGCTATCCTACTTGACTCGTAGATGTTGTTAGTGATGGCACGAAGTACATTATCCTTTCAAATGATGTAAACTTGATTGTGGAAGAGATAATGCTGCCATTTCTTCAAGGAAAAAACAAGGGAAAGGCATGATTTATTTACATCGTTGTATCATTGTTCATAGGCAATTAAAGCATGACTTAGGTAATATACCAAGATTTCAACTCCATCTTGATGTTTTTGACAAAGCATCGATGCTATGGAAGAATCAGAATTTGCAAGGTAGATGTAAAAGTGTTTATTGCCTTGCAGGGGATAAATAGTCAGCAGTCGTGCTAGCACTTGTTTTATGTTCTTGAATACTTCTCGACATTGTTGGGTCCATTGGAAATGCACATTTTTTCGTAATAGGTGCTGCATAGGTCTTAACTTATCTATCAACCTTTCGATAAAGTGTCTAATGAATTGTAGCCTACCTTGAAGGCTACATAATTCTGTGAGGTTCTTTGGTGGTTGCATGTTAGTTATTGCCTTAACCTTATCAGGGTCTACCCGCATTCCTGTTTCATAGACTACGAAACCAAGCATTTTGCCCATTTTGACACCAAAGACACACTTCTTTGGATTGAGTCTAAGGTCATATTTGAGACAATGTTTAAGCACTAGGTCTAGATCTTTTGCATGTTATTCAGTTATTTTATATTTAACCATGATATCATCAACGTAATCATTGAGAAAATTGTGCATGTAATCACTAAATATATATGTCATTGCTCATTAATATCTGGCTCCTACAATTTTAAGACCAAATGACATCATAGTATAATAGAATGTACCCGAAGGTGTCATAAAAGTTGTTCTGATTTGATGTTCCAAATTGATTCTTATTTGGTTGTATCCTGAAAATCCATCCATAAAGGATAATAGTGCACGCCTAGTAGTTGTGTCAATAAGTTGATCAATGCTGGGTAGTGGGATGTCATTCATTATAGTGGCTATGTTAAGGTCATGGAAGTCAATGCATATGCTTATACTACCGTTCTTCTTAGGGACTACAACAATGTTTGATACCCAATCGGAATAATCAATGGCCTGGATGAAACCAGCTTGGTAGAGCTTTGTGATTTCAGCATGGACTACCAAAGCCACCTCAGGTCTAACTTTACGTGCCTTTTGTTTCACCAGTTTAATTTTTTAATCAAGAATGATGTTGTGTTGGACGATTCGGGGGTCTAATCCTAGCATGTCGGTATATGACCATGCAAATATTTTTATGTTGTCTTTTAGTACGAGTGATGTCACCGACAAGTTTTGAGTGTAGCAGGGTGCTTAATTTCAACATTCAAGCTTTACCATTGAATGTAGTAATGGGGATTTCAACTAGAGTATCTTCAATGATATTGTTAGCTTCTAGATCCAAAGTCTTAGTCACATTTTTAGGCCAGTCTGACGTTTCTTGAGTGGAGGCTATTAAATTAGTGTAAGCACATGTGTTAAGATCTAAGGACTCTAGATTGATTACTCTTTTTACCTCCCCGTATGGTCCATTGAGAGAAAATGTTGAAAAGATATTCTTGGTGGCCATGTGATTGCTCTTGCCAATTTAAAATAGGAGCAAAGTAAGAGACACCCTCTTTGCGAAAGAATTACTAAATGTAAATGAACATAGGGTGATCAAACTATGTACTAAAAAAATTGGGAGACGCAGTGGTAGTCATGGTAGTTTAAGGCCATACCAGGCTGCATGGCAGTTTAAGGCCATACCAGGGTACATGGCAGTTTAAGGCCATACTTAGCCACATGGCAGTTTATGGCCATACCAGGCTGCATAATATTCATGTTGACTTGTCATTTGGACTGAGTGCATAGAGCATTTATGATATTTTAAATTTTGTGTGAGTGATAAGTTTATGAGATTTTAGAATTTTATGAATTTTTGAAATGTTTATATATGTATGCATATATTTTTTTTGTTGGTTTTAAATTTTCATCCATTCCTTTGCATAATAATAATTTTTCTAGCCTCCTCTCCAGAGGCTGGAATAATGAGGAATCCCAGCCCAACATAGAATAAAGATGACATGAATGAAAAAAATTTTGGTAATGGTAAATTTAAATAAATAAAATAAGAGAAAATAAAATAGAATGTTTTAGGTATAAAAGGGGTGTTTTGAAGTGAAGGAAGGGAACCTTATGCTAGTGTGAGTTCTTGGACTGCAACGTGAGCTAGGAGTGTAGTGTGAGCTACAACGTCAGCGTTAGTGTGAGCAAGGGTAACCATGAAGGACAAGGGCAGAGAAAGGAAAACTAAGACAAAGGGAAGAGGCATGCAGATCTGGCATTTGTGGAGGAGAGTGGAGAGCTTCTCCAGCGTCTCCCCCAAGATAGGATTCAAATGTGGGATGGGGACCTGCATAGGTAGATTTGTTTTCCCTTGCGTCTCTTCGGCATTTTGCAGACAACATTACCTGGGGTAGAATTTCTATGGCTACGATTTTGGGTTTCTAAGGCTACAATTTTGGGTTGTTTTGGCTCACTGTTCTTGATTTTTATGGTGTTCAATGTGAGCATGACTGATTCTGAACATGATTGGAAGCATGAGTGGAGTTACAGGGGGGAAGATTTTAGTTTTTCTAGTAGCATGAGCTACACCATGGGTGGGGGATTTTCAGTGTGATCACCAAGTCTTGGGAAACGTGAACACAGGGCAAGGATTCCAAGGCAGCAGGAGATGTAGGTTCTAGGGTAGTGTGAGCTTGATTTTTCGGCTTTTGGGGCTTCCTAGGCCATAGGTTTTTTTTAACTTTTTCGAGCGTCATGGGCTGTAGGGTTTCTTAGCCTTCTTGGGATTTAGGCAAGGAAAAGGCCAGCGTGAGTGTTGGGGAGGTAGGTAGTGTGATTTTTCTAGAATAATCCCCACCATGAGCCCTCCCAGCATGAGTCATTTGGGAAAGTGTAATGTGAGTTTGCTAGGAAAGGCCCTAGTGTGAGTTGCGAGGTTCTTTTTGCATCAGACATGAAAATGTAAAGCACTTGCCAAGATTTTTGTTATTTGCTGGTGTTTATATTTATATCGTTTGTTTATTTTTGTAAGACTGATGATTTAAACTTTTCTTTAGTGGGTGTTCATGTTTTGGACTTGTGTGTAGATTTACTGTGAAATGGATTTCAATGTACCCCACTGAGCCTCAGATACACTAAATAGATATTGGTGTCCTTGTCTCATGGGGTGAAGCTGTGCATTTAAAGTTTCTATTTATGCGATTTTTAGTTTATGTGATTTTTCCTTATTGTTAGCACTTAGATCCTTCACCTACCTAATGTTTTGGCTATATGCAGGGGACCTAAATCTTCTCTTCTCGTGATTGAGCTTGTTGGCATACTTTCTTGGTTTGGCCCCTTTGGACCTGGCACACCTCATTATGACATGCGCATTGGGCCCCATGTGATATGGTTTCACCCTAGTGTTAGCTCATTTTTTTCATTCATCCTACAAAATTTTAGTGTGGTAATATGGTCTTACCTGAGTGAAAAATTGGCTGATGATATCATTGAGACAATGTTACCCAAGTCTACACAACGCATGCTTGCCTTTATTATTGACATCGATGAGGGACTTTTTAAGGTTGGGGGAGGCCTTGTTGAGGGTCCTAGATCTACTCATCCCTTGACATGTGTGTGGGAGCTGCCTACTTGTACTCATTACAATAGTAGCAACACACTTTTCTTAGCCTTCCGTGTGCACACTCTATTCCAAAATCCACCTAGGATAGTATATAGAGTGGACATGTATGCTCTATTGTTCCTTACTTTACTTTTTAATTTCCTTTTAAATTTTATGTTATCATCTAAATGTAAATGTTTTTTTCTATGCAGGCCCCTCTTTGATGAACATGGGATGCATGATGATGATGGTGGGCTTGCCTTAGCACGTACAATGGTAGAGACATTCATGGTGGGATCCATTCTTCATGCCATAGTACTGGACCAGACAAAGGTGGCTATTGTTGACTACCATAGGCAGTTTTCAAGATCGTTTGAGCACTGCCAAGTTCGTGGTTGGTTACATGAGGATTGATTTTCTAATGGGTCAATTTTCCCTCAAAAAATTGATCCTGCACCTACCCCACATACACCATTTACTGATGGTAAATGACCACACTATAGACTCCATTTTCTTTTTCGTTGCATTATCATGTACTATGTTTTTATATATTCACTCTATGTTTTCTTTTTACAGCAGCTGTCCCTCCTAAAAATGTTACTATTATAACAGGGTGCACTGAGGCCACCCTTTTTATGAAATTTGGGGAGGTAGAGTAGTTACAACAATGGTTGCAGAAGAAAGCTTTTGAGTTGATCATAAGTCGCTTTATCCAGGTGGGTCTAATGGACTTGTTCACAACTTTGACTCCTAGTATTTTGATTATTGAGATGATCACTATTGTTGATTCTTTCAATGATGATGCTTCCCATTTTAGCACGCGGGTTCGAGGAGTCAAGGTATCTTTCCACTTGACTGCTGAATTCCTTTTTGATCTTTTTGGTGTGCCCATGGATGGTGCCAAGGTGACTCTAGACAGGGAAACTAAAGAAGGCTAGGTCATAAGAGAGCTTGAGTAGTGGTTAGGTGTGTCTCGAGGTTCTAATGGATTTGCAATGCGAGATGATACCTGATCAATGGAGATGAACTTCCTATATCCTCTCTTTTGGGCATGGGCATTCCCCAAATCTCTTTGTCAAGGAAGAAACCTTGGGATCAAGTCTACTCATGTCATGCGTGCAGTTTTAGAGATAGGCATGCGCTACAATTGGGCATAGTTTGTTCAATCTGGTTTTCGTGGGGAGATCATTAGATTACGTTTAAATATCCATGCTAAATCCCATTTTACATTTGCTTTCTTTTCAGGGTACCTATGTAGGTTTGCTGAGTTCCTAGTAATTTATGATGATAATCGTTATATCTTGAGGGATTGTTCACAACTATCGCACCCTTGGATTCATCATTTGTTTAGCACCACTAGATCCTAGGATCCATCGGAAGACATGGAGGAATTAGTATCAATTACTAGTGGAGGTGCAGGATCAAATTTGCAAGATCAAATGTGAAGAGGAAAGAATGTCCAAGGGAGCTTGCTCCAGATGTGATACCACCAAGAGCAAAGAAGATTCGGTTTGTACTGCCAATGGAGGATAAGAATTTTTATTGTTATATATTTATTATTATTATTTATTTTTCATTGCTTTTGGCCTATGCATTATATATACTATGTTATACTAACTCTAAGATTCTAGAATTATCAGAGGAAATTCCTGAGGGAGAGAGAGAGGCTTTTGCCCCAATGGTTGATCCCAAAGTGGTTGTCATAGGGCCATACGAAGAAGCGAAGGAAAGAGAAGAAATGATCGAAGAGCCTTCCATCTCACAAGAGGAAGATGTGACAAATGTCATGGGGATGAAGCTTGCAGAGGCTTTGGATGCACTTAGGCATTCAAGTGATGAAAGAGGTGTTTTCGATGGCTTCTTCGATGGGTCTTTGCAGCTTGGCAATCCGCCTAAGCTAAACGACAAAGGGATTTTTGGTATGTTCTTTTTAGCTTAATCCATGTTTTGTACCTTTCAATTTTCATGTGTTTTTCTTGATTATCTTGATTATCTATAGCATCAGAGGTAGATGCTAAGATTTCTAAAGCACATATATCTTGGGCAAAGGTGTAGGGATCACAAATTTCAATTGAGGTGACTTCCCCTCCTTGTTCCACACCAACCGACCAGCTAAGACCATGGCTTGAGATGCCTAGTAAAATAGACTTTGTTAAAGGTATCGCTAATGATATGGTCACTCGTCTACAAGAAGCTCATCCAAAACTAGCTATGTGTGTATTATGTATTATGCTAAGTGTCTAGGTTTATTGTGTTTCTTTGCATTCATTATTGATTATAGTTGATTCATATGTGTAGTACTTACACCTAAAGGAGCTAGGCTCTAGTGGGATCCTTTTGAAGCTACTTACATTGATGCCCTCCCTAAATTGCCAAGGAATATTGAGCAAGTCCCTAGGAATTTGTACGATGCAGTTTCTAGTTGCGTCGTATAGAACGCCAAGTTGCTTTGGACTTGTAGGCATTTGGTTGAGTATCTATGGGACGAGGTGCATTCATTGAAGGAAGCACTAGCAAAGGAGAGAGAGGAGAAAAGGGATCTCTAATCCTATTATGATCTTGCTGCTACTAGACTGTCTGGTGATAGCACTTGATGCACATCTAAAATCATGTATGCACGTTACTGGACGGTTTTGAACAGTAAAGTGTAGGTGACATAGGACATAGTAGAAGAAAGAACACAAATGTACTTGCTGAACAAGAAATGTCATGATTGGAAGTCCTTTGCTACAAAAGTATGGAAATGGGGCCAAGACTAAAAGGAACATGAGCATCAATATAAGAAATGGTTAAAGGAGGATTTAGTTGAACATCATCGACTGGAGATGTTCATCAATGGGTTAGGCTTGTAGCCTGCTTATGACAAATTCACCAAGTGCACAGAGCTGGAGGTATCTCCTAAGAGAACCATTACTACTACCTCTAGGGAAGCTTCGACAGGCATGTTCTCTCTTGAGCATCCTACCTGGACATCGGTGGACAAGGGTAAGACCTTGGGTGGTGTTGATCTTGGCCTGGATGAGGATTGGGAAAATGTTCCTAAGGAGGAGATTCTACGATGTTTGGAGGCCAACTTAGGGCCCTCTTCACTTGTGAGTGTTTTATTGTGGCATTTATTGTTATATGATTCTTTTTTTTTTATTGTTAGTGTTACTGTTTTTCTTAGTTTTGCATTTATGATTTGCTTTACTACTCTTACCTATTTTTTTTAATTTTTTATTTTCTGTTATAGGGACATGTTAATGATGAAGCTGGCCCTAGTGAAGCGAGAGTAGATGATGTAGAGGATCTTTGGGACCAACCCCCTCCATGAGTTTATTGTTAATCAAAATTTAGCCATTAAATGTTTTAGATTTTTGAATGCTTGATGGAAACATATGGTTGAAAAATGTAATAACATGGACCTAGTTGTGGCATAACATGTTGGAATCTTACTACCGTATTGACGTACCATTTTCTTTATTTTATATGTTTTCTATTTTTATATGCCTTTTCAAGTATTATCATGAACATATGTATGTAGCCAAATGTAAAATGATGGAACAAAATGTAAATCAACACATGTAAAAGAAGAAAGTAATGAGAAGGCATAGGTCGATATTGCAACTTGTATCATTTAAACTAAAATTTGACATAACGTAGTGAATGTTTGTAAACTTGCGACATATTGAATCCTAGTTTAAAGCCATTTTGGGCTATGGACATCAGTTTAAAGTCATGGTGGACTGTTGCATCTGTTGTTAAAGGAAGAAAGATTACCAGTTTTATGCCATAGTGGGCCAAAAGCAATAACATTTTTAGGAAGCTTTTAAAAGAAAACCGGCCATTTCTGACTATGGCTAGTTTAACATCATTGTAGATGTTCACTGGCAATTTAACATCATACTGGATGATTGGTAGTTTAACGTCATTCCAGATATCTAGTAAATCGCTCTAGTTCTTGAGCAACCTCTTAACCTTTTGTAGCTTAACATGTGGGGTTGGGCATGTAGGTATGATCTTATACTCACTTTCTCCTTCATTGGTGATGTCAAAGGGTAATTCCGACCAAGAGACATCAGTGGGAATGGCTCCTATGTTTAGGTTGTCTAGTGATTTCTTAGTTTTAGCAAGATCGTGAGTCAACATTGGGTTCATATCTTGAAGTATGCTCATAGTTCCTCACTTAGGCTCAACGAACTCAATTTCTAACTCTTGATCCACATTAGGGTGTAGGGAAGTGAGTGATACTATTGTATCCCCTTGTATGATGATTTCACCACCCTCATAAGGTAGGTAAATCTCCTAATGGATTATTGAGGATACGACTCTAAGTTGAGCTAGCCAGGGATGTCCTAGAATCAGATTAAATCTTGGCATTTCATCAACCACCATGAATTCAGCTAATGTGGGGAATTGGTCCCCAACTATGAAATCTAAGGTAACTATACGTTTCACCCCAACACAGGGACCATTGAAGGATTTTAGGAAAGAAGTTTTCATGGGTTGTATTTGTTCTGTAAGTCCCATTTTTTCAATGACAGGAAAAGCTATTACATTTTTTGCCACACCTTCATTGACATGCATCCTACGTATCTTGAAATAATTGGCCTATATCGTTATGAACATAGGGGCCATGGTGACTTCTCCTATTTTCTCATCTAGCTTAATGTCCTTAGCATAAAACGCTAGGGACATAGTCTTTGATTCTTGAGGTTGCGGGGACAATATTGCATAAATGGATGGTTTATCTACAAGAAGGTTCTCACTAATAGAGATCGAAGTCATCATCCATACGAGAGCTTCTCGATGTACTTGTGAAGTCATTACTAGGTCATATAAACATAAAGAAGTTTTCTTTTGTTTTAAGGCTTGTGGGACTTGGGTCAACGCACTTGCTAGGTCCTTATCATTTGGGGCACCCTTGTCGGTGGAGATTTGGTCCATTTGACCCAACATTCATATTTCTCGTCGAGGAATTTTTGTGTTGGTAACTAAGGATGATGGGTTTGGGACACAACCTGTGACATTATCCTCATTTTGATGACTCGCACTAGGCTCATTAATGGTTTGACCCATAGGGACAACATTTAGCGGTGTGGGTTTGGGTGGTCCTAATTTGTGCTCATGGTTTTCTCTTTCCATGCACTCTCTTGTTAGTCTATCAGCAAGATGTTCTTGCAAAGGTCATCGGGGAATGGAGGTGGGTTATGTGTCAAGATGTTTTGGCACCCGGATCACAAAGGTAATGGGCTAGTTTTCAGATGGTGTGGTTTTTGCTACAATGGAAGGAGGTACGCAAATGACGAATGGTTTTTGTGGTGCAGGAGATGTGCGTATGAAGAAAGGAGTTTGAGGAGATTTTGGGGTAGGTGTGTTTTCTAAAGGCTTGAGAATTACAAAAGGTTTTCATGGGACATCCTGTCTATTCTCCAAATGGATAGTATTAATCACATATGGTGCATCATTGGTATTCAGAGGATCCTTATAGACTCCCATGGATTGGTTTTGGGGTCTTACTGGGTTTGCCTCATCAAATACTACTTCACCCCTATGAATCATGTGTTGTATATCTTGTTTTAAGATGAAATAGTAATCAATCCCATAACCACACCATTGGTGATATTCACAAAACCTATCCAACCTAAAGCCTCTTGGAATGGAAGGTTCATTAGCTATTTCTAGGGCTATGTTCTTGGCCAACTCACAGAATTGATCATGTTTTTGAGATGCTGTGGGAGACATTTTTTGATGTTTGATCAATGTAGACTTTAGAAGTTGATCAAGCAATTGTAAAGGCTTCATAGGAAAGGGTGTATATTGAGTAGGGTCTTTTCTTTCAAAGGTATAGGCATGACCCATGGTCGTGTTTCTATTGGAGAAATTTTTAGGCGTAGACATAGGTATGTTTCTTTCATAGCCATTTGGGACAGCATGTTGTTTTCCCTTTTGTCCTGGATGGTTCGGTCGAGCTGTTTCGGCCACTACTACTGCCATTATTTTGGATTTATCTTTCCTCATATGTTGGCTCTTAAAGGTCAAGTAGGCTGGGTCATTACTTGTTTGTGCCACCTCTTCTATATCCTTAATTTGCACAAATGCTTAGCTCAAGGTACAGGCTTTCAAATAATAAAGTTTTGATTTAATAAAGTCATTCATGGCAGCCTTAAGGATGGTAACTAGATATGTTTTAGGAATGGGCTCATGAAGTTCATTCAAGGATGCACTCCACCTTTGGATAATATTCTGTGCTCGCTCTAATGGTGCTTGTTTAATTTGAATCAACCTATCCAACGTGGCTTCAGGCTTTAGATTGTACTTGAAACGGGTAACAAACTGGTGCAACAAGTCCTCTAGAAAAGATATGGAGCTGCGGGGTAAAGCTCGGTACCAGTCTAAGGCTTTTCCCATTAAGGACATAGCAAACACATTTGGAATTACATGAGGCCATGCTTGAAGTAATAGACATTCTGTTCAAAATGTTACTAGGTGAGTGTTTGGATCTCCCTGTCCATTGTACTTGGTTAGCTAGGGTAATGAAATTCCCTTTGGCAAGGTTAATGGGATAACTGTGGGATCGATTGGATCATCTTGATAGAAGTTTAGTAGCTTGACTTCCTCGATGTTTACAATTTTGAGGCATTTTAATTCTTCTACTAATGAGTGCATCATTTTTTGTGTATGCCCACTCTTGGGTGGTAGGTAGACCAGTCAGTTTAGTTGGTGATGGTTGATAATGATTCAATTGTTACATCGTTTGTGGAAATAAAGATTGTTGGACTATCGTTTGTTGTGGTGGAATGACATTCAGGGTTGATACTATGGGGTGTGGTATGCTATAGTGAGTAGACAGGTTTTGTTAAACAGCTGGTGGAACCCACTGCCCAATGACAGGTTGTGAAGTGACACCCTAAACGTGTTGGGTTGAAGTAATCAATGGTGCTCCGTGGATTTGCACTTGAGGTATGTAATGGGTGGACATGGAAGCTGGTATAACCGATGGCATTCCAATTACTTGAGCTTGAAAGGTTGATCTTGCATTAGTTTGGGGAGGAGATTGTTGGGATTGTATTTGCAGAGGTATGATGGAAGTGGACGTGTCAGATTGAATGTTGAGCTTGGGAAAAATGGGAATGGAGGTGGGTACTTCATATAGAGAAGCTAGTGGTGGAATTGTAGTCTCTTCGAGGAAGGGTTGGAACAATGGGTTTGTATGAGCATGGGGACTGATAGTATGGTACGAATCCCCATGTTCAGATTGGGTTGTAAAGTCATCTTCCTCATCTCCACCCTGAGGCTCTATTGGAGGTGGTTGTAGGGATTGACTTCTTGCCATGAGAAGCTGGGATATGAGTCTATGATGATGTTTAGAAAGAGGGATCATATCGAATGTTGAGTGGATAAACTCATAACCTCCTTTGTAAATACGTTCATAGTCTCACTTCGCTTCCCTCTCTACATGATCAATAGGCAAGTTAGCTTGGATTTTGACATAGACAAAGTTATGCTATTTAGGTGTAAGCATTACATAAGTAGGGTCTTTGCCCTGTAGATTGAGTGACTAGTGCATAGGGCCTTGGGGGTTTATCTACTCAATAATAGTTATGGCTTCCATAGCAGTCACAGGGTTTGAGATTTCAGCTCTAAATTCAGAGATCCGCTATGTCACTAGGTTAATTTGGAAGGATTCCATAGTGAGCAAGAATAAACTAGGCTAGACGAGTTGGACATGAGCAACTGCAATGTGTCTAGCAGTGTGACTGACTAACAGTGTGAGTAACTAACAACGTGATTGAGTAATCAGTGTGAGCTGATAGTGTGAGGTGATAGGAAGCATGAGCTAACAAGCAGCGTGTGCTGATAGCATGAGGTATCGGGGGGATAGAGTGAGTAAGTTAAGCTAAACTTGTGTAAGCTAGCTTGACATGCTGGTGTTGGCACATTTAGCCATTTTATGGAATAGGAAAGGTGATAAAATATGAATGAGACATAGAAGATATTCAAATAAAAAATATATGATGGTTGTGCCCTATTGATATTTTAATACTAGTGGTTTCATGTGGAAATTTGTTGAGTGAAGATTTAGTGTTTCCATTTTCAAATGATGATACCAAGGAAAGGACAATTTATCATATCCCTGTGTGATAGGAAGATTGAAAAAAAGAATTGAAAAGTTTTATCAATTTAAAAGAGCCCACCCCATTCATGAATGCATCAATAAGAAATTAAAATCCCTGTTAACCATTGTTTAGTTCACGTTCTATGTTTGGCCCTGCCTTGCAAAAATACTCTGCCAGAAAGCATTAGTTTCCAAAATAGTCAGGGTGACAATAGAAGTGTTCTCCTCAATCTGCAAATATTAGGAATAATTGGATTATCATCAAAATTGTTCTTGAAATGGCTCTGGATGACGTTGATGGTTTTGGTGGTAGCATAAACCTACTGGTTAGAATCATATCCAGCATTCAAGGCATCCATTTCATCTTGATTCCCGCCATGAACATAGCCAACAGATCGACTTCTTTGTCACTAGCAACGTCATCAATATTGATGTTGTTGAAACCCCTGGTGTACTTGATGTTGTCCAGGACGTGACCTTCAAAGTGGTCACTGGGAGGCTCTGGTCGGGGATAGTATGTACAGACACCCCTGTGATTTCGTGGATTCAAGCCCTGGAATGATAAAATCGCCCAAGAGACCCGGCCTGTTCACGCCGAAACCCTCGAATCCGAACATGCGTTTCAACATTTTGATCCTTAATATTTCATGCAAATCTACAACAATGACTGCCTCTATCCCACGTGAAGGTCTGGCTATGGTCTCACTGCAAAAAATCCATGGGCTAAGAATAGAGGCTGCAAAGAAACTAGCTCCAGCGACAGGAGCATTTCCAGCTCATCCCCGTAACTTCCAATAATTTGTGCAGGTTGCTTCCTCACCAAATAAGGTTTTTTTTTCCAAAGAACTCATTTCAAATTTTTAGGCGGTATGTCATTCACTCCTTCTGGGACCTACCATCCGAAACAGCAGCCATGCCCTATGCCGATGCATTCGATATCACATACCAGTCCATTGAACGCGGCAACAAAGACACAAAGGCAGATCAAGATAGGTGTCAAGAGATATTTTGGGCTGTTGCTGGTAAAACGGAGTTGCAATTCATGAAATAAAATTTTAAATAATCACAATACCACATACACTAATAGTATGAAGCCCCGATTATAAGCTTATTTTTTTTATTTTAATTATCCCAAGGCTTCAAAACATTATTTTTCATATATTATTATATAAGTTACTACCTACAAAATATTTGTAATATTAATGTTAAAATGTTTATAATATTATATTTATTTTTAGTATTTATTAATGATAACATAAATTCCTCCTAATTTCATTTATAACTTGCTAACTACATAACTTCCTCCTAACTAGATGGGTAAGTTGTAACCTCCTTACCTAGGAGAAAAGTTAGCTAGGATATTTTGGAATGTAACCACCTTTGAACCCTTTAAAAATGGAAGACATTGGTGTCTCAAGGGGGAGGAGAACTTGGAAGAAGACATTGATACTACACTTTGGAAGGCTACTAGCTAGCACTTGGGCTCTCACTTGGAGACGCACTTTGGATTCTGGGAAGAGCTTGTAAGAAGAAATTGTCAACGATTGCTTGATGACTTGATAAATAAAAGATTTCAGCCTCTTTGTCATGGTCCAGTGAGTTATGTTTTATTTTTATTTTGTTTAAACTGTTTAGCTAGTGGTTTAGATAGTATCGTCCTTGGAAAGTAATTTTGGGATTTTTAGATTGCTCTTATTATTCTTGTTGCCTGATAGAAAATTTCTGTTAAAATTTTGCCATAGAAGTGCTTGTGTTTAAAAGCCTTAAGAGCATTTTAGTAGTAAATTTTGTTATTGTGCAACGTATAGGAATTGCTATTGGGATTGTTGTAAGAGAGCCTCTGCTTGTAGTCATGCCGTTGAACAATTCAGTAGTCAAGAGGGTTCAGAAAATATTTGGTATTTTGATGGGACCAGAATAGCTTCTTTTTATCTTTAAAGTGAATTTCCATGGTATTTCAATCAGAAATTGTCAAGTCTTTTGAAGGTTTTGTTGAATGAAATCGTTGACATCTATTATCTAGCCAAAATGGAGTCTCGTACGTGGTAGTTTAGGCAGCAATTTTTGGTAGCATAGTAGGATTGTCTTGAAGAAATTGCTTATTTGAGCCTTGGAAGTTTGAACAATTCGTAGATATTGAATTTGGGATAGCTTTATTGTGAAGTTTTTACTTGTGTCATTTTACCTTGTTTAAATATTTGAGGTCTACACAAATATGCTTTTCTTTTCTGTCTGTTTCCATCGAATCTTGCTCTATTTCTAGTTTTCTTGTGGAACTATCTCTTTCTCTGGGGAAAATTAGAAGTAGGTTCGCAGAGTTGTGCTTAAATGTTTTTTCAAAATTTTATTTGTTACAAGTAGGTATTATAAGGACCGCATAGACTAGGCAGTTGAACAAAATAGGAAACTTTCAACAACTCACAATACTTGGCAAAGTTGGCTAAATCTCTTTAAGATAAGTTATTTGTAGTTTACACACAATGCAATCGTTTCATTTTACACAATTGCATGCCGCAACAGCACATGCACATACTCACATTAACTACTGAGTTTATTTGGAGTTATCTGGGCCTTGGTGTTGCCAGAGACCAGTAGGCACCTAAATCCTGTTCGAGGACACTCGTTGGCGGTCACATCCCAAACGGTCACCAACAGCCGGGCTTGTGGTGGGAGAAGCTCAATGTGAATGGTCGGTGGTGGTGGTGGAATGTTTATTGACAGACTGTCAATGAAATAGCATGTGTACGCTATTTTAGGTTCTAATGGTGGAGTTGCAGAGCTTAAAATGCTCATCGTAAGAGTTTCGTAGGTTTTTTGTTTCGATTAATGTAAAAATATTTGCAGGAGGCCCTCATTCTAGCACTAATTTATTGTGCTAACCTAAATCGTCGGTGAAAGGCTAGAAGGAAAAACAAATACAAAAAGATCGTCGAGCATACATAGTTGACCTTGCCTTCACCTGAGGGCAAGCTGGAAAAGAAAATGAAGGTAGGATGCCTTGGATGGTCTACATGCAAATCAACCAAGGACTTCCCCAAGCGTAAAATATGGCTTGCATTGGGGTTATCGTAATTGATGTTTGAAATGTAAACAATGGCGTACAAAATGCAAACAGATTGTACATAGAATAGTATTACAAGAAAACATAATGTAAAATAGAGTAAACAAAATAATGGCTGACAAAATGAATTATATTGTATTGCTTAGAAAAGATGTGCACCGGTCAAAGCGTAGCTGCACATGTGGATGGCAGGTCAAGTGCCAAGCCCTGAGGTGATGTGATGTGTTTCAGAAGTTCTTGGATGCTAGAAGACAAGTGTGCCTGAGTGCCCAAGGATTGCTGGTCTAAGTTTTCTAAGTTGTCAACCTTTAAAATTGCCAACCCTGTTTATGTGACTTGATAGGATATTTATAGGGTTTGGCCAGGTTCAAGCATGGAATTCATGGATGAAATCAATGGCTGAGAGATGAGAGGAAAATAGATCGTGTGATACGTGTCAGATGGACAATTGTATGTGAGTTGGACATGCACAGGCAAGCTACATTCTCAACCAGGTGCATTGTATCTTACAGCCTGTGTTAACCTAGTCAAACTAGTTTACGCTCATGGAAGCACATACAATTTGGAGCATAAGAGCCTAATGACAAATGATGAAAATTTACAATGAAATGACAATATACAACAAGAGAAATTGGATCTAGCTCGCTTAAAACTTTTGGATCTCTTAATTAACTACTACAAGATGTCAATTTGAGTGGCTTTGTGGCTATTTGAAGTGCCTTCTCCTGGTCAGGACTTCCAGCATGAGTTGATTTTTATCTTGGTGTGTCCTCAACATGCTCACACTGCACTCATGCTGCCAACGTGACCCCAACATGACCTTAGCATGAGTGAGCCAGAATGATGTATTTTCCAAAAAATTTTAATTTTTATACCCTAGTTCTTGAGTGCAGCAATTGCTTGACTATGGTTGACCTCAAGGATGATCTAAAAATCAAAAACTGAGCTTGAGAGTTACTTGTTTTGAGCCACTTTTGGTAGCTCACACTGGACTCATGCTACTAGCATGAGTGCAATCAGACCATAGTGTGACCTGCAAAAACTTGCAGTTTCTTGTACTTGAAATTTGGAATTTTAGAGGCTAAAGTTGCTCTGAAAGTTGCTCACGCTGCACTCATGCTAGCAACGTGACCTTAGCGTGAGTGACAGCATGAGGGTAAAAATGTGAACAATTTGTCTCCAAATTTGAATTTTTGAATGCTGAAGCTTGGAGTAGACATTAGTGGGTCTTGAGGATGATTACAAGTTGGAAATAAGATGATTGTGACTCAGTTTTGGGGCTGTCAGAGTCGGTCCCATTGTCCTCACACTACCAGTGTGACCTTAGCATGACCACAACGTGACTGAGAAAAATTGCACTTTTTGACCTAAATTTTGAATCCCTGTATGCTTAAACTTTGAACTATGCACAATAGTGACCTTTGGGAATGCCTTGCACCCTTAGACTGAGCCACCTTTGACTTGATTTTGACACTATTTGGAGTTGCTCACACTGAGGGAAAGCTAGCTTGACAGCATGAGCAAGCTGGCTTGAGCAAGCTGGCTTGAGCAAGCTGGGCGTGAGATCCATGCCTTAGTCAAATTTTTCCTCCCAAATTTTGGAAAGGGCTTGAGTCGTTTCAAAGTGTTAGGCCAAAATTAGTGGTGTTTCATTACCCTTCCTAGTGGCTTTTCTTCTACTTGCTTGGTGTTTCCAAGGGATAGGGGTATGGGGTATTTATAGGCCTAAGATGGAAGAGATCCTATAGGTTTAGGAGATTCTATATTTAGTGTGGGTAGTTGGGAGTTAGAAGATGTCACCTCCATTAGAAGATTCTAGGAGAATATCCTTTCTCTAGATGGAGATATTTTGACTTTTTTAAAAAGTTCTAGTGAAAGTATCCTATTCATTCTACCTACTACTTATTTTTATCTTTTACATCTACTTTACCATAGTTATGATTTATATTACTAAGATTATTATTCATTTACCATATTTTATTTCCATTCCTATTCATTTATTTTATTTTACCAAGCTTATTATTCATCTATCACCTTTTACAAAGATTACTATTCATTTACCTTTTTATCCCTTTTTACCGTGATATGTGTACTTCTTCTTAAATTCATATTATCTTATCTCTTATAATCATGTACTATCATGAAACTAGACCAAGTAATTTTACTCATGATTATAATAAAACATTCAAAATAACTTATTCATTAAGCACTTCAAGTACATCCAAGATAAATATATATGCTAGAAACTAAATCTAATTGAACAAAGAATAATCTAAATCATTTATAAAAAATGTAACAAATAATAGAGATAAATAAACTATAAATTTGAATTTCCAGAAGTATATAATTGCATAATAAAGCTCTAATCCATATAATATTCATAAATCCAATTGCTGGAAATAAGAGGAATAACATCTAACATATTGTTGAAATGTCCAATACATATATATAGTTAAAGCTCAAATTTGAAAATATAACATTATCAAGGAACCTGAAAAATAAATCACCCAACCACTTCAGATGTCCAGTATTCACCTAATTTGATCAACATGTAATGGAAAGGGAGGTAATAATAAAACTTAAATGAGAAACCTTGGCACCATCTCCAACCAAAGAATGGCAGATCTTATGGAAGCTAGGTGGAGTATGGATATCTTACAAAACATGTTAGCTCAAGCACATCCAAACAAGCATAAAAATGTACAATTCAACATATAACCATGAAACATTACTAGTACCAAGATTTTCCAACTTTAAGTATTACCACAAACAAGAAGGCCAACATGCACTGCACTTAATGTCAAATGTTTATCAATTATTTTCATATATAGTTATTTGATTCCAGATACCAAATTCAAAATAAAATATCAAATTTATCATGCACATGGATTTATTATTAATATCCTAATGACAAGCATCTACTAAGACTCACTCAATCATACAAAAACATGTATCGCTATTAGAAGTGTCTCGAAGACTCACTTTTAACATTTTAGAGGCATCAAATAAAAGAAGATTAAGGAGGCACGAAATAATCCTCTTGCATAGGATGGGACCTATGATAAAAGTCATACTAATGCATAGAAGTGGGGGTTAAATGCAAAATCATCTTAAGGAAGCCAATCTTCACCTGGCCACATAAACTTGATGCTAGCTCTAGCATTCAATCATCTAAGAAACATATAAACATTATAATTGAAACTGATGCTGAAGGATAACATCCAAAATAAAGGAATCCAAATTTCTAAGGAAATCCAAAAATCCAAGGGATCCAACTCAAATATCAAACTAATATGGATAGATCATTATCAAGTCCTAATGAATTAAATAGAGTTCCAATAGTATGAGGACTAAGATAACTGATAAGAGAAGCCACAACTATATAATGTCCAAACTAAGTAATACATACTCATCCAAGGAGAGTGTCCAATAATTATGAATAAAAAATTAAATACAAAATATTTTAAATAGATATTGGAGACTTAAAAAAAAGTTTGAGAAGTTACAGAGCCAAGAAAACCAAACACTAGGCTTATATGGAAGACCAAGTTTCATGAGGAACAAGTTATTGCAATGTTTGTCTTGTAGGAAAGACATCTACAAACTAGAAAAGGCATCTCTAGGAGAAGACAAACACGTTGCCAAGTGGAAGATTCCCATAGGAAGATGTATACAAGTTATGAAAAACATCTAAACTAGAAAGACAATATCTTGGTTAGGGTAGAGACATCTACCTAGGCGTTATGGCTTGTGAGAGAGACATCTATTTGAGACTAGGGATGTCTAGTTCAAGATTGAAAAAGGCCAAAACTAATTTAAATGAAATCATAATAATGGAGAAAGTTGATAAAACTATGGGCAAAGAGTTAATATGGATTCAACAACTTGGAAATAAGAATAAGTTTAAAACTAAGGTAATCAATAATAATAACAATAATATAAAAATCAAGTTGGAAAACTGATAGTTTAGTTTAGATACAACAAGGAGATCACTTTCATATAATTGAGTGGACACAAGGACATTAAAAATGTGGTCCAATTAATACCATCATGAAGGTAAAGAGATAATACTTACTACATTAATAAGAGATTACACTAGACAAAGGAGAAATAGGTCAAGGTAAGGTATAAAATAAGGAATGAAAATCCTAATATTCCAAACTATTCACCAAAATGAAATGAATCCACTATCTTTGCCCAAACCAAATCATATACGAAAATAATTATAACAACTAGAAATGTATAATTATAGTCAATATTGACCATATGAACTACAAAATCCAACCCACAAAATTATTGGTAATGATTCTTACAAAATTCATACTTGAAATTAATGGAAATAAAAATAGAAACCCACATGAACTGCATGTTATTTCCATTGATTTCCACATCAATATTAATGGGCTAAAATTACTTAGCTTTGAAACTACACAAAGACACCCACATGAGAAGAATGAAACATAATAACAATTTCATTGAAAGCATAAAAAATTTGAAATCCACTAGCATCTCCACAAGTTTCTATCTCCAACAACACCTATCCACTATATTCATTGAAATCATCAAGGTATGTGAAATAAAAGAGGTGTGGAAGTTTAAATGAGAAATTACCAAAAATCATGGAAAGGGAAAACTTAGCAGGTTAACCAAAACAAGATTTGAACTAAAAGAATACTTCTATTAATCTCTCTCATTGCATACATAACTTCTTTTCTTTCATCTAACATTCACAATATAAAAATAATTAGTAAAGCATATTCTAATAAATCACTATTCTAAATTATGTTAACAAATCTCATGAAATAGAATTACAATAATTAAATTAAACATGAATCTATCAACAACCATCATAGAATGTCAAAAAATATCGTAGAATAATTATTGAGGAATATCAAGTAAACCAGATTTTCATTAACCATGCTATGCTCCTAGCTAAACATCTCATGAAATCCCATTGCACTTAATAATAGGATTAATGCATATTTGTTGAAATGAATAATATATGTATATAGATACCAAAAATATGTATAATAACATTAATTCATACATCATCCCAATGCTCATCAATATTAAATATAAAAGATAACCATAACATATATAAACAACTAACATCCATAACACACCTAGGCACCAACTACCATAATATCCATGGAGGAACATACATGCCTAGGATCAAAATATGCATGGTGTTATAACCTTTCTCCATTAAGAATATTCCTTTAGGAAGATTTTAAAATTGGAAAAATGTAAGTCAGAATCAAGCTCCTAAGCAGCCTCTTGAGAACCATGGTAGCTTCATAAGACATTTACAATGGCCACTACTTTACTTTATAATTGATGCTCCATCTAGTCCATGATCCTAATGGAATACTCCATGTATGAGGCATTAACTTTAAGTTGTACCTTAGAATATTGAACAACATGACTATTATTAGAAACATAGTTCCAAAGCATGGAGATATAAAGCACATCCTCTATGCTTAAAAGTTTTAGAGCTAAACCCATGATATGTCAACTATCCTGTGTGTTGAAGAGCATCAAATGGCCTAATGTAACAAGGTACAAGCTTACCTCTTTGTCCAAAATGTATTAAGCCCTGTTGTGAAGAGACAAACACCTTGTCACTAACTATAAACTTTGGAGGTCTTCTTGTATTTTTCATGTAGGTCACTTGATGATCTTGAGTTAGTATAAGCTAGTTATGAATCTCCCTAGTCTTCTTTTTCATCCTCATCCTAATGTCTAAATTTAGGCACTACTTATTCTCAATTATGTACAAAGAAGCCCTATAAGGTCTTCCATATAAAACCTTGTATGACACTATCTTTAAAATTTTTTGATAGCTATTGGTTTAGGCAACCTCCAACAAAAATAACAGAATATTCCAACTATTTAAAAACTACAAAGCATAAGACTAAATCATATCCTTCAGTACCTTCTTAACTTTCTCAACTTGACCATTTCTTTGAAAATGATAAGATGAGACTTATATTCAGACTAGTATCCAAACTCTTCATGAATGAATAGCAAGATTGAGAAGTGAACTTGGTGTTATAATCGAAAATAATCTTAACAAGAATATCATGTAATCATATGATCTTAGAGACAAAGAATTGCATAATATACTCTATGTTAACTAAATTCTTCGTAGCTAGAAAATAGATTGACTTGGCTAATAAGTCAACAATCTCAAGGATAGCATCCTTTTAATTCCTAGTGCAAGGAAAACTAGTAACGAAACCCATACTGATCACTTCCTACTTTTACTCTAGAATAGTATGAGAGTACAAATACCCACTTGGATATTGATGCTCAAGTTAAATCTAGCCATCTCTAACCTGATACTTCATACATAACCACTAGTACAATCTATTTAGCATCTAGTATATCTTGTCATTGCCTAAATGCATTTGAAGCCTACTAAGGTGAGCTTCCTCCAATAGATGCTATTGTAAGAAATTTGGCACATGTAGTCAATTCCTATGATGAAGCAATCTAACCACATCAACTTCTAGAAAAAAATATCTAACTACCTAAGATACACACACCAAGGATTGTACTATTGTTTTGCATAAATATCACTAATCACATTAGACTAGCTCATCAAACTATGGATCATACTAGTGATATGACTCAAGGAATCTACAACAACATTACTTTTTCTTATTTGATAATAGATGGTCAAATTGAAATCATCCTTCATGTTAATCCACCTCATCTAATGTAGATTCCATTGTGACCAACTCATTAGATATTTCAATCCTTTGTGGCTTCACCAAATTTTTAACTATTCTTTAAATAAGTAGTGGCACCAAACATTCAAGACAAACATCTCCAATCCCAACTCAAGGTTATGTATGGGTTAGTAGATCTCTTAAGGCTTTAGCTATTCTTAGGCATAGGTGTTAGGACATGAATTGATGATCCTTTGCACTTGGTTCCTCCATTTTCATACTCAAGTAGGTAGCTGTGAGCTCATGCAACTCATAATTGTCCATAGTTTAGGGTTTGAAGTCATGATTTGATTCCTAATCAGTTTAGAAGTCATCAAAGTAACAATGTCTATACTATGATCACCAGGAGTCAATTTTTAGAATATAGAGAACTTAGGAACAAGTGGAGTTAGCTTTGAATGGAGAGGAAGGTAGCATAGGAAGTTGAAATCAGGTTTGACAAGGTACTACCTACTCATGAGATGCACATGAGCTCACAATACAAAGTTTCTTCTAAATGCAATTGTAAGCCACTTGCAATTTATTTTTTAATAGAAGATTAAAATCCATTAATTTAGGTCCTAATGATTCACAATCTTGCTGTAGTCATAATGGATCTTTGAACCTAATTGTTCACTCAATCATTGGAAATGGGTAATTGAGATTGTTGATCATAGTCCCTCATAATAGTTGATTAACTTAATAATTCTTCCTCATGTAGGGAGTTGCAACATAGCTATGAATCGAACCTAGGTCGCAACCATTAGCCAATAGGTATTGCAAACATTAGCTAAAGTTATTTTCATCTAGATAGAAGAAGAAATATAAGAGAAGAATAGAAGGAGAGATATGGACAATATAGAAAAACAAATATACAAATAGATACTCAGAGAAATTTTGAAAAATATAGAATTCAAACTATTGAATGATATTGTTAAAACAAGATTGCTGTAGTGAGATTGTATAATAAGATAGTCATTTCTTTTTTCAAGAATGAATTAATGCTAAGCATTCTTCATCATAATTTTGGTAACTTAACCCCATGTAATTTATGGTCATCTGTTTGATTGATTTTCACATTCTACAACACAAGAACATGAGAATTAATAGTTCAACACATTAGTACTATTATGATAGCTATGGTTTATGGTGATATTTTCTAGATTAAAATTTTTATTTTTTGTTTTTCATTATTTTAATCATTTATATGTATTTGAATCAGCCTTTCAATTCGTATATAATACAATTATTATAATTTCAAGTAATATTGATTGATGTGAAAATGTTTCTTCATAATTTAGAAATACTAATGATTGATGAAGCACTTGTTCACACTCAATGATCCTTACAATAGATTATTATTTGTTGTTTTTCTTTATTTTTTTCTTCTTTACTTGTTATTTCATTATAGGTTTATGATCTGGATTCGTGAGACAGGTCAAAGATTGGTATGTGATATTGTTCCTTCTTCATATGTACCCAAGAAAACGACTAAAAAGATTTCAATGTCATTAGAAGAATCCTCTTTATTGTGGAAATCTAGAGATCAAGAAGGGAAAAGTTCATTTTGGCAAGAAGGACCAATAATTTCATAGGTAAATCCAGAATCACCAACAAGTATAAGTACTAGAGTTAATGTGGTAGATAGACTCAATATTCTTTTTACTTTGACTATTACTAAAAATTAGTTTTCAGCCCTATTTCCTATGCTACCCAGTCCAATCAAGTATCCATGACTATTGGTATTCCTACTAAATTCGGATTTGATACATTGGTTTTGAATTTTGGGAGTTAATTGGGTTTTGCTTCATTTATACAATCAACTATGTCTTTATCCACACAAATGGCTAGGGCTAGTCCATCTTCTTGTACTTAATATGTTCCTTCACAAGCTAATGCTATGTACCATGCTAATATTTCTAATAATCCTTCTGATATTATTTTCTAGTAGCAGTTACATCAATAATATTTACAAGCCAATTAACAAACCTAGTTGAATGCTTTGACATAAACTACCCAAAACAGATGGCCACCATTACCTAATTAATTGAATTCTCACTATCTTCATATTCCAACACTAGTTCCTATCATCTTAAATATTTCTCTTATTTTTCTAAATTTTGACAACCTACAATTAATATGGATTATCCTAATATGGCTCAAACTCATCAACTAGTAGAAAAACCTACTATTTCTTTTAATCCATAACTTATTCCTATGTCCTATAATACAACTATTCTACCACTAACATCATATCAAACTACATTTATGCAAGCACCCTAGCAAATTTATACCAACACTTATGCCAACACTTAAATGATGAATACTTTCCAAAGTGTCCAACCAATATTCAATGTATAAACTTCTCAAATACAATCTATGCCTCAATGAAAAATTTCACATCTAAAATTGCACCAAATACCACATTCTTTGCCTCATCATTTAGTATCTCTGGAAAAATAATTTAATAAATTTTTACAATTTAAGAATCAATTTCCTTATTAGGAAATTCCTAATAAACTCATTAAAATATTTAATGGTGAGAAAATCAATAGATACTCTCTCCCCACTTCTATTTCCTATTGGATAAGACATTGAAATTAAAAACTTATTAGAATTTTCTCAAATGTACAATACAGATGATGAAGACACATATCATCATATACAAGCATTTGAAGCATTGGTAGTTACTTGTGGTAATAACATTATTGAACATACTAAAATGAGTATCTTTCCTTTTACATTTATAAATCATGCATAAAAAAATATTCTATTTAGTCATGGGAAGGTTTTAGAGATGAATTTTTAAATAAATTCTTATCTTGTGCAAAAATCCACAAAGAAAAAAAAAACAACTTTTAGGCTTTCAACAAAAAGAAAATGAAACTTACCAATAGGCATGGAAGAATATTAAAGACATTAAAGCAAGTAACCCTAATCATGGTTTTCCATAATGATAATTATTAGGATTTTTTCTTGATGGTTTGATACTTGTTACACAATAGAGTACTGATTTTGCTTATGATGGTATGATTTTGTGAATGAAACCAGAAGCCACATTTAAAGTGTTAGATAAAATAGTGGATTAGAGAAAAAGTTGTCATATGAATAAAAAGCCAATATGTTAGAGCACATGGTGATGAAAGGTTTGGCAAAACAAATTGAGAAGGTTAATAATAAATTATTATCTTTATCTATGACATTCTAATGCTAGTATGGAAATCCAGTGTTTCTTTTGTTCAAAACAAGCATCATCAGTTCGTATGAATGAAAAAATTGACAATAATAGCCAACTCTAGGCTAGAGTTATGGATTTTCCTTATGCTTGTGTAATTTGTGATGAGATTAACTGTACTCCTCATGATTGTCCCATTTTACCCTTTATTAAAGAATAAGCTAATGTTATAGGAAGTTAAGGTGGATAGGAAGGAAGTTTAATTTTATAAGGTAAGGAATGGATTCCAAATCAAAATCAAAATTACTAGTTATGTCATCCATTTCGATCCAATTATTAGAATTATAATAATAATTTCAACCAGTCTTGGAGACCCAATCAAAACCATGAGTTTCAACAACAAATGTTGCAATAAAATAAAAATTTGTAACACACCTAGCAACAACAAAATGATCATATAAGTAAGCTTATTCAAGAATTTTAACCTAAGGACACATTACCAACACAAATTGAAACAAATTCTAAGTCTCACAGAAGACAAGAATTACATTTGGTTTTGTTAACCAATAGGGATTAATGCAATGTGGTGACTAGAAGTAAAATTATTAATCTTCAAACTTCTTTTCATAGGTCTGTTGAGAATATAGAATTGGAGGATGAATTTGAAAGAATATTTGCAAAGGAACTTCCTATGAAGGAAGTGCTTGATCTAAAGATTCCTTTAGAGGAACCCATTAATTATTCTTTTCTATAGGCACCTTGTCATCATAGATTAGAATTGAATGAAGTTGATGATAAGTAATTTGAAAATCTTTTTAAAGATTTCACCATACATGGTCGATTATTAAGGGTCATTAAAGATACTCCTCAATATTCTAAATACCTTAAAGAAATTTGTTCTATGAAAAAGAATATTAAAATACCCAAGCATGTTAGCCTTGTTGAAAATATTATAAATATTTTGAAAGATAGGATTTCTAAAAAGGTAATAGATCCCAATAGTCCTATAATTGCTTACATGATTCATAATAGGAAATTTCATCATGTGTTAGTGAATCTAAGGGCTAGTGTAAATATTCTGCCTTTTTCAAATTTATCAGTCATTAGATTATGATCATATTAGAACAACTAATATTGCCATTTCTTTAGCTAATGTGTCAACTATTTATTTAAAAGATATTGTTAAGGGTATTTTGGTATAGGTAGATAAAGCTTTATACCCTATTGATTTCATTATGCTAGATTATTATACATCTTCATTAAATAATGTTTATCCTTTGATTTTAGGTAGGACTATGTTGGTAACAATTTATGTGGTTATTTATGTAAAAACTGGATTCACAACTTTGACATTTACAACCATAAATTTTTTAATCAATTTATGTAACCTTGATAACCAACTTTATTTTAATGAGCTTACTATGGTCAATGTTGTGGTACCAAACATGATTTATTTAGAATTATGTGATTAGGATGAGGCATATAAATTATTAACATTGGAGGAGTACAAAGAGGTAACTATGGACAATTAAAGATAGCTTATATGTACCTAGGTAAAACTTGCTTTAAATGGTAAGGATTTTTTTAAATTGGATAATTGTTCTTCTATTGTAAGTGGCAGGGAGGTAACTTTAGATTTAAAGGAACTTCCTTCTCACTTGACATATATTTATGCTAAGAGCAATAAATCTCTGGTTATTAGTTAAGGATTAACCATTGATCAAGAATAGAGATTGATACATGTTTTAATGAATTATCTTGAAGCTTTGGCTTGGTTACCTTTGAATCTTAAGTAGGGGATCTCTTCATCCATTGGTCAACATCATATCCATTTGGAGGCTAAGGCTAGACAGAATAGCAATCATGTAGGAGGCTAAACCTAGTTTTGAAGCAATTAGTGGAAGACGATCTTTTGAAATTTTTTCAGGTAAGTATTATTTATTTGATTTCTAATTTTGAGTAAGTTAGTTCTATTATGGTTGTGCCTAAAAATTATGATAAGTGGCATGTTTTTATTTATTTTCACAAATTAAATAAATGGACAAAAAAGGATGACTTTCAACATCCATATTTAGATAAGATTTTAGACAAACTTGAAGGGTGTGAATTTTCTTCTTTTCTTGATGGTTTTAATGATTATAATCAAACTTCAATTACTTCAAAAGATCAACATGGAACAAAATTTACTACACAATGGAGGATTCTTACATTTTGACATATGCCCTTTTGGTTATGTAATGCTCTTACTACATTTCAAAGGGCTATGACATCTAATTTTTGAATAAGATTGATTCATTTCTTGAGGTTTCCATGAAGAATTTTTTAGTCTATGGTGATTAATTCTTTGATTCCTTGTATCATCTTCAATTGGTCTTGCATAGATGTATTAATAAGGATCTTAGATTATCTTGGAAGAGTGTCATTTGATGATATGTTTTGGTGTTTTGTTAGGCCACATTGTAAGTAAGAATGGAATTTCATTAGATCCAAAAACAATAAAGGTTATCTCCCATATTACTCTAATTAATGTGAAAGGTTTACATGAATTTTTAGGACATGTTGATTTTTGTAGATGATTCACCAAAGATTTTTCATTGATTACTGAATCATTGGTAAAAGTGCTACAAAAAGATGTTTTTTTAAGTGGATTGAAGATTTCTAAAACAAACTTGAAACCTCAAAATATAAGCTNTAGACAATCTCACAAGGGTTCATTAAAAATCCATCCATAATAAAATGAAATTCAGCATGCTAAGAAGAAGCATCAATTGTGAGTTCAAAATATTTACTCTAATTAGGTCCCTATAATATTGGTGCTAAAGATAGCTTATATTTTGAGGTTTCAAGTTTGTTTTTAGCAATCTTCAATCCACTTAAAAAAACATCTTTTTGTAGCACTTTTACCAATGATTCAGTAATCAATGAAAAATCTTTGGTGAATCATCTACAAAAATCAACATGTCCTAAAAATTCATGTAAACCTTTCACATTAATTAGAGTAATATGGGAGATAACCTTTATTGTTTTTGGATCTAATGAAATTCCATTCTTACTTACAATGTGGCCTAACAAAACACCAAAACATATCATCAAATGACACTCTTCCAAGATAATCTAAGATCCTTATTAATACATCTATGCAAGACCA
>MNCI01025946.1:198911-219218 GCA_015680685.1 Gnetum montanum
TCCTTAGTCATGGACTTGGGATAAGAGACATCATGAGATATCAAACATGATCCAAGGGGGTACTCATGGGAAATTACTTGCATAGGAATTAAACCCATACTAAAGGCAAAGTTTATATTATTTAAAGATTGTATGCTTTCTTGATCAACTGTCAACCAGTGGGTGTTGTCACGTTGTGTGGTTGCTACATATAGGCACCGTTGAATGTTGTCCTTTGGTGCACACCGGTTACATAGAAGAGATGTTGGGAATTCCCCCATGTCATCACCCTTTGAGTCACTCTATGTGATGCATGGAACCTTCTTCTTCTCAATCTTTCCATAAATGTTTACCTTAGATATCTCCAAGGAAAGATCATGGATCCCTTAGTATACATCTATCGTACTAAGCCATGGCCTTCACATTATAATTGGGAAGCCCCCGTTGTTATTGTTGACTTCTATCACCAGGAAGTTAGCTGGGTATGACCACCCAAACACAGTGGTAATGATGTCCTCCACCAATCCCAAGGGAATGGTGATGGACTAGTAAGCCAACTCAAGTTGAATGTTGCTCTTCTTAATTTGGGGCAGGTTCCAGGCTTGATACATTTCTCGTGAGATTAAGTTGAATCCGAAACCTGAGTCAAGAAGAGCTTTATGTGGTTCATTCCCGATGACTTGTAGATAGATTAAGGGGCTCCCAGGATTAGAGAGTTTCCTGGGAAGGTGGCCTACCTTGATCTAGTTGGTTACGGTATGCGTTAACATAACCGTATGCATGAAGCTCTATTGTTGGACGAAAGGGAGCTCCGAAGTCTTGTATGTTGGAGGAGCATGCACAGACTCAACCACTTGTTGTGAGAGCTTTTCTGGGCTTTTGGTTTTGAAGAAAGGTGTTCTCTTTTTACGATTGTCAGAACCAGCAGTGGGTTGAATGTTTACAGCTCTCGTAGTGTTATGTTGTTGCGGTTGAGTGGGGAGTTCCCCTTTCCTTGTTGGAGCAGGAGGTATGGGAACTATAGGTGGAAGAGGTGCAGATGGAGTTGGAGGATGGTAGGTATGTGGGGTATCTCCCGTAGGAGAAGGAGTCTTTCTATAGTACTCCCAAACTTTGTAGTGAGATTGGGGAGTTGTGTGACCCATAGAGTTACTTGGAGAAACCGGCTACTACACATAATGGCCATAAGGATAAGTTTGCTGGTAAGGGCATTGTTGTCTCGGCAGTGGCATCCCCCATGAATTTGGGTGTTTCCACTACTGATTCTTCCCAATGGGTTGTGGTGAAGTTCCACTTAGATAATACGTTAATGGTTGGTGGAACTTTCTTTGGTTACCTTAAGGATAAGGTAACCTTCGGGGTGCTTTCCATTGGTTAAGTCTTGAGTTAAGTGCATACACCCCAGACTCTTGTAGATGTGAGATGATTGGACAACATCCCTTAGGATGGTCATATTGGTAGATCTCACATCCACCGTCATTATCTATGTTGGAATCCACAACCTCATTGGAGATAGTAATTTTTCCCTTACCCTTGTTATGTGCATGGCCTGAGTCTCTCAAATTTTTCTTGTCTTTATCACTACTTTGTTTCTTCTTAGACTCCTCTACGATTTTTAGGATAGTTTCATGTCTAGAGTCTAAGGAATCCCACAATTGATCCACCTTGGCCGATACTTCTATTGTTAGCTTTTGGATCGGCAAGGTTTTTCTGTTCACCAACTCTTTGAGTGGTGACTCATCCTCCTCATCAAGAAATCTCACTCCCTTCTTTCAAAGGGAAGGATCACAGTTATATTCTTTTGCACTCTATCTTTTTTGTAGCTCCCCTTCTTCTTTGGCTACTTGCTCCAACAAGTGATGAATTTCATGGGCTCTAAGTTCTGATAGTCTCCCTTGGGCATAAGTCCCAAGGGTTCTCCTAGTCTCATGCCTTAGCCCATCTACGATGTGACGAAGTTGGTCCCATTATGCATAACCATGGCCCGAGCAACGATGTAGCAATGTGTAGTATCAGCTCATGGCAGCATCCAAGCGTTTATGATTACCTTGCTTCTATCCTTGGATCTGCTTACATAAGTTAGAGACTCTAGAGTACATTTGATACTTATCATTGAAGAGTTCTAACATCGTACTCCACCTCCTAATGGTTTCTAGTTCTAAGGACTGGTACCAACTCTCTACTTCCTTTATGAGTATCCTGGGAAACAAATTTAGTTTCTTCCACTCGTTCTCTATGTTTTGCAAGGAACAAGCATTGTGGAATGCCTGTAAATGATGTTCCGGATCAGCCTTGTATCCCCCTTCAAAGTGTGGGATATTATTCATATCTAATCATTTGATCTGACTATCTCTTTGATTCCTTGTTAGTATTCGCACTACCTTTGTGATATCGAGCATACTCCAGGTTGCAAGTAGGGGCTCATCATGATCATCTCTTTCACGACATCTGTGATGTCTACGTTGTTCCCTACTTTCCCTTCGTTCATGCCCTTTTCCTCTCTCTCGACTTTCTCATCGAGGTCTCTCATTTTTCCTACCTCTATCCTCACCAATATGCTCTTGATGGCTAGCCCAGATGTGGAAGGAGAGGGTGAGTGATGTGATGAAGGGGAAGAAGAAGGAGAACCATCACCATGATGATGTTTCTTACCTTCTCTTCAGCTGCTACTAACTTGATCGTGATGACGATCTAAGTGCCCATACTTGTCATGTGTTGTTGTTTCCTCAGTGAACAGTTGGCATTCATGGGGATCAGAACCAATGTTATGTATCATGGAACATAAGTTCTGATACCCCACCTTCTCACTATCATTAGGAGGAGGAACATTATTTAATAGAGAACCCATTATAATGGGTTCATCATCTTCGATTTCACTTAGGATGTGTGGGACCCCTTTTCCCTTCAACAATGTATGATGGCTCTCCTACCTTGAGTCCCTTATACATTGTGCTACTGTGGAATGATAAACCCTTGTGTCAAAGTCACCTATAACGTATTCAGCATAGAGTTGTGTCATGTCAATCTGGGCAAGAGCATGGAGGAGCATGTTTGGGACTGAGCGATCTGGAGGTAACACTATGTCACCTTGCAAATCTCTCCATCGCAACTGTTCATCCTGATGAAGGATAAAGGTAAAATCTGGTATATACTCATCGGGATGAGTATATACAACTCAGTGTTGTTGAGGAATTGGCAGATTTTGGTAATGTGTTTTTGATTACCGACTATTTCTTGTATTATCCCTAGGTGGTGAATTGCTTTTGTTAGAAGAAGACATTGTTATTTTATTCATTGTGCTAATTAACCGTTATATAATTTTTTTTCATTTAATTAACACTAAGGTTCGTTTAAGCTCCCAACGATGTGAGTGATCTCCTATGTTCTACTTAGCGCACAAACACTTAGTCCCCGACAATGGTGCCAATGATGAGTGGCGAGGTACCCCTACACTCAACCATATGAATATAAGTGTAGCATGTGTGATTCAATCGAAATCCACATACTAAGTGCCTACATGCCTCATGGAACACTTAGGGTTAATCATTCGTTGTCTTCCTAGACTTACTTGTAGTTGTCACAGTTTTATGGTTAAGCAAGTCTGAGGTATATGATTTTTATATCTTTTCTGTTTTATCTCCTATGTTAACAAGGTGAAGGGTGAAGAGAATAATTTACTAACTTTAACTAACTAACTAAGTCTTAATTAACCTAGTGTCAGCATCCATTCCCACTTACCATTCACACCCTAAACCGATGCAACCTTTGTTACCAAACGCTAGTCGTTGCTGGGATCACCAAGCATAACGCATGTGCTCGAAGTGGTCATACTGAGGCACTTAACTAGGAGAGAAGGGTTGTGAAATATTTAATTAACTATGAAATTATTTAAATAACAAATAAGATACTAATTAGCCTATTCCATGCACTGCAAGGTTTATCCAAGAAGTTCGTCTTTATTGACGTACACAAACTTGTGTTCAGGTACAATATTTACTTAAATAAAGATCTATTCACTTAGGAGTTCCTACTGCAGGCACATGGAAATTAATCTATCTCTGGAGGGAAAAAACTACCAGATTTTCACTATGATCTAGGCCTAGATGGAAAATAAGGGAGAGCTACCTCTTATTTATAGATATGATGGTGCACCGAGATATCGCGTGGGATGCGATATCACAGCCCATGCGATATTGAATCCCATCAGAAATTATGATTGGTAACTATTAAACCTTTAACTCACCTCATATTATAATTATGACAATTAATTTAAGTCATTGTTACATATTCCTATCTAACTTTTACTTTCATATGCAAAATAAGCAAGAACCCTTTAAAAAGAAGAAATTAAAGCATTAGAACATGAATAGAGATCCTTATGTGGACATTTTTAAGGATGAATAAAAGTTAAGAGGAATACTTTGCCATGTCTCCATTCTTAAATGATGTTTTCCATAATTATGATTTATAATTATGTTTAAAAAAATCTTAATGAAAGAGCATGTTATAATTATGTCTATGTCTCTTAGGGAAATCCATAGGGATTTGACATAAGGTATCTATACTAGTTGATGACCGACGAGGTGCCCCTATGTTCAACTATATGAATCACAAGCATTCATGCATGATTCAGTTGAATTCTATGGATGGGACTAATTGTGGTATCTAGAACATTATGTCTTGATCATAGTTTGCTATCTTCCCACTTGGACTAGTGGTAGCTTTGTCATGTATGGTTTAGTCAAAAGTGAGGCATATGATAATTGATGTTGTCAAACCCTATGCTACTCTTAATAATAATAAAGGAATTGATTGTTTAATCTAATTAACAATGGGAAATAAAGTCTAAACTAGCCTATGGATGATAAGTGTCCATTCCTAGCTTATTGTACACATCCTAAACCCATGTATCAACTACTAGGATTATCAAGCACTATGCTTCTATGTGAACCAAGTAATAACACTACTAGGGTTATCAAGGGAATATATGTTTATGCTCAAAACTAGTTGCACTTATTCTACCAATTCATTAATGTGTATGGAAGTGTAAATATTAACTAAGAACATGAAATATAAATTGTATTAAAAGTAAATTTAATCTAAGTCAAAGTGTTGGAATGAACAAGAATCAATCTTGATCTTATTTTCATTCATGGAATATGTCCAAGTACATTGCCCCTTGAATAAAACTCCATACAACTAACTCAAATCCACTCTATAGGCACTCATTGACTATTCTCTAAGATTATGGGATAAAACTCCAAAATATTAGCTACTCTATTTACTAAATTATCCCCAAATTGTATGCCCAAGTGCTATATTTATAGGTTGTCACACATCCCATGATATTAGACATCCAACATCACATCTTGGCCCCTAATATTGGATATCTTATATCGGACATCTAACATTGAAGTTGAAAAAATTAACTTTTTATTGAAAAATATGTGACAACATGCATTGAGGCATTTACATTGATGCATCTACGTTGACATGGTTGCATCAATGTATCCAACAGATGCAACAACATGCATCAAGTCATATGTGTTGAGGCATCTACGTCGACATGACTATGTCAATGCAAACAACTGATGCTTCATCATACCCCCATGATTGAGTGAGAACTCATATTTAAGTTAACAATATAGGATTGATCTTTCTTTATAAAGAATTGGGAATGATGGAATTATTGATTGATGCTAACTACTGATTGACTCTAACTACCCCATTATAAACTTTTTTTCAAGTGGATGCATACAAAATGACTAAACATACATTGAAGATTACAAAAGTTTTAGAGGTCTTCAAAAATACACTGAAGATGATTCTTCTTATTGTTTCTAGGGATGGTAGATTTTCGACCTTGATTGTTATGTTGATGCTTCTCTAGTTATGGAAAATATTCTTGAAGGATGGACTGTAATTTCTTCTCATCATCCCATTGATCTAGCAAATATGTGCTATCTTATATGTGCTATGATTTGCCCATGGGAATATCCTTTGTTATTCCCTTCTTGGCTTTATTTTCATGCTTGGCCAAAGACCTTCTTCCTTAAGTGTTTCTTTTAGCATCACCTACAGTCAACAAAGGATCAACATTAGCTTTAGTAAATTTTTGTTAATAATTAACCCTTTTTGGATCCCTTAGTTTTTGTTTAAGCAAAAGGTGATTACAACATACTATGCCGAAGGCTATGAGGTAACTAAAATCATCAAGCTATTAATATTATTCTGATCAATTACTACTAGTTACCATGATGTTCAAAATTAGAATATTAGAAAAATTTCAAAGCAAACATCCCTAGCCCCCAGGGCTAATAAGCGTAACTCTAGTATGCAAATAATTTTTTGAACAATTGAAACCAAAGGTCGAATTCACAAGATGACCAAGAATATTAATGGATATGGAAATAGAAAAGTAGGAAAAATTAATGAAACAGATGAGCACTAGTCCCAAAATCATGCATAAATTTAGAGAAACTGTCACTAATGTTCTGGAAGATGTGAAGGCTAGGTCAAAGCCATGATCAACAAAAGTTATGCAAGTGGGTCCTCCCCAAAGTAGACTCCTACCATAATGCCCTTGCATAACCACTTCTATAGATGTCTATGGACACCCAAGAAGTTACATGTAGACCATGCCTTTGTTGCAAACAACACACAACTACCATGGTTAGGATGTTGCACTATACTACACAAAACCCAAAGGCTCATAATTGCATGTAGTAGTGAGATGAATAATGGGATGAGAAGGGATTATAGAGATCACAATGTAAGGTACTTAACCATGTTCAAAATAGGTTCTTGTAAAAAATATGATTAAATGATCAGCATACCTATTTGTCCAAGTTTAGACCAAGTCCATACCATGAACATTGCCCTTGCATTAATGTGTTCCTTCCTGCCAACCACCATGAGTCCAAAACCACCACAAAGAACAATTATTACTCCAAAAAGAGAAGAAAAGAGAAGAAGGAAGGAAGGGCCTTAGTTAGAGGGGCACCTTCAAGCATTGATAACATGTCTTTCTAGCCTCATAACTAGTGCTTGTAGCCCATTATTGTGTCTAAGGGATGTGCTTTGAATTATCATTATTGTTACTTTTCTTATTTTTTTTCAATTTTATTCTTTTTTTTGTCTTGTTTTATTATCTTTTTTTTTTTTTTGAATGGAAACCACACCATGCAAAGATAGAGCTTCCTATTTATTGGTTGACAAAGGAGTGATGATATGTTCCTCGAAGAGTCATAAACCACAAGAAGGAATTTAAGAAGAAAACCCAACAAGTTCCCTTAAGCTCACACCCTTTTCCATTCCCACTTGGTCATTTCCTCTCTCTTCAAGATATAATGATCATTGATTAACGTTAGTTTCATAAAAGAAGAACCAAATTTTTTTCATGAAAAAGACCTTTTATTCAAAGAACTGGAGGGATGGATGAGGTGGTCTCACTACTTTACATAATTACTTACCCAATCATCTTGATAGCATAGCACAAAAACCCAACCCATAGCATTGACCTCTACATCATGACTTAGTGATATTATTAACAAAAACATAAAAATACATTCATAAATGAAAAAGAGAATGACTCAAGGAAATAAAACAATCTAAAGAAAAGAAAAAAATTAAGAAATAGAAAACATATGAAGAATCAAAAAATTTTGAAAGAACTAGAAAAATGATCAAAAATTGTAAAATAAAATATTGGTGAAAAATACTTACTAGTTCCTAAACCGGGATGGAGCATCTCCCCCACAACTAATCTTATGGTTGCACATTCAAGAGATGGGCTACACCATCCCCTACTTATACACCATTAGTTTCTCTTTTATCATCATTATTGATTTAATTAATCATGTGGTAGCACATCTATCATTGGTAATAGCCTCATTTGGATCATTTAGAGATGTATCTCCATCTAAACGTGAAGGTATTTCCATTTTGGAGGGTCTAAATGTATTTGCTTCTTCTTCTTGATTTTCTATTTTAATTCCCAAGTCTTTTTGTTTAATATTCCTTTTTTTGTGTATAATCAAAGTGTAAGATATCTGTGTCAAACTCCTTTGTTTGATCCATTTTCTTAAGTCTAGAACTAATAAGTATATCAATTATCTCCATGCATCTTTGAAAAAGATTTATATCCTCATTTTTAAGCCACTAGGTGTCTTTTGGTTTAGTGGCTAGTACGTAGAATAGTTTTTCTTCACATACTTGTTCCTTGGCTTTCTTATGGGTTGTGTTAATATTTTGAATTTTTGGCCCATAATTTCACCCTTTACTATTAGTGATGCATGGATTTTTTTGTCCCTCCGCAATGATAGATTAATTGTTTAGGTTTTGTGTTCGAGTGGTAATGGTTGTTGGCTTGAGACATTGTTGCGATAAGGATGGTTATTGCACCATATTGGCCTTGCGTTGGTTTGGTCCAGAAGTGTTGTGCTTATGTGTGGGAATTGTCCTACAGAAAGGATGTTTCCAAGATTTTAGTGAAAACCTACTAGCATTATCATGTCTATGTATGTTCGTAGCACAAGTAGCATTTTCTCATTGATGTTGTGGTGCTAAACATTTCTATGTTGCTGGTTGTGACATATGATGGGGTGGAGTACAAGAATATTGAGGATATGGTGAAGAGTAAGAGGTGTAAGGTGGTGATCCTTTAGAAGATTTCATGGGTCGATGATACTCGAGAGAGTGATAGTAGTGATTTGAAGTAGAGGAAGTGGAATTAGTCAAGGAAACAAGTTTTTGAACATAATATCCATATGGGTTCAGCTAACATTAAGGCTAGTCTTGGTTTGGTGATGGCCTCACCCAATTATGGGTTTTGCCACTGCATTTAATAATAGTTTTGAGGTTGATAAGAAGTCCCACTAGGATAGTACCCTTGGTTGTGGAACTATCTATAATTACCATGTGGAAAAGGAAATCTCCTAGGCATGTGCTTCTATACAAATTTGGGGTTGTAGAAGCCTAATACTCATATATATGTGACATGAATGGGTAATGGCCCTTTAGGTGGTCATATATGCATATGTCACATTCATCATCCTCTTTGGTGGTTGAGTTTATAGCCTCATCTTCTATAGCCATTTTTCCCTTTTGCTGATAAGTGTTCCTAGTTATTCCTTAGTTCTATTTCCTCTTTTGTTGTGATCACTTGATTCATTTTGCACTTCTCTCTCCTCTATGATTTCTATGCAATCTTTCTCATTCATCCATTCTAACATCTCATCCAACTTTTCTTCAAGCTCATTGAGAGTTATCTCTTTTTCCTCATCATAGATATGGACCCTCTTCTTTTGAGGAGTTGGGTCCCAGTGATATTTCTCCACATTCTTCCATTTTCATAGCTATCCTTCTTCTTTTCCCACATGCTTAATTAACTCTTAGATTTGATGGATTCATAGCTTGTATAAATGACCTAGAGCATACATCCCAATAACCTCCTTTGTTTCATTACAAAGCCCATCTTTGATGTGAAAAAGCTGCTTTTCCTCAGAGCATCTATCCAATAGAGAATAATATCTATCTAAGGCCATGTCCAAGGGTTCATGTTGTTCATATCTTCATCCTTGGATCTGTCTCCTTAGGTTGAACACCCTTGCATAGGTTTGTTATATCTCATTGAAGAGTTCCAACATTGTAGGCCACCATTGGATTGAATTTGGTTTCAACAATCTATACCATACTTTAACAATATTGACTAGTGTCCTAGGAAAGAACTTAAGCTTTTGTCACCCACTTTCAATGTTGTAGAAGGTACAAGCATCTTGGAAGGCTTGTACATGATGTTATGGATCCAAATCATAGCCTTTCACAAATTTATGGATATTACTTATATTAAGCCTAGGTAGGTGAATTTCCTTGTGATGCTTATGGGATATCTTAATTGCCTCTATGATCTACATCAGGCTCATAGTAGCCAACAAGGATGCATCATCATCAAGCATGTTATGAAGAAAATTTCTATTTCTATTCATTTGATTGTGATGATCTTGTCTATTCTCATTTTGATGTCTTTGATTTTTCCCTTGGGTTTGATTTCTATTTGTATCTTGATCCTACAATGAAGATCTATCTATATACGTACATTCATCCTCATCAAAACTATATGTTGAAGAGGAATAGGAAGATGAGAAACTAGGAGAATCACCATGGATCCAATAGTCCTCTCCATGATCCCTTAATTTATCTTTCTTAGGTTTAGAGGAGGTCCTAANTCTCTCCATGATCCCTTAATTTATCTTTCTTAGGTTTAGAGGAGGTCCTAAGCCTTGAGGCCCTTCTTGATCTAGGACTTACTTCATCTCCTCTAGGATTTTTTGCATTAGTTGAACATAGTCTTTGACTATAGTAAGGGTCTAGATGAGTGATGGGATGCGATATCGCATATCGCGGTGCGCCGCCAAGTCTATAAATAAGAGGCAGCTCTCCCTTGTTTTTCATGTAGGCCTAGACCATAGAGAAACTCTGGTAGTTTTTCCTCTCCAGAGATAGATTAATTTCCATGTGCCCGCAGTAGGACTTCCAAAGTGAACAGATCTTTATTCAAGCAGACATTGTACCTGAACATAAGTTTGTGTACGGAAATGAAGACAAACTTCTTGGATAAACCTTGTAGTGCATGGAATAGGCTAATTAGGATTTTATTTACTGTTTTTTATTATTTGTCATTTAAATGCTTTATTAGTTATTAAATCTCTCTCAACCCATCTCTCCTAGTTAAATGCCTCAGTATAACCACTTCGAGCACGTGCATTATGCTTGGTGATCCCAACAACGACTAGCATTTGGTAACCAAGGTTGCATCGGTTCAAGGTGTGAACGGTAAGTGGGAACGAATGCTAATGCTAGGTCAATTAAGGCTTAGTTAGTTAGTTAGATTTAGTTAATTAGTCTCTTCACCCTTCAACTCAATACCATAGAAGATAAAACAGAAAAGACATAAAAATCACATACCTCAAACATACTTAACCATACACCGTGACAACTATAAGTCTAGGAAGACAACAAATGATTAACCTTAAGTGTTCCATAAGGCATGTAGGAACTTAGTCTGCGGAGTTTGACTAGATCGTGCATGCTACACTCGTATTCGTATGGTTGAGTGTAGGGGTACCTCGCCACTCATCATTGGCACCGTTGCCGAGGACTAAGTGTTTGTGCACTAAGTAGAACATAGGAGATCACTCACATTGTTGGGAGCTTAAATGGACCTTAGGGTTAATTAAAAAAAAATTATATAATAGTTAATCAGCACACCGATAAATAACAATGTCGTCTTCTTCTAATAAAATAAATTCACCACCTAGGGATCATACTAGAAATAGTCGGTAGTCTAGAACACATAACCAAAATCCACCAATTCCTCAACAGCACCGAGTAGTATACCATATTTTACCTTTATCCTCCATTAGGTTGAATAGCTGTGATGGAGAGATTTGCAAGGTAATATAGTGTTACCTCCAGATCGGTCAGTCCCAAACATGCTCCTCCATGCTTTGGCACAGATTGGCATGACATAGCTCTATGCTGAATACGTTGTAGGTGATTTTTACACAAGGGATTATCATCCCATAGCAGCACCAACGTATAAGGTACTCAAGGCATGAGAGCCACCATACACTGTTGAATGGCAAAGGGGTCTTGCATGTCCTAAGTGAAATCGGAGATGATGAATCCATTATAATCGGTTCTCTATCAAATGATGTTCCCCTTTCTAACGATGGTGAGGAGGTGGGGTATCAGAACCTATGATCCACGATACACAACCCTGGTTCTTATCCCTGTGAACACCAACTGTTCACTGAGGAAACAACAACACATGACAAGGACGGGTAGTTGGATCGTCATCATGATCGGGGCCGTAGTAGTCAAAGAGAAGGAAAAAAGCATCGTCATGGCAATGTTTCTCCTTCTTCTTCTTCTTCATCACATCACTCAACCTCTTCTTCCACATCTAGGTGTAGCCACCAAGAGCATAACAATTAGGATAGAGGTAGGCAAAATGAGAGACCTCGACGAGAGAGTTGAGAGAGAGGACAAGGACATGAACAAAGGGAAAGTAGGGAACAACGTAGACATCATAGACATCGAAAGAGATGATCATGATGAGCCCCTACTTGCAACCTAAAGTATGCTTGATATAATGGAGGCAGTGAGAATACCAACAAGGTATCAAAGAGATAGCCAGATCAAGCACTTAGATGTGAATAGTATCCTATGCTTTAAAGGGGGATACAATGCTGATCCGCAACATCATTTACAAGAATTCCACGATGGCTACGCCTTGCAAAACATAGAGAACAGGTGGCAAAAACTTAAGCTCTTCCCTATGACACTTGTTGGCCAAGCAAAAGTATGGTATAGATCGTTAAAACCAAATTCAATACGACGTTGGTCAACAATGGTAGAAGTTTTTAACGAAAAATATCAAACCTATGCAAGAGTGTCATCCTTGAGGAAACAGATCCAAGGATGGAAACAAGCTAATCATGAACCCTTGGATGCTTCCATGGGTCAATACTATGCATCGTTACATCGTTGTCCGGGCCATGGTTATGCACAACAGGACCAACTTCACCACATCGTAGATGGGCTAAGACATGAGACTAGGAGAACCCTTGGGACTTATGCCCAAGGGAGACTATCAGAACTTAGATCCCATGAAATTCATTGCTTGTTGGAGCAAGTAGACAAAGAAGAAGGGGAGCTACGAAAAAGAGAGAGTGTAGAAGAATATAACCATGATCCTTCTCTTCGAAAGAAGGGAGTGAGATTTTGTGATGAGGAGGATGAGTCACCACTCGAAGAGTTGGTGAATAGAAAAATCTTGCTGATTCAAAAGCTAACAAAAGAAGTATCAGCCAACGTGGATCAATTGTGGGATTCCTTAGACTCTAGACTTGAAATTGTCCTGAAAATCATAGAAGAGTCTAAGGAGGAATGAAGTAGTAACAAAGACAAGAAAAAGTGGAGAGATTTAGGCCCTACACATAACAAGGGTAAGGGGAAAATTACTATCTCCAATGAGGTTGTGGATTCTGACATGGACAATGATAGTCGATGTGAGATTTGCCAATATGACCATCCTAAGGGATGTTGTCCAATCATCTCACATCTACAAGAGTCTGGGGTGTATGCACTTAACCCAAGACTTAACCAGCGGCAAGCACCCTGAAGGTTACCTTATCCCAAAGGTAACCCAAGACAGTTCCACCAACCGTTAACGTATTATCCAAGTGGAACTCCACCACAACCCATCTGGCAACAACACCAGTGGCAATACCCATAGTCATGGGGGATGCCACCATCAAGACAACAGTACCCTTATCGACAACCTGATCCTTATGGCTATTATGTGCAGTAGCCAATTTCTCCAAGTGATCCTATGGGTCACACAACTCCCCAACGTCACTGCCAAGTTTGGGAGTACTTTAGAAGGACTCCTTCTCCTCCAGGAGGCACCCCACATACCTACCATCCTCCAACTCCATCTGCACCTCTTCCACCTATAGTTCTCATACCTCCTGCTCCAACAAGGAAAGGGGAACCCCCCACTCAACTGCAACAACGTAATGCTATGAGGGATGTAAACATTCAACCTATTGCTAGTTCTAACAACCGTAAAAAGAGAAGACCTTTCTTCAGGACCAAAAGCCCAGACAAGCTCTCACAACAACAAGCGGTTAAGTCTGTGCACACTCCTCCAACAAATAAGACTTTGGAACTCCCTTCTATCTAACAACAAAGCTGCACGCATACGGTTATGTTAACACATACCATAACTGACTAGATCAAGGTAGGCCACCTTCCCAGAAAACTCTTTGATCCTGGGAGCCCCTTAATTTATCTACAAGTCACCAGGAATGGACCACATAAGGCTCTTCTTAACTCAGGTTCTGGAGTCAACTTAATCTCATGAAAAATGTATCAAGCTTGGAACCTGCCCCAACTCAAGAAGAGAAACATTCAACTAGGGCTGGCTGACTAGTCCATCACCATTCCCTTGGGATTGGTGGAGGACATAGTTACCACTGTGTGTGGTTGGTCATACCAAACTAATTTCCTGGTAATAGAAGTTAATAGTAACAACAGGGGCTTCCCAATTATAATGGGAAGAGCATGGCTGAGTATCATAGATGCATGGCTAGGGATCCGCGATATTTCCTTGGAGATATCTAAGGTAAACATTTATGGAAAGATCAAGAAGAAGAAGGTTCTATGCATCACATATAGTGACTCAGAGGGTGATGACATCGAGGAATGCTCAGCATCTCTTCCATGTAACCAGTGTGCCCTAGAAACACAAATACAAAGGTGCCTATATGTAGCAACCACACAAATAGTGAACACCCCGTGGTTGGCAGCTAATCGAAAGAGCAACTGACCAACATGCATGGAACAAACTGGGGCAACAACTCATGCTAACAATAAAGGCATAGATACATTGGAGTATGAGTGTCGCTGACTTCCATCCTTTAATCTAAGAACATAAATCGGGAGAAGTTGGACACTTTTGAAAAATTCAAATAGGCATTTATTATTTCAGATCTCTCCCTTACCATTCATTCATGGGGGAGATGGCCACCTATGCTGACCATTGAAGGCCCTCAGTTATTTTTAGTTTTTGTTTTACACATTTCTATTTTACACGTTTTTGTTTTACACGTTTTTTTTTACACATTTTTGTTTTACACGTTTTTTTTACATGTTTTTGTTTTACACTTTTTTATTTTACACATTTTTGTTTTACACATTTTTTTTTGCATGTTTTTGTTTTACACTTTTTGTCTTACACATTTTTGTTTTACATGTTTTTGTTTTACACATTTTTGTTTTACAAGTTTCTTTAACTTTTCTAATTTTTGTTTTACAACATCATTCATACTTTTTCATTTTTTGTGTGTGTTTTATCCATTCTGTAAGTTTTTCATTTAATAAGTGTTCTTCATGATGGTATGAACTGTTTCCCTATTCATTGCTAATGTTTGGTTTTTACCTTTAAGTTATGATGTTGTTACTAAGGTATGGTTCTTTTGATTTGGTAGGCAATGAGTCCACTTCATCCATTCATCCACAAGTTCTATGGTCTCTCTTGGCTTCAAAATGTACAATCCTTTTCTAATAATAACTCTAACGAATTGGTGACTGGGTACTTCTCAAACTAAGGAAGGACTCATGGTTTGAAAAGGGTATAACTTCAAGGGAACTTGATGCATTTGTGTTGGCCATTCTCTTAGGTTCTTGGATGTTTTTTTCTTGAGTTTTCTTGCCGTTCTGGTGTCACTCAATTATTGGGAAGCTAAGAAAATAAAAATAAGAAGTCTTTGCATGGTGTGGTTCTCATGCATAAACACATAAAACAAAATAATAAATACAAAATAAGAAGAAAGAAAAAAAGTGAGAATTCAAAGCACACCCCTTAGACAAAATAATCCCTTGGGCTACAAGCACTGGTTATGGAACTAAAAATATTTCATCTAACTAAGGCCCTTCTCGCTTCTCATTCTCTCCTCATTTGTTTCGTCGGAATGGTGGTGGCTCTTGAGGGAGGCATTCTTGTTATTCAAGTGGATAGATTGGCCTAATGCATTGATGCAAAGTCGCTGGATGTGGTTTGTTTGAGGCCGGAGTTGGAATGAGATTTACCAAGTTACATTAATCATGAAACACACAAGGGGCTATACACCACCTTGTTCTTGAGACTCCATTCCATTCTATTCTCTCCATGCTTCTCTCCATTGTTCACCTCAATGCCAGTTGTATCATTAGTGTATATCTTGGTGGATGCATTGTTTTCTTTTTGATAAATTCTTACAGTTAAGACTTTAACTCTTGTTCCAAATGACATTTCTAGATCCTACAAACTCTTTAAATGTGGGTTTGTCAAGGCATTAAAGGCATGAGCCTGCTTTGGGGAGGACCCACTAGCATTCCTACTTGGTACATCCATTAAATTCTTTCCCTTAACATCTTTGTAATCCATTTTGTTTTGTTCATTTCCATCTTGACATCCATTTCATTGATGTCCTAGTTGTCTCTTTTTCTCCATTTTTCTTATTCCTTTCCTCTTTCCATTCTATCACTACTGGGGGTTCATGATTAGTCATGGGGATACAAGGCCAATTTTTTTGATTTTCTCCTAGCCCCTACACCTTCGGTAGTCACCATTAATATATCTCTAGATCCGTATCAGCCATACCACAACCTAGCCAATGGACCTTTCACTAAAGCAAGGTATCAATTACATGATGATTCAATTATCCTTGCTAATAAAATACTATGTTGTGTGTGCAAATGGCGATCATGCAACAACAGACCAGATTTGGAGGGAACACTTGGAATCAAGCGATGTTGAAACAGCTATGCACGGAGCAAGATCGATGGTGCGCTTACAGATGGACAACAAAAGGCGCAATCCTGGCATTAGAAGTAGCAAAAACTTCTTTCTCTCTCTCTCTTTTTCTCTTTCTCAACTACTAAATGAGGCTTGATGTCAATGTAATAAAGTGTTCACTCTTGTTGTCATGAACACCAATTTTATCTTGTCTTGTAATGATGATCCGTTTACATGTCATCCCATTAGTTCCACTTGAGTCAATAATCCCATACCTTCCTAATATTATTGTAAGGAACTCAAGCACGAGTTTTCATTCAATCATGGGGGTATGATGGGACACGATACCACGGTCGCCCAGATATCGCATCCCATGCAATATCGCGTCATCCCCCACGATATCGCATAGGCAATATCGCAGTGCACTGCCAAGTTTATAAATAAGAGGCAGCTCTTGCTTATTTCTCATCTAGGCCTAGACCATAGCAAAACTCTGGCAGTTTTCCCTCTCTAGAGATAGATTAATTTCCATGTGCCTGCAGTAGGACTTCCAAAGTGAACGGATCTTTATTCAAGCAGACATTGTACCTGAACATAAGTTTGTGTACGGTAATAAAGATGAACTTTTTGGATAAACCTTACAGTGCATGGAATAGGCTAATTAGGATTTTATTTACTATTATTTATTATTTTTCATTTAAATGCTTTATTAGTTATTAAATCTCTCTCAACCCTTCTCTCCTAGTTAAATGCCTGAGTACAACCACTTTGAGCATGTGTGTTATGCTTGGTGATCCCAGCAACGACTAGCGTTTGGTAACCAAGGTTGCATCGGTTCAAGGTGTGAACGGTAAGTGGGAATGGATGTTGATGCTAGGTCAATTAAGGCTTACTTATTTAGTTAGAGTTAGTTAATTAGTCTCTTCACCCTTCAACTCAATAGCATAGGAGATAAAACAGAAAAGACATAAAAATCACATACCTCAGACTTACTTAACCATACACTGTGACAACTACAAGTAAGTCTGGGAAGACAACGAATGATTAACCTTAAGTGTTCCATAAGGCATGTAGGCACTTAGTCTATGAAGTTCAACTAGATCACATGTGCTACGCTTGTATTCATATGGTTGAGTGTAGGGGTATCTCGCCACTCATCAATGAGCATAGGAAACCCGTGTGTGAGGTTTTTCACTCCAATTTTCTTCAGTCTAGATCCTATCATTTCTCCTATGAGTGCTTTCATCATGTGATGCAATCTTGGTCCTTTGTGAAGAAGACATTTTTGTTCAGTCATGATGTGTGTGACTTAATATATTTTGAAAGATAAATCATTAATGCATTTATAGTAATCGTGTATAATATGACTAATCTAGATGACTAGCACCATCCCCAGCAATGATGCCAATGAGGAGTGGTGATGTACCCCTACACCCAACCATACGAATCACAAGTGTCCATTCATGATCTGATTGAATTCCATGGATGGTACTAGTTGTGGTATCAAGATTATTATGTCTTAAGTGTTGTTCGTTGTCTTCCCACATGGACTAATAGTATCTTTGTCATGTATGGTTTAGTCCAAAGTGAGGCATATGATAATTTATGTCATTTAGCCCTAAGCTACTTGTGATAATAATAAAGGAATTGATTGCTTAATCTAATTAACAATGGGAAATAAAGTATAAATTAGCTTATAGGCAATGAATGTCTATTTCAAACTTGCTGTGCATGTCCTGAACCCATGTATTAATTACTAAGATTACCAAGCGCTATGCTTCTAGGTGAACCAAGTAATAACACTACTGGGGTTACCAAGCGAATATGTGTTTATGCTCAAGACTATTCTCACTCATTCTACCAATTCATTAACATGTATGGAAATGTATATATTAACTAAGTATATGGAATATAAATTGTACTAAAAGTAAATTTAATCTAAGTCAAAGTGTTGCAATGAATAAGAATCAATCTCAATATTATTGTCATTCATGGAATATGTTCAGGTACATTTCCACTAAAATAAGACTCCATACAACTAACTTAGATCCACTCTATTGGCACTCGCTAACTATTCTTTAAGATTATGGAATAAAACTATAAGAGTTCAACTACTCTATTAACTAACTTAGGCTCAAACCATGTGCCAAAGTGCTATATTTATAGGCCAGCACACATGCTGCAATATTAGATATCCGACATCGCATTTTAGCCCCCCAATATCGGGGCTTTGATATTGGACATCCAATATATTAGTTGAGAAAAATTAACCTTTTATTCAAAAATATGTGATGGCATGCATTGAGGCATCTATGTTGATGAATCTATAACGCCACAGTTGCATCAACGTAGCCAATAGATGCGACAACTTGCATTAAGGCCTCTATGTTGAGGCATCTACCTCGACATGGCTATGTCAATGTAGCTAACTGATGCTTCATCACTAGTCATCTAGAGGTCACACTAGCATGAAGTTGTAGAGGGAAAAATGACAAGTGATGAGAGCCAAGTGAAATAAGATAGGAAGAAGCTTATCCATCCTTTATAGCCAAGTTTATGCCTAACTATGGTGCTAGTGCTAGATTTCTTCTAAGGAATAGATATTTATGAGTGGTGAATGTTTCTAGTGCTTAACCCTATGATCTATAAGCATCATAGCAAACCATGTCATGATCCATGAATGAGACTAGTATGGTATGTAGATAACTAATCATGATATCATAGGTTACTATCTTCATAGCTATACTCATAATAGTTCTTTCTATGCATGGTTAAGTATAGTTGAGACATATGGTAATGATGTTACTTGACTTCTATTAAAACTAATTAGAAGAATCGACATTAATAATTAATCTAAGAAATAATAAGGCAAATCCTAAACTAGCCTATAGCAATAAATGTCCATTCTCAACTTTTCATACATATTTAGAACTTACATACCCACTATTGTGATTACCAAGCATTATGCTACTGAGTGAACCAAGCAAGGGCACTTCTAGGATTACCAAGTGAATACATATTTATACTCATTCTATTGAATTCTATATGTAAAGAAAAATTAAGTATTAAATTAATTACATAGATAATAAACTATATTGAAAGTAAATTCTATTTTATGTTAACATGTTGCAATCAATGGGTATCAATCTTGATCCTATTATCATTCATGAATTATGTCTAGGTATAATCCACTTGAATAAGACATCATACAATTGACTTAAATTCAAGTTATCAGCACTTGCTGATTGTTACAAGAATTGAAAATTGAAACTAATAGATTCTAGCTACCTATTAACCAAATGATACTACAAATATCATAGGTGGACTATATTTATAAGCATTTATTATTGGTGCAATATCACAGATGCAATGTAGAAAATGTAATATCATACATGCAATATCATAGTTGATTGACATAATTTTAATCAATTCCAAGACAAGGGCTATATCAACATCAAGCCTTTTGACATATAGTATATTATGCTTTATCAACCATTAAAGGAAGAGAAATTTAGAAACCCTATAACATGACCAAAATACACTTATTCAATTACAATTATTCTTATAATAAAGTTCCTTTTCATTTCTTTCTCCATTTTCCTTATCATGTTCAATATACATCATGTTGAATATAATGAATATTTAACATTGTTGTGGCATCTAGGAAGGGGAATTTACAAATAAAGAAGTTAGAGCATGAAAACTATAAAGTAGCTAAATTAAATCTAAAACTTCTCTCAAATTCCTAACAGTTTTGTGCTAATCTAGCCTTGCAAATAGTAGTTCTTTAGGAACTCAAAATCCAATGAGTTTTACATAATATGTTCTTTTTAGGAAAACGTTATTCCAAGGAACTTCGCTATTCAAGTTTTTATTTTGAATAGAAAGATTTGAGGAATAAGTACAAAGTAAAAATCCTAAGGATAAGCAAAGTCCTTAAGAAAGTTAAAGTAAAATAGGTATGAACAGGAGAAGTAATTAGA
>MNCI01025946.1:219503-249244 GCA_015680685.1 Gnetum montanum
CTTTTTGTTGGGACAAGGCTAGGATGATAATGATGATTTCATTTAGCCATTGGATTGCTCCTCACTTTTATAGACTTACTCTTATTTGAATTTTCATTAGGAACTTAAGTTGCTAAGATGCTTAACAATTATAAAATGCCCAAATACTTTATAATCATTAATTTATTTGATTTTTAAAATATTTATTTAATACCTTAATTTATAATTAGTATGCTTATTTATTATATTATAAAGTAGAAATTGAATTTCTAACCTCGTAACGGTGAACCACTATGCTCCAGCTTTTAGTACATTTTTGCATAATCAATTAACAATGAAAAGACAACAAACAAGAAATCTATAAGATAACCACCACACATATGCTGCGGTCCACCAAGGAAACACCGGATATGACCTTAGGTTTACACTAGGCCTACATAACTGTGGACTTTATTTACGACACTATTCCTTGAAGCAGCATAAAGTAAAGTCGCTGCATATATCTATACAGCTGTAGATCCACCATGGATAATTTTAGGGAAGGCAGAAGAGCCTTCGATCAAGATTTTGAGTTTCTCATAAAGCAATTTGAAATTATCCCTTCGTTTCACCAAACTGCTCCTGATCCTTGTCTGATTGAGATTGCCTTCAAAGTTGGTACCATTTTCGGCTTGGATTCCAGAGTCCACAAACACTTGTGTGCAGTCTGCATCCCAGTTGCATGTCACCAATTATACCCTACACGTGAAACCCATCTCCTTGCTTCGACATTCAGTCACTTATCTATTTAAGATTTGCGATCTTCCTCCAGCGCCATCGCAGTTCGTCGTACCCGAAATCAAACATTTTTGGGCGGTCTATGTTTTTCTCGTAACCCTGGACAATAGTCCTCAGCAGTGCGGCGGCTCAAAACTGAGCATACCGTATTGATATTCTTCTCCACATTAGTCTCTCATTCTGTTATACACAGCCTCGTCTTTTACAAGTGCCCATCTGCATTATTTAAGCAATACATATCACGTTGTTAAACACGATATAAAAGCTTTATAATCACATTAATAAAGATGATATTGCAAGGACATGACATATTTGTTAATTACAGACCCTAATCTGCTACCGGCATGACCAGAGTTTGTGAAGAGAAAGTAACATGACATCATCGTCGGCAGTTTCTGTGATGGGAGTGTAGTGTGGCCAATAACAAACTCTGTCGGACAAAATCTGTACATCTCCATCTAAAATTCGCTTCTCGGCGTATCCTTCCGGGTTAGTGGAATTAGTTATAATTCCCACGAATTTTCTGCCCGCGGTTTGCGTCAGGTATTGTTTTGAATCCCCTGCCCACTTGTAGCTGATGAAATCAAAATGCTGCGTCTGAGTTCGAAAAGCCGGAATGCAACAACTCAAAAACTCGTTAGATCATGATTATGGGGTTATCTATTAATTAATATGATTATCTTTACAGCGTTATCTATTAATTCATATTCTTATAAGGAAGGTACATATACACATGACTACGATATAAAAAATGGCAACCCACGGAGTAGTATGGCGCAGCGGCAACAACAAGGGTCTGATTTTCCAGATATTTACCAGAAGGAGAATAAGAAAGACTATGAATTTCTGCGTTGACAAGATGCACTGATCCGGCCCTTGGAACAATGTACTTGTTCTTGGCCACCGCATTACATACTAACCCATGAAGCCTTATTATCCAATACTTTAACGCTGGATTAAGGATATCAATAGCATAATCATTCAGTTCATAGCTCATCTGGTACCAAGACGGAACAACATTAGAGCTGGGCTTTGCATTTGCCGTCCAAAATGAGAAACTGCGGATCACCACTGTAATTCAAAAATTTCAGGGGCAAACCAAACAAAACAGTGACGCACTTAGTCGGTGCTCAAACCAAAACTGATTAACAGGAACAAAATTTTGTCAGCAAAGAAACAAAGAGGAAACTGAACAAACCTGAGAACATCTACAGAGCAATCCAACGACTTGACTGCACAAGTATCTGATTCGAAACAGCCATGGCACTCACAAACTGGATATGACTGGTTTTCCTCTAGTAAAGTATCGGTGAAGATAAAGCCAGAGCCAGAACAATGGTGAGGAGCTGCCCATTCGGCTGCTATTGCTGCTGGTTTGGTCCATCCGAATTGCTGCGCTGCAACCCCATCAAGGACACAAGCCAACAGCGCAGCAGAAAGAATCAAGCAGAGAGACTTGGATGAAAACGGCAATGAGCAAGTAAATTCTCCATATCGCAAAAGATACAACCGGATTTCTAATTCTTGCCTGCACACAGGGTTGCTATTTATACGCAAGAATCATGATGATCCCCTTGGTGAGTCGCTGCAATCTCTGCCCACGGTCACGTGGAATTAATGCCTAAGCGCACTTCACAAGAGTTCGTGTTCAAGCTTCTAAGCCCTACTTCTCCTGACACAAATATGAAATTCGCCAAAAGGACCACATGAATGTTAACACTTTCGTTGTTTCTGATTCATTAGCACATATGAAATTCAGCATAGGACCACACGAATCGCCTTCATTTGTCGAGCCCGTAAAGCCCTTTCATTGGTTCAAACTTGAAAATCTGTTAGAGATGACACAAAACATGACTGTATGAGAGCATATCACTGTTTTCGTATTAAAAGACGACTCTGTCGACGTTAAATAGCAGTTATGGCACTGGCACCGCCGGGACACCTCCACCAACATCACTGACATTTGCAACTGCAATACGAGCGATAAATCAGCACTTGCAGCGAGATGATAAAACTGTATAAATAAATCTGATATGTTTAGTCACTTCTTATGATAGACATCTTACACCTCTCTAATGATTTGCTTTGATTTTGAAGAAAGCTTGGTCCATTGTTTGGTTAGTAATGTAATCTTGGTGATGTCATAGTTTTTTTTTATTCCATGTTAATGCAATGAATGAAAATGCATTACATGGTATAGGATAAATGCTCCTTGTGCTTTGTGAAGGTAGGAGGTGAGCAAAAGTTAAGTAATCACTTTTTCATTTATTATGTGCATGTGGATGACTTTATTTCTTACTTACCAAATTTAGGATGGGATATAGGGATAAGGATAAGGAGAGTGTTTATATCAATCTAGATCATTCACATTATAAATGTGATGTTTTTGTTATAGCTATGATTTTATGGTTTTACATTAGAAATGTGATGTTATGTTCTTCTTGTTGCTAAGATTTTTATATTTTCTAAAATAAAATTTAGTTTAAAAATAGATGAGTTGGATAGTTAGCATTAACATGCACCTTACACATGCTAACAAAACATGGAACTTAATTCTACAAGAATAAAAATGTGGAGAAGGCTACTACTTACCTTCACTCTTAAAGATAGATAAGGAGAGTATTTAACAAGGTATTGAGTTGTCTTCTTCTCTTTAATATACATAGAAACTTAAGGTTGGTAGTATTATATGATCATGGAGTTATCTTTTCAAAAATAAGGAGGTAAATAGGTAATGGGGGTGTTAGAATTTTGAACTATTTGTGATATACGTACACCCTAAGATATATAGTCCAAATAGAACTTTATAACTTAGTATTTCCTACCATAATCAAACCCATGACTTGGAGCTTTCAAATCAAGTATCTTACCACTAGATTCACACCTCATTGTTTATTAAATAAATAAGTAACTAAGCCTCTCTAGAAACATAGAGCTACATTTACCTAATATTATCACATTATTGCCTTAACAAGCTAATATAAAGGTAAATACATTAAAGACAAGATGATGACACACAAGCAAATACCAACACTTAGGTATTAGCCTAAGGGTAGAAGTCTTGACCTAGTAACCCCAAGCCATAGGCTCAATTCTACTAGGTAGCACTAAGTTATAAACTTCTATAAATCTTATGGTGTACCTATGTTTCAATTATTTAAGGTTCCAACAATTCACTCCCAACACAAATAAATATCACAAATAATCCAAATGTAATGAAATATAACAATACTCAAACTAGTTAAGAAACATTTCTAGTTTTGATCGAAATGCAAACTACCAATCATGGATTAGTAACACTAAATAATATTATATTTATAATGCTTTGGAGGAGGGGTACTAGGATTGTGTTGTCACATTTGAGCCATTAATGACGTAGAGCTTAAGTCTTAAGTTTGATTATATGAATTAGTAATGGTTTCAGATAGCTCGATATATACATAAACAAGGAATATGTATTTTAGAATAATTTATGGCTTACAATTAAAGGAAAAGAAAGTTTAGTCCTAATTGTGATTTTGAGTTTCAAAAATTTGAAGCCAAGTTTGAGGTAAATGTTGTCAAATGAATGAAGCTTTAGAATTTAAGTTCAAATATATTACCATGACAATAGCTACTTTCTTGGAACAACAAAAGACTTTGATTATTGGATTTACTTCTTTGCAAGATTTACTGTGACTTTCAAAGATCCATATATTCTCACAATAAGAATAAGCTAAGATTTGTCTCGCAAAATATAGCCTTAGGCATAGGTAAACTTTTGAGCAAAGTTTTTACGTAAATATTGGAAAGGTTTGAATTACTCTTTAATGGAGGGTTTTGAAGACAAATAGAAAACCAAGAAATTTCTGATCATTTAAGCTCATGGAATTTTAGTTAGTTAAAGAGCTAGGGTTTGAATCTAAATTCAACATCATGCATAAGATCAAATTAACTATTCAGAACAGAGCCTGTGTGGTTTGTCTTGGCTTAAGTAGATGTTTTCTTTGTTTGGAACCTTGAAAATTGATTTGCAGAGCTTAGAGATTAATTTCATCTCAAAAAGAATCTCTACCAAAATTTCTACAAAAGGAGGAACAAGTTCTCTACAAAAATTTGGGAAGGTATGGGATTATTCACTGATTACAAACACACAAAAGAAACACAACAAAAACTAAGTGCCCAAGTGTACAGTTTTATAATCATTACAAAAATTGGTGTTTAGGATAACAAATTGAACACCAAGACAAAAATGACAATCACAAGTCCTCAAACGTTTGAAAGATGATGAAGAAAATTAGATGGTCTTAGGTTGTGGAGGTTCATAAGGTTCTGTAGGACCATCTCCTACTTCGAGCCCTTATGGTGGTTGAGGTAGTTGTTGTGGTTGTTCTATGGTAGCTATAACTACTTGTGGAAGATAGAAGGCATTCAAAAATGCCTTAATCTTCTCCTCCTTACTCCAGGAATCATTCATGGCCCACACTCCTTTAATAATGTGGGCTGAAATGGGAATATCACATGGATAGGGTATTTTTGAGAATAGCTCCTTCACATTGACAAACTAGATACCAAACTATTTGCATTCAATGTTGATTGTCTTGAGTGCATTTTGAAACTTCTTGTAGTCATTCATCCTCTTGGCTAGGTTCGCAATAGTTGATCTTTGATCAATGAACTTTTCCTTGAAAATCTTGAGCTTTGAATTTGCAACCTCAAGCTTTTTCTTGGTCTCTTTATGATGTTTGAACTCTACCCTATACAACAAGTACAAGTTGGTCATCTGCTTCTCCAATTCTAACCATGGCCTTCCAACAATCAACATTACCAAATTTACATATCAGAGGTTGGCAAGCTCCATATATTCTATCATTTCCTCAATCTACAAATTCTTCATGCAGATTTCAGCCTTGTTGTATATGTTCACCCCATCAAAGATAAGCTACCATACATCACCTCCTTACTGGAGCTACTGGAAAACCTCATTGACTTTTGCCTTTGTTAATTGGATGTGCTTCTCATTGATTTCATTTTACAATCTCTCCTAGTCATTGTAATTAATTTTTACCTTTTAAACTTAAGGGCCTTATTTTTCTAGGTGGCAATCTCAATTATAAATTTCTAGCATAAGGCATAAACTTCCTCCATTAGGAAGTTTATATTCTCTATTGCCAACCTCCTTAGTTCAATGTTCATCCTAGCTAGTTGCTCCTACTGTTGATGGATAAATTTAGACATTTTTTATTTCTATGCATCAACATTTCATAGGTAATGATTTTTTGTAGTTAGGGCCTTATTCTCCTAGTGATTCTAAATCAGGTCCTTTTGAATGTTGTGCATCATGGCACCAGCCAAGGACTATTCAAAGAATTTCATCTCCTCTACATACTAAACCTCTTTCATTTTGGTTTGAAGCTATTAGAAAGCATCATCCCCTATGATTTCTTGTTTAAGTAGTGTAGGATCAGTAAGGAGGGCTCTTAGTTTGACAACTTTCATAGCCAGGCATTGGTTTTTAGCTTAGGCTATTTCAAGTTGCCCATCCATGATGATGCATTTGCCCCTTACCTCAAGTAACTCCAACTAGGTTGTAGTGATGGTATTCAGAAGGTCAAAGACATCTAGAATGGACTGCTCGGTTTCTAGCAATTAGGTCACCAATTCCTTATGCTAGGCTACACTCAATATTTTGCTAATAGTGCTTGTAGACATCTACACATCTCTAGGTGTAGAAATGTCTAGTACAAATGCTACAGGCACATTGAGTGCTTCAGACACTCTATTAGTAACCACTTTGGCTATTGTATCCTATGAATGGTGTTGCATCACCAAGATAGTTGCCTCCTCACCCTCCTCCAAATGCACCAAAATGGTAGCAACATTCTTAAAGATGTCTAGGAATTGCTACTATTATGAGAGGAACATCATTACTTTTTAGATGCTTAGATTTGACCTTGCAGACATTTGCATGCATTGGGTTGAGAAAATTGGTGCTCCACCCACCATCTAGCTTACTATTTTGGCCACATCATTGAGGTGGCTCATGGCTGGTCTATACATAGGTGGCTTACCACTACTCATTTCTACTTACTATTGTTGTTGTTACAATAACTACTCTTGGAGTTCATGCATGCACTCAATGGAAACTTAGGTATCTACCATTATCTCATGAGTGGATGATGGAGGTGGTGGTTGTTGCTCTGCTTCTTGGATCACATTCACAGGCATCTTGGCCTTCATCATCTCCACTCAGGAAGCAATTGGAGTGCATTTGACTACATCATTTTTGTAGTAGGTTATGCCTCCCCTCTTGCACAATTTTTTTATGAGGCATGAAAAAGAAAGTGTCTTCCTTCCACATTAGTTCTCGAAGTGCTTCTCTATCCCAAGGTAGATCAACTATGAAAGGTTGATAGGAAATTTATCACCTGGAGTAGTGCACACATAGGTGAAGAAGGCTATGATTTTTTTGGGCCTCACTATTGGATTGAGGTGAAAGGGCATAATTTTAAAGTATACACATTCTTTCATGGTGTGTGCACCAAACTTCTTATAGTCCACTCCATAACACTGATGCATCCATTCTTTCTTTACATCTGGATTTTCTTGCATCAAAATTTCTACAAGATTGGCCCTAGTTTCAAGTAACATAAGGACCTCATAAATTACTTTCACCAAGTAGGACGTAGAAATGTTCTTGATTTTGATCATGGAATTGGCCTATCTATTATTCCAGAAAAGGTATGTCTCTCCCATTTACCAATCCCCATTGGAAATGATGATGGACCACATGAGAGAGCTTTATAGTTGAGCTTTAACTTCTGGAGGAGCAAACTCCAAAATGGTTCCAAAGTTTAGCCCTTGAAGTATAGATTTCTAGATCTTCTTGGATGGGATCTACTTAAGGTAGGTATATGTCAAGGTGACTTCATGGTTTGGTCTTGGTCCTTGTGCTTCATCTTGGTGTGATTGTTCTATCTCAATTGCTTTAGAAATTTGTCTAATAGATTCCACTTTGAGCTCCTACTGAAGAGGTCCTGTTGTGTGGATTCCTACTGCCTACTCCTTGGGTTATTCTTGGCCACTCCCAGTTCATGGTTTTTTGTCCTTTAGTTGGGATGGTCCGCCCTCTTTCTTGTGCTTTTCTTTAGGTGCCATCTATGGTCATAAAATAATCAAAGATTAACATACAATGTGTAACTTATAACATTTAAGTACCTTATCTTGTCAGGAAATTACACTTTAGCTAACCTATGACCATGGTAGATTGATTATTTTAATATTATTTCTTTCATAAGATGAGTATATTTTGCTGGAGGGGTTTATATTTCATAAATTGATGTTTTTCATGTTAGTTTATTAGTTAAACTTTTCTGGGAGTTAGAAATATTTCAAAAAAAAATCATCAGAAACCTGAGGTTTGTTGCCCTCACAACAAAGACCTTACCTCTGGTAGCTATAGGACTAAAGAATGGGGTTAATCAGACAAACGGTTTGGAATTTATGGCTCTTAGTAGGCTTGAGCTCAAATGTGAAAAAGATGCAAATTGTGGTAACATATTTATACAATTGTTGTGCTACATTAACAAGGTCCTATCAATGGGATCTCATTTATGTGGTGGCTCAATAGATAGGGTCCTATCGACATAGTCTATAGAGAAAATTTTTCACTTTTAAAAATTCAAAAAATAGAAGTTAGAACATGAATTTGGGATTCTCTTAGAGCCAAAAATGTTGTGAACATGATGAAATGCTTGAAGAGGGCTTGATTATTCATAAAAAGGAGTTTTAGCTTGGAGAATGAATTTTTGTTCAAGAAATGCCATTAAGGAGTGCATAGTTGGATGTAATCAATGGGGTGCACAAAGGATTTAATCATGAAAATATCTAAGGATAAAAAACTTAACTAGCCCAACCAAGAGATATGCAAGTGCGTCCTCCCCATAGTAGGCTCATACCCTTATTTCCCTTGCATATTCTCAAACTAAGGAGTCCATGGGCCTTGTGGTTGATTTGTGATTGTGGAATGTTAAGGATCTAATCCCAGAAGAATCTACCTAAGAATTTCAACACATCAAACTAAGACATTGAAAAAAACATGGAAACTGATAGTGAGGTAAAAAATGGATGACATTAGTGAATGATGAGGAAAGTGGAATAGAGTTCCAAATCATGGTTACATGATGTATCTTATGGATTTTATGATTAAATGACTTGATAAAGTCCATCCTTAGTCCAAATCAAAACCAACCTTTAAGACAGTGACTTTGCATTGATACTCTAAGATAAGTTCACCTCCTTGAGACACAAGACTGCTCCCACAAATCAACCACCATTTCTAAAAGAAAGGAAAAGAAAAATAGGAAGTGAAAAGAGGCCTTAGTTAGAAGGGACCTTCAAGCATGGGTAACTTGTCTTTCTAGTCCCATAACTAGTGCTTGTAGCTTGTTATTTATCTAAGGGGTGAGCTTTAAATTTTCATCATTATTATTTTTTGATTTTATGTTTTTATGGATTTTTGGATGGGAACCACACCATGCAAAGACTTTGAATTTCTATTATTAGTTGACAACAGAATAGTAAACAACCCATGAATATACTCATGCACTCCAGAGAATAGGTAAGTATAGAGAGCATTGAATCTCCTTGAAGTCACACCCTTATCAATGCATTTAATCTTTCCGAAGTTTAAAAACTACCAAGATCACAAGTTTGTTAAAGTTTCGTCAAGGAAAGGGGCCTCATATTTCCAAAACAAGGAACACCATAGACTTTTGTGGATGGGTGGATGACATGGAGTCACTACCTATTTCATGAAAAAACAATGTCTTAGTTATTAATCATCAAAATTCAAGGATAGAATCTAGAAATTAGTAATCAAATAACATTAAATACAAATCACCATTAACAAACAACTATAGCATCATTGTGTTTTGTTGGCAATAAAGAAAAACAAAACAAAACATTTGAAAACATAAGAAAAATACACACTAAAAATAAAGTAAAATATAAAATAAATTGAAAAATATGTAGGAAAGATAAAATGTACTAAAGACATTGTAAAACAAAAAAAAAATGGTGTAGAATGAAAAGAGTAAAAAAAAAAAGGTGTAAAAATTAAGAAGCCAATTGTATCATTAACATGAATGACCACCTTTCCCAAAACTAAGTTGGAAGGAAGAGATTTAAAATATTGAGTAAGGTTATTCATCTGAAGAGGTGTCTCTAACACTTGCTCTCTTGGGTTCATGAAAAGGTTTAACTTATTTTGTGTTGACTAGTAATTTCTTGTTTGGGCTTTTACGTTTGTAGACCAACATGGACCCAGAAGAAAAGGTTTCATAGATGATGTAAGGCCCTTTTCACAATGTTTGAAACTTAGTTCTTTGTGGCACATGTGTGGGGTTTCAGTAAAGGACCTTGTCTCCTAGTTAAAGTTTTATCCTTCTTATTTTTAGGTCATGGCACTACTTGTTGAATGCCTTGTGTACTTTATTCAAGGATAGGGCCACCAATCAATTCTCATCTAGCATGTTAAGATTGATTAAGGTCAACATCAAGATCATAGGCTATTGAAAGTGTATGAAGCTCAAACTATATAGGGAGAGTTGGCAGTTTTCCATACACTAACTCATAGGGAGAATAGCCTATAGGGAGTTTCCATGTTGAGTAGTAGAACCAAAGGGAATTCTTAAGCTTAATGCTCTAGTATCTTCTCTATTTGCTAATTTTTCCTATTAAGATCTTAGTAATCTCCCTATTCGTAACCTCAACTTGGCCATTGGCTTGGGGTGGCAAGGTCTTACTAATTTATGTTATACCCCAAAGTGTTGCATGAGTTTTTAAAAGGTGGTACCTATAAAATGAGAACCATTATCAAAAATCAATGCACATGGCACCACAAACCTATTTACAACATTTTGTTGTATAAACCAAGTAGCTATGGAAGATGTATAGTTGGTGATAGTTGCTACTCTTACCCATTTCATATAATAGTCAAAAATGACTATGATGTATGCCTTTTCAATTGACATGGGTGTGATGTGAGCTATGAAGTTAATGCCCCAAATGTCAAAGGGTTCCAATGGTTGGATCCACTACTAAGGTTCCTCCATATGAGCAGTCATCCCACCATCACATTGACAACATTCACAAGAGTAGATGAATTAGTGATAATCCATGAAGAGTGTTGGCCAATAATACCTTGCCATCAAGATCTTAATGGCCATGTGTCTTCTAGCATAGTGGCCCCCACAAGGATCCTCATGAGCATCTTAGAGAATGCATAGTTAATTAGCATTAGGAACACACCAACAAACTAGGCCGCTAGCACACACCTTATAAAGATGTCCATTCATCTCCATGAAGCATTTGTCCTGATGATGAAATTGTTGTTTCTTCCTATGGTCGAGGACTTGTGGCATCTATTGAGTAGGAAGATAAGTGAGGATGTTATCATACTAATTAGATTCAATAGGAACTTGTTCATTGATAGCACTACCAAAGAGGAGTTCATGTGGAAATTGATCAAAAAGTGAACTTTTCTCTTCTTTGTTGTTCCATCGTAACTAAGACAAGTGGTAAACAACCACATTCTTAGTTTTCCTTTAAATTACCATCATGAGATTGAACTCCTACCAGATCAAAAGCCAATGTATGACATAAGGGCTCATTATTGGTTTGTTGATCAACAACCAGATTGCATTGTGATCAATGTACATAAACACCTTGTACCCAAGCACATAGTTCCCTAATTTTTCTAAGGCATACACCACCACCATCAATTATTTCTCTTTTTTTTAGTATAATTTAGTTGTGCACTCACAATGCTTTAGCTCATGTAGTTTATTTAGTAAAGACATTTTTGATCATCCAACTATGTGAGCATAGCTCCCAAAGCATAATTTGATGGATTTTTCATGATGTGAAATTGTCTAGACAAGTTAAGTGCTCATAGAATTGGAGTTTCTACAAGCTTCTACTTAAGTTTCTAGAATGCCTTCACACATTTCTCAATCCATATGAATAGAGCATCCTTATTTGATAGCTCCACCAATAGTTTAGCGATCTTAGAGAGATTCTCTATGAATCACTTGAAGTAGCCAATGTGACCAAGGAATGCTTGGATATCTTTGATAGTTTCTAGTTGGTGGGTAATTCCTTGAATAATCCTTATTTTATTCAAGTTTAACTCAATACTTGCTTGTGATATTTTTTTCCCCAAGACAATGCCCTCTTAGACCATCAGATGACTCTTTTGTTAGTTGAATAAAAGGCTCATATTCACACACCTTTATAGTACTTTCTCAAGGTGGTCTAGGGCTTACTAAAATTTAGCATAATAGGTGGAAAGGTCATCCATGAAGACTTCCATTTACTATTCAAAGGTTCTTAGGATAAGGCATTAGAAGATTATAGGAACATTGCACAAACCAAGTGGCATCTTTCTTTACGCAAAAGTTTCTCATGAACTTGTAAATGTGGTTTTGGCCTAATCGTTGGGTGCAACCTGAATTTGGTTATAGCCACTATAACCATCTAAAAAGTTATAGTAGTAATGCCCAAAGATGATGTCCAACAACTAGTCCACAAATGACAATGGAAAATGATATTTGTAAGTCACCATGTTCAATAGCCTGAAGTTAATACAAACCCTCCACTTGCCACCTTTCTTTGGTACTATTACAAGTGGGCTAACCCACTTGCTATCTGCAATGGGATAGATGAACCCCATCTTGAGCATTTTCCCAATCTCCTCTTTCATGATTTTCTTCAATTTTGGGTTCAATCAATGTTGCAGTTGTCTCTTTGTCCTTATGGAAGGATACATATAGATACAGTGTTGGCATATCCTAGGATCAATCCCAGTGAGTTTAGGATATTGCCAAGTAAAGGTTGCTCTTCTTAAGGGGAGGTAGGTTCTTAGCTTTGTACATCTCATGAGAAATCAAATTTACACAAGAACTTGAATCTAGAAGAGCTTTCTAAGGATCATTTCTAGTGATTTGTAGGTAAATAAGGGAACTATCAAGATTAGATCTTTTCTTGGGAAGGTGGCTAGCCTAAATCCAATCAGTCACCCCATGGGTCAACATGATAGTATGCACATTTGAAGGCCTTTGTTTCGAAGGGTTCTTGATGGATGTAAATGCAGAGGATGAGGGGAAAGTAAGGCTATTAGCCATGTATGTATATGATGGCTTTGTAAAATTATTGATTTGAAAGAATGATTTTTTTGGGATTTGGTTTTCAACCCACTCAACTAAGGAGTCTGCTGGAATTTCATCCTACATTAATGGAGAAAATGGTAAGTAAGTTGAGGGCAAAGGAACATGTGCAAAAGAATGAGGAGGGTAATGAGGAAATGGGAATTCCCTCTTGGAGATTAGGCTCTATAGTATTTAGAAGTGTAGTAGTGATGCTAGAATAAAGCATGACTAGAAGAGTTATGCAAAAAATGGGCTACTGAACATAGTACTCATATGGATCAGGCTATCAACAAGGGTACTTCTGCCTTGGTGATGGCATCCCCCATGATTGTGGGTGCTACCATGTATGGTACTACTCATAAGGTTTTGGTGGAGCTCCACTTGGATAGTAGGCTTATTATTGGTGAAATTACTTGGGGTTACCTAGAGGATAAGGCAACCTTCTAGGTGTTTTCATTCTTGTTAGTCTAAGATTTAGAGTGTACACCTAAGACACTTACAAGGGTGACACAATAGGGAAACATTTCTTAGGATGTTCATATTGGCATATGTCATACCCACCATTATCATCTATTTTGAACTCCACAACCCCCTCTACTATAGCATCCTTATCCTTACCCCTTTTCTAGGCACATTCAGCTTCCTTTCTTCCCCAACAATTATGATCACTAGTTTGCTTTTTGGATTCCTTTGCTATTTTCAAAGAAGTTTGGAACTTGTCATCCAAAGAGTTTCAAATTTTATCTACCATGGCCAAAATTTTAGAAATAAACTTTTAAATCAACAAGGTATTTTGTTGCACCACCTCATCAGGTGATGCCTCCTCCTCATTTTCACAAAATAGGACTTTCCATTTTTGTAAGGGAATGTTCCTAATTGTACTCCTCTGTACATTCTAGTTTTCTTAATTCTCCTTCTTCCTTGGTAACCTACTCTATCAAAATTTGAATATGATGGACCCTTAATTTTGAAAGTCTCCCTTGGGCATAAATCCCAAGAGTTCTTCTTGTTTCTATGTAAAGTCCATCTATGATATGACAAAGTTGCTTCCTTTGAGAATAACCATGCCTAGGACATTAATGTAAAAGGGAATAGAAATTTCTCATGGCTATGTCCAAGGGTTCATGTCTTCCTTGATTCCAACCTTAGATCTGCTTTCTTCAGTTGGACACTCAAGAATATGTTTGATACCTATCGTTAAAGAGCTCAAGCATTGTACTCCATCTGTGGATTGATTCTAGCTCCATGGATGAGTACCAAATTTTAGCTTCTTTGATAAGTGTACTTGGGAATAGCTTTAAATTTTTCCATTCATTCTCCACATTCTATAAGGCATAGACATCATGAAAGGCTTGAAGATGGTTCTACGGATCTGAGTTATACCTACTTTGAACTTAGGGATATTGTTTATATCCTACTGCTTGATTTTGCTATCTTTCACATGCCTTGTTGGAATTCTCATTGCCTTGGAAATGTTTAACATATTTTAAGCTACAAGAAAAGGCTTATCATAGTCATGGCCTTTGTAATGGTAATGATGCCTATGATTCCCTCTACTATCCATTCTTTCATGTTTGTAGACCTCCCTTTATTTCCCATGTCCCTAATCTCAACTAGTTTAGTGGGCGCTATGATCTTCTTTGTCCCATTAGTCACCTCCATTACGGTCATGTCCTCTATGGCTTCAATTGAATCTAGAGAAGGAATAACAAGATGACGAAGATGAAGAGGAAGAAGGACTAGCACCACTATGGTGCTTGCCACCTCCTCTGCTATGGTCATGGCCACGATCATCATCATGATGCCTATTCCTATCCCTACCATGCCTCCCATATTTGGATTGCCCATGATCATGGAACTCATTGTTGCTTGAACCAAGATTATTTATAGTGGACTATAAGTTGTAGTTCAAGTCCCCTTCACTGAAACCAAGGGGAGAAGAGTTAGTGAATTGAGAATCCTCAGAGAAGGAATCTTCAATATCTTTTTGGCCTAGCAGGAACAAGGGGTAATTAAAGCATTTCTACTTTGAAGCTTCATAGTGCCTCGCCTATTACAAATCTCTTTTGCATTATGCCTTAGTGAGATGGTAAATCCCTAGAGTCATGGTTCTACACAATGTATTTAACATGGAGCCCTTGGATGCCCAACCTCAGAAGAGTTTGAAGTAACATCGCAAGAACTGATCGATTAGGCAACAACACAATGTTTCCCTCAATGTTCCTCCACCACATATGTTCACCCCAATGTTGGATGAAGGTGAAGTCTGACACATACTCATTTTGATGAGTATATACCACTTTGCATTATTGGGACACTTGCTTATTTGACCTTTGATTTCTTTGCTGATTGAATGTATGCTTGAACTTTAGTGGAGAATCTTCCTTGTTAGAAGAAGACATTTTAGATTGGAAAAAAATAATAGTGTACTTTTAATATTATTATTACTGAGAATGATTGCAACTTTAAGGTTCACTCTAGTGATGTTGAATAATTTTTTCCATTGCTTAGATAGTGAACATAGCTACCTAAAGTCCCTAACAATGGCACCAATGATTAGCAGTGAGTATACCCTATGCCCAATCATACAAATCACTAGTGTCCACTAAGTGATTTAGTCAAATTCTGCAGACTTTAGGTTTCTAAGTACATTCATTCTAGGGAGTGAATCTAATTATTGAAATCATTTTCTTCCTAGTTCCGCTTTTGAAATGCAAGTGTATGGTTAAATGTAATTGAGGCATATAATTTTTATCATTTTATGTTTTATGAATTAATTCATCTGAGAACAAGAATAAACTAATAAAATGCTTAATTAATCTAATAACTAGCTACTATTTAACTAATCCTAACATAAGCATCTATTCTCACTTTCCATACACATCCTGAACATGTTATAGTGCTACTAGATTACCAAGCATTAAACATATGCTTAAAGTGGTCATGTTTATGTTTTCTATTTAACCAATATTAATTAATTACTTAGAAACATTAAAGTAAATTTCATAAATATTAAATGTATAAGGAAATAATTAATCTATTTCAAGTGCTGCAATGTTTGATCATAAAATCTTGTCTTTATTATCATTTGCACTGAGGTGCTTAGGTACATCTATGCTCAAAAAAAGATCTATACACTTTCTTGACTTCTAATATGGGCACCTAGAAAATATTTTAACTTACAAAGGGAAAATCTACAAGAGCTTCACTAAAACTACTCAAAGATTACCATAAATGAAACAAGTAGGTGCACATTTATAGGCAAAAATAGGATGCCACATCAACAAGTACACATCAACGTGTCAAACCCTATGTTGATGAGATCACATCAATGAGATCCCATCAATGAGGTTGTGTTGAAGACATCCCATCAACACAACCTAACTATGACAACTCATCAAAAGTAAAAGGGGATGTAACATTTGATAAAATTAAAATTATCCATTTAACTCTCAAGATGTAATATTATGGAATTTTAAATTTTAAGTTAACCTAAAACACATAGTTTCTCTATAACTAGTAGGTTTCTTTGAAGGTATCTGACCTTGGTATTTTCCAGAGACCAGCAAACACTTAAAATCAAGTTTGAAAGAACCCTCATTCTTTTGATTTTCAACATAAGAAGGAGATCAATGTTGTTGATAGATAGATATTTTACCCACTATCTATTTCTTGTTGATAGAAAAATCATAGGGAAATACTAGTAGTCCAAAGTAGTCACCAATAGTTCTTTTTGGCACTACAAGGAAGATAACTAATTAGCTATTATTTTTTCCATGACTCAAGAACCTGGTAAATTTGGAGAGTTTAGAAGCACTAAGAAATTATCTAAGCATAAGATTGTTTATTAATCAAAAAAAGATAAAGAAAAGCTTTTAGAATCACAAACATGTAGTGGGATAAAAACTAAAATATCTGGTAGATCACCTCTTCTATTTGTCTTACCAATCTTTAAGTTAAGGCAAGGGAATTTCAAGAGTTTAACAACTAGAAGAAGTTTCAATAGAATGGCAAATCCACCACCAACAAATAATCAGCAAGAAGCCACATCACTATGATTCCCAAATTATAATGGTATCGCTAACGCAAAGTCTTATTTCCCTGGCAAAGCTTACTTAGCTAAAAAATATGTTCATTTGTTTAAGTTAGCTTTAGTACATGTAAATGTCCAACATCATGACCAAACTTGTAGACTATTTGTAGCAAAAATAAGAGACATCACTCAAATTTGGTAATCTAACTTGCCAAACAATAGCATGACAAGCTAGGATGACATGAAAAATTTATTCTTAGCTTAGTTTGACAATCAAATTAACCAACAAAAATTATACTATGAGTTAGTTGAAGCTAAATAAGGATCTAAAGAATTAGTTAGGAAATTTAATATTAAATTCTAGAAAATTTGTGATTTTTCCGAAGGCAATCTAAACCCTCATATGAAATGCTTAGTGATACATATTAAAATTCTATTAATGTGAACATTTCAATTGGGTTATGAAGGATCCCAAATCTTTTGACTTTCAATGATTTTTTTAGCAAAGCTGTTAAGTTAGAAAACTCATTAAACTTGGCTGATGAAGACATTATTCAAATGCCAAAGAGTGAGCAAAAATAATTAGTTACTATACAAAATATACTTCATCTTAAAGCATTGCCTCCTACTACTAGCAAAGATCAAGACCAAGGAAATGAATAGTCTAGAAAATGTAAGCTAATGAAGGAATTATCCAACAAAATAGTCATGCTAGTAAAAGCACTAGCTAAAGTTAAGATTAGAGAGGAAAGAAAGAATAGAAAATACAGATATCATGACACTAAATTAAGTGATTCTAAGGATGAAAATAACATAGCTATGTGAAATTCTCTACATATTGAGTCTAACAATCAATCTTCTAGTACTCATTATGTCAACAAATCTTCTAAAAGTGAATCAAGTAAAACAAAATTGAATCATTAGTAGTAATGACTAATTGTAAATGAGAATGATCTAGCTTTTGCTAAAAACTATAAATAAAAATTGAATTATTTGGTTTACTATATTTGACGTAAAAACAACATAAATTTATTATTACTTGTTTATTTTCTTCCATAGCATAAAAAAGCAATGGTAAAATATAGATAAAGAAAATGTAGAATGAGAAAATTTATAGAAAGTACCACTTAATATTAAGATAACACTTTACCTCAAAGTGAATTAACTCATACTAAAAATCAAAGGTAATTTCAAGAAATTGAATAAAATAATTCTAAAATTAATCATGATAAGATTCAATAAACAAATCCTTACATTAACATTATTAGCATCATACCAATACTAGGTGTAATGTTTCTTATTCATTGCAATTACAATAATTTGTTCTCTATAAAGATTAAGATGGAAAACCAAAATATAAATGAAGAGGGAACTCATAATAGATATGAAAAATGTTTTTTCTATTTACAAGATTTTTATATATAATAATACTTATAACTATAGTGTTATTCTCATTCCAATAATTAAAATATCTTATGTAATTCTATAGGAAACTTTTGGAGGAAAACTATCATCTTAATAGGAGATCTTGTACAATTACCTCCTATGAAAAATAAATGATCATATATTATAAATGTAAGAGGAATGAAGTTAAGGAACATGTTCAACATACTTATCACTTTTGAAGCTATCTATAAGAATAAATAAAATGTATAATTCCAAAAAATTCTATAAAACATCAAAAATGGAATTTTTGAAAAAGATGATTAGCAAACCTTAATGATTAGATCTTAAATATTACTAGAAGATGAAAAATTAAAAGACTTCAAAAACTCAATTCATCTATTTTTGGTAAATGAAAAAGTTAACTTGTATAATTTAAAAATACTTTACTTTTTGTAAAAGCTAGTTGGAAGAATTCAAAAAGCATTCAACTGCAAATTTAAATATACCTACAAGATTAGTCAATGGAATGACTAGGACAATTATTAATATCATGTACAATGAGGAAAAAAACCATTTGAGCTACTAAAGTATCCATTAATTGACTTTTTTAAATTTAAAGAATACATATGAAACTCTCCATTTTCAAGAGCTTGGGCAAAAAGAGTGTATGTTACTTAACAATAAAATCAAATTAAAAATGACAATTAAAATTTAGATTTATCATTACTAATCATTTGAAAGATTGTAAAAAGATTTTCTTCATAATGAGTTAAAAGTGAAGATGTAAATTGATGAATTGCAATATCGGGTCCACGATATCGGAGCCTTCCAAGAAATATTGGGCATCCAATATTGGGACCTACCTTGTTGCCTATAAATAAGAGGTGGATGCACTTGGTTTGGCAATAGATTAGTTAGAACCTTACCCAAACCCTTGCCTTTTCTCCCTCTCAAAGTTAGAATTATTTCTGTGTGCCCATAGTAGGAGTCAAAAGTGAACGGATCTTTATTCGAGCATTGTATACCTAATCACACCTTGTGTACGAAAATAAAGACAAACTTTGTGATAAACCTTGCAGCATTCAGAATAGATTGATTAATGTTAATTATTGTTACATAATTCTTTTCTTAGTTAATTAATGTTCTCTCTCTCACCCTACAACTCTCCTATGTAAGAACACTTAGTACAACCACTTCGAGCATGTGTGTAATGCTTGGTAACCAAGTAACAATTATTGTTTGGTAATCCCAGTAGTGTTGCATTGGTTTAGGATGTGTACAACAAGTGAGAATGAATGCTAGTGTTAGGACTAGTTAAAGCATAGTTGAGAAGTTAAATTAAACTAGTTACTTAATTATATCTCTCTCCTCCCTTTGTAGCACCAGGACATAAAAACATAAAAAACTATAAAAATCACGTACCTCAAGTTTACTTAACCATAAAATCATTCTATATAAGTAAGCTTGGGAAGATAACAATTGAATAACCCATCCTTATTCCACAAAGGTGCATAAGCACTTAGTCCTCAGAATTCGACCGGATCATGCATGGATGCTCATATTTGTATGGTTGAGCATAGGGATAGCTCGCCACTCATCATTGGCACCATTACTAGGGACTTTATTTTTTGTGTGCTAAATAGAACTTAGGAAATATTTCTCATGATTTGAACAAAACGTTAGGGTTGGTTATCTTACAAATAGTGAAATGAAGAGTATTGCACATTGACTAGATAATTATGTCTCCTTCTTCTTATGAGAGTGTTTCACTACCTAGGTCTGATACCAAACTTTACCTTTATCCTCCACCAAAATGAACAACTGCATTGGCATGATTTAGAAGGTAACATAGTGTTACCTCTAGAGCACTGAATCCTAGGCATGCTCCTTCATGATCTCACACAAATTGGTATGTAGCACTTATAGGTAGAGTGCATTGTGCATGATCATGACTCAAGAGAGTATCAACCCACAGAGGCACAATGTCAAAGAGATTTACAATAGGAGAGATATCATGAATCCATGAAAGGGAAGTTGTCTCAGAATGTCTTGTATGTCATAAGTGAAAATGAGGGTGGTGAACCTACCTTAGGAAGTCTCCCACACAATGATGTTCCTCTCATTAACTTTGGTCAAGGGGTTGTGTATCAGAACCTTCACTCAACCATCCATAATTCAAGTTCTAATACCAACAGACACAAAGGATCCAAAAAAGGAATACAAATGCATAATAAAGATGGAAATTTTGATTATGTTCATGATTGAGGCTACGACCACTGAAGAGAACGTAGTAGGCACCATCATGGTGATGGTCCTCCTCCTTCACCTTCATCATCTCCTTCACCCTCTCCTTCAAGATCTAGATGCAGTCATAAAGGAAAAGACCTTAAGGATAATAGTAAGAGAAACAGAGATCACAGAAGAAATAGTTGAGAAATGGGATGAGGGCATTCTAGAGAATCACAACATGAAAGAAGGGAGAGTAAGGAACAACATAGGCATCATAGATGCCACAGACGGGATGATCATGATGAACCCCTACTCACTACTTAAAGTATGTTAGACATAACTAAGGCTATTAGTGTTCCAACAAGGCACCAAAAAGATAGTAGGATCAGTAGATTAGACATGAACAATATCCCACAATTTGAAGGGGGATACAACGCTGATCCTGAAAATCATCTACAAGCATTTCATGCTTCATGTGCCTTCAAAAACATAGAAAACAAATGGAAAAAACTAAATTTTTTCCCATGGACACTGGTCAAAGAAGCGAAAAGCTGGTACCAGTCCCTAGAACCAGAATCCATTTGTAGGTGGAGTACCATGTAAGAATTGTTCAACGATAATTACCAAACAAACTCTCGAGTGTCCAACCTATGAAAGCAAATCCAAGGATGGAATCAAGGAGGACATGAACCCTTGGATGTTGTCATGGGCCGATTCTATGCATTGCTACATCGTTGCTTAGACCATGGTTACTTGTAGAGGGATCAACTATGCCATCTCATAGATGGGCTTAGGCATGAAACATGAAGAACCCTTGGGACTTATGCCCAAGGAAGACTATTCGAGCTTAGGGCCCATCAAGTATAGAGATTACTGGAGCAAGTTTCTAAAGAGGAAGGTGAGCTAAGGAAAAGAGCAGATATCCTTCCTTCCAAAAGAAGGGAGTTAGATTTTGTGAGGATGAAGAAGAGCCACCACTTGAAGAGATGGTGAATAAGAAAACTTTACCCATTTAAAAAATTGCATCAGAAGTATCCACAAAGGTGGACCAAATGTGGGACTCCATAGATAATAGATTTCAAACCATTTTCAAAATAGTAGAGAAGTCTAGAGAGCAAGGTAGTGATCGTGAAAAGAGAAAAAAGAGAAAGCAGAATATGCATACAAGGGTAAGGGAAAAGTTGCCATCATCAAAGAGGTTGTGGATTTAGATACAAATAATGATAGTGGATGTGAGATAAGCCAATATGACCATCCTAAGGGATGTTTCCTTCTAATCTCACATCTGCAGGAGTCTTAGGTGTATGCACTCAACCCATGATTGAATAGAAGGCAAACAACCTAAAGGTTTCTTTATCCTCAAGGCAACCCAAAATAGTTTCACCAACCCTTAACGTATTATCCAAGTGGAAATCCACCATAACCAACTAAGTAGTATCAACAATGGTAGCACCCACAATCATGAGGAATGCCACCACCATGACAACAGTATCCTTACCGTCAACTTGACCCATATGGATATTACGTGCAGGAGCCAATCTCTCCACAAGACTATACTAGTCATGTCACTCCTCAACCTTACTACCAAGCCCATGAGTATTATAGGACTCCTTCTCCTAGGGGTGATGTTCCATAAACATACTATCATTCTCATCCAACTACATCTCTTCCACCCATATCTCCATTACCATCTACTCCAACTATGGAGGGTGAGATCCCTACCTAGCCACAACAACATAACACTACAAGGGTTGTTAACTCTTAATCTACTATTGGTTTTGACAACCACATAAAGAAAAGACTTTTCTTTAGAACCAACAGTCTAACTAAGTTCTTGCAACCACAAGCAGCTAACCCTTTATATGCCTCATTACCAATCAAAACCTCAGAACTCCCTTCAAACCAAACACCACACCCAGTGCATACAGTCATGTTAACTCATGTCATTAGCAATTGAATAAAACCTGGTCATCTTCCTAGGAAATTCTCTAATCCTGGGAGTCCTCTTATATATCTACAAATCACTGGGAATGAGTCATGTAGAGCTCTTTTAGATTTAGGTTCTGGTGTCAACTTAATCTCTCAAGAAATGTACAAAGCCTAGAACCTGCCTCCACTAAAAAAGAGTAACATTCGTTTAGAGCTGGCCAACCAGTCCATCACTATCCCATTAGAACTAGTGGAGGACATTGTTACCACTATTTGTGGATGGTTATATCAAGCCAATTTTCTAGTGATTCAGGTCAACAATAGTAAGCTGCACTTCCCAATAATAATGAGAAGAGCATGGTTAAGCACAATCAACGCGTGCCTAGGAATCCATGATCTTTCCCTAGAAATATCCAAGGAAAATATGTTTGGAAAGATCAAGAAGAAAAAAGTTCCATGCATCGCATACAATGACATAGGGTGAAATTGAATGTAGAAGTCCTGGTTCATACAACATTTAACATTGCTTGCATGCAACTAGTGTACACAAGTGACTACCATACAAAGATGCCTATATGCGACAACCACAAGATAGGAAGGCACCTAGTGGCTGACAGTTGATCAAGAGAGTAGCTTAATTATATGCATGGAACCAACTGAGGGTTTGAATTCCACTTACATTGATAACATAGATACATTAGAGCTAGTCCATCACCAACGTCCAAGCCCTAACATTGGAAATATCAACTGGGAAAAGTTGAAAATCCCTGATAATTTTAAACAAGAACCCCTTGAGTTAAAACCATTGCCCACCAGTATGGAATATGCATTTCTCAAGAATGAAAAATTGGTAATTCTTAATGCTAAGTTTGCTCCTTAACAAAAAGAGAGATGGTTGAAGGTAATAAATAAATGGTTAAAAGCCATTGCTTGGTCATATCCTAAATTAATAGGAATAGATCATAGGATATGCCAACATAGAATTTACATCAACCCCTCCATGAAGCATCAGAGATAACCACAAAGGCAACTTAACCCAAAGCTTAAGCAAGTGGTTAAGGAAGAAATCAAACAGCTTCTAAAAGTTGGGTTCATATACCCCATTGCTAATAGTGAATGGGTTAGTCTCTTAGTTATTGTGCCCAAAAAGGGAGGTAAATGGAGGGTGTGCATAGATTTTAGGCTACTAAATATGGTAACATTCAAAGATCATTTTCCGTTTCCATTCATCAAGCAAGTCCTAGAAACCATTGTAGGGCATCGCTACTATATTTTTCTGGATGGGTACAGTGGGTACAACCAAATACAAATAGCCCCAAAAAACCAAGCCAAGACTATGTTCACCAGTCCTTGGGAAACATTTACATATAAACATATTTCGTTTGGCTTGTGCAATGCTGCTACAATGTTTCAACAATTAGTTCTAAACATATTCTAGTAGAAGATAGGAAATGGTGTGGAGGTCTTCATAGATGACTTCTCCACCTATGGAGTGAACTTTGATCAAGCCTTGGACCAGTTAGAGCAAGTACTAAAATGATATGTCGAAACCAACTTAAGGCTCAATTGGAAAAAAAACCATTTAATGGTCCAAGAAGACATCATTTTAGGGCATAATATTTCACAAACAGGGATAGAGGTAGATCCCAAAAAGATCAAATTTATCCAAGGAATTACCCATCAACCTAAAATTGTAAAAGATATTCAGTCATTCCTTGGACACACTGGCTATTACAGATGCTTTATTGAGAACTTTTCAAAGGTTGCCAAACCATTGGTTGAACTAATGAAAAAGGATGTAGCTTTCCAAATTTTAAAATAGAAGTTCATAGAAACACCTATTCTACAAGCTATTGGCTAGTCCAAACTATTCCACATAATGACTGACAAGTCCAACTATGCTCTAGGACCCATACTTACATAGTTAGCTGACCAGAAATGACCCTATTACAATCACTATGCAAGTAGGAGTATTTTTGATGCATAACTCAACTACACTACAACAGAGAAGGAATTAATGGCTGTAGTGTTTACAATAGATAAGTTTAGGCACTATGTATTGGGCTATAAGGTATTTGTAAACATAGACCATAGTGTAATTGAGTTACTCCTAAATAAACCAACAGTGAGCCCTCACATTATATGATGTCTTGTAATCTTATAGGAGTTCGATCTTATGATGATTAATCATAAAGGCACCGAGAATGTAGTTGCTGGTCACTTATCTTGGTTGCAATGGGACAACAAAGAGGATGAGTATCCAATTTCTAATCATTTCCATGATGAAATCCTCTTTGCAGGTGTAGTAACTAATTAATTGACCATGGAGACAAACTAGTATAGTAGTATTCTCACCTATCTCCTTACACAAAAAACACCACAAGGGTTAGACATTAAAAAGAAACAACAATTTCTTCACTGAGCTAAGTATTTTATTAAAATCAATGGGAAACTTTATAAATTATGTCTCAATGGCTTGGTCCATTGGCAAGTTCCCGATATAGATCAACTGCAAGTTCTCCAAGATGCTCATGAGGGTCCTTGTGGGGGTCATTATGCCAGGAGACAAACAACCATTAAAATCCTACTTGTAGGATATTATTGGCCTACATTGTTTCAAGATGCCCATCATTTCATCCAATCTTGTAAGTGTTGTCAACATGATGGGGGAATGACTACTAGAATGGAGGGTCTGTAGTAATGGATTCAACCCTTAGAACCCTTCATCATATGGGGAATTGATTTTATGGGGCCCATTACACCAATGTCCAATGAAAAAGCTTACATTGTTGTTACCATTGACTACTTTACAAAATGGGTAGAATTAGTTGTTGTTACGAATTGTACATCATCTACCACTGCACGATTTGTCCAACAACAAATTGTAAACAGGTTTGATGTGCCTCGTATAGTTATTTCGGATAATGGTACACACTTCATAGGTGTGACTCCTCGAAAACTAATGCAATGCTTAAGGGTCGAGCATAAACTAACTCCACCATATCACCCCCAAGTGAATGGTCAAGCTAAATTCAGCAATAGGGAGATTACAGAAATATTGACATGAATTATTAGTAAGTATAGATGAGATTGGAGCACCAAACTGAACAATGCTCTTTGGGCATATCGCACCACATGGAAAATTTCTATAGGTTACTCTCCCTATGAGTTAGTATATGGAAAACTTCCAATGCTCCCCATTCAAGTAGAATTGCATACACTATCTATGGAATGTGATCTCAACCTTGACCTTGATCTAGCACAAAAAGAATAGTTAATAACCCTTAACTTGCTAGATGAGAACTGATTAGCCACCCTATCATCTAATGAATTGTACAAGTGCTTCAATAAATAACATCATGATCTAAGGATTAGAAAACTTAAATATCAACCAGGAGATAAGGTTCTCTACTAGAATTCCACACATGTGCCACAACGAGCCAAATTTCAAATGTTGTGGAAAGTACCTTATGTCATTCATGCAACTTTTCCTTTAGGGGCCATGATGATTTACAAACCTAAGAGCCCAGACAAGAAACTATTGATCAACATCCAACAAAACAAACCTTTCCATGAGCCTAGGATAGCCAATATCAATTCTACCTCTGTTGGTGGACAACCTTGCTCCCTATTTCAGATTGCCTCCTACCACCTTAGTCATGGGGGAGACGGCCACTAATGCTAACCATTCAAAGCCCTCAGTTCCATTTGTATTTTTGTTTTACACATTTCTATTTTGCATATTTTTTAATTTTACTTTTTTTTTACTATTTCTTTGTTTGATTTACTTTTATTCGTCTCACAATAACTGCTCATGTTGGTGGATTGTATTGTAATGATGTTGGTTGCTAATGTTTGGTTTTTACCTTTGATTTTCAATGTTGATACTAAGATATGGTTCTTTTAATAAAATAGGTAATGGCTCCACATCATCCATTCATCTATTCAACTCTATGATCTCCCTTGGCTTGGACTTATACTGTCCCTTTTTCTAAATAAACTTGTTAATGAATTAGTGGCTTCGTATTCTTCAAACCAAGGAAAGACTCAATGGTTGAAAAGGGTGTGACTTCAAGGGGATTTGATGCACTTGTGCTAGCTATTCTCTTCGGTACTTGGATGCTTTTCATGGGTTTTTTGCCATTTCTACATTAACCTACTATCAAGAAGCTAAGTGAAAATATATATATATATATATATAATAATAAGTCTTTGCATGGTGCGGTTCTCATGTAAAAAAAACATCGGAATTCAAAGCACACCCCTTAGACATAATAAAGAAATATGGGGCTACAAGCACTGGTTATGGAACTGGAAAGATATGTTACTAATTCCTGAAGGTTCTCCCTAACTAAGGTCATTTCTCGCTTCTTGCGTCTCCATCTTGCTCTCCTTGGAATGGTGGTGAATCCTTGGGGAAGCATTCTTGTTGATTCAAGAGGATGGATTGGCCAAGATTATTGATGCGAGGTCACTGGATGTAGTTGGTTTGAGTCTAGAATTGGATTGAGTTTTACTCAATCACCTTAACCATAAAATATACAAGGGACATTACACAACCTTCCTCTTGGGATTCCATTCCATCTTCTCCTCTCCATCTTTCTTCCCATTTTCCACCTCATTGCCGATTTTATGATTAGTCAATATTTTAGTTGATGTATTGTTTTTCCTTGGTAAATTCTTGTGGTTAAGCTTTTAACCCTTGTTCCATGTGTCATTCCTAGAACCTACATACTCTTTGGTTTGGTGGGTTTTCAGGGCATAAAAGGAATAAGCTTACTTTGGGGAGGATCCACTAACATTCCTTTATGTTGCAATTGTTAAATTCCTTTCCTTAAAAATTTCTAGCAATCAACAATTTCTCATTTCATCCTCATCCATGACATCCATTTTATTAGTGTCACTGTTGTTATTTTTCCCATCTTTCTTGTTCTTTCTTTTTTTTTCATCTTATTGCTATCAGAGGTTCACTCTTAGTCTTGAGGGCCCTATCACAAATTTTTCCATTCTACTACTTGTTTCACCCATACACCTCAGGTAGTCACCAGTAATAAACCTCTAACCTAGTATCTACCATAACCATAACTCAGCCAATGTGCTGTATATCGAGGCAAGGTATCAATTTCATTGTGGTTTATCTATCCTTGCTAATTTGTAACTATGTTGTGTGTGCAGATGGTGATCATACGAACAATGAACTACGATAGGAGGAAGCACTAAAGATGGATTGGTGCTAGAGTGTTTACAAAAGGAACAAGTTTAATCACGTGGCTATGGATAAACAACAGAAGGTGCAATCGCAATGTCAGCAGTAATGTGCCTCATCTTATTTTCTCTCACTCTAAGTTATCCAATAAGAGTCTGGATGTCATTTATGGATAGTGTTCACCACCATGGGTATGAACACCAATGTTGTAATGTGTTGTTGATTCTTTCACCAGGCACTTTAAGTCTGTCACCCCATTCCACTATTAGTTTTCATTTAGTCAATAATCCTATACCTTCACAATATTTTATAAGAACTTGAGGATAAGTTTTTATTTAGTCGTGTGGGTATGATGAACCACGATATTGAGACCATGATATCACATCCGCTATATTGAGTCTATGATATCAGAGCCTTCCAAGTGATATTGGGCATTCAATATCAGGACCTGCCTCATTGCCTATAAATAAGAGGTGGATGCACTTGGTTTGGCAATAGATTAGTTAGAACCTTACCCAAACTCTTGCCTTTTCTCCCTCTCAAAGTTAGAATTATTTCTGTGTGCCCATAGTAGGAGTCATAAAGTGAATGGATCTTTATTCAAGCATTGTGTACCTAAGCACACCTTATGTACAAAAATAAAGACAAACTTTGTGATAAACCATGCAGCATTCAGAATAGATTGATTAATGTTAATTATTGTTACTTAATTCTTTCCTTAGTTAATTAACGTTCTCTCTCTCACCCTACAACTCTCCTATGTAAGCATACTTAGTATGACTAGTTCAAGCATGAGTGTAATTCTTGGTAACCCAGTAATGATTAGTGTTTGGTAATCCTAGTAGTGTTGCACTAGTTCAAGATGTGCACGACATGTGAGAACGGATGCTGGTGTTAGGACTAGTTAAAGCATAGTGGAGTAGTTAAATTAAACTAGTTACTTAGTTATCTCTCTCTCCTCCCTTTGTAGCACCAGGACATAAAAACATAGAAAACTATAAAAATCACATACCTCAAGTTTACTTAATCATACAATCATGCTATACAAGTAAGCTTGGGAAGAAAATGATTGACTAGCCCATCCTTTCCACAAAGGCGCATAAGCACTTAGTCCTTGGAATTCAACCGGATCGTGCATGGGTGCTTGTATTCATATGGTTGAGCATAGGGATACCTCACTGCTCATCATAAATACTTTATGCAATGTTAATATGTGAATATGATTTATTTCCTTTAGAAGTAGAAGCCTTGTGCCAATTCATTATATACACTCATAGCTTGCATATCTAAAGGTAAGAAAAACTTTCTAATGTGGTTCTTAAGGATTTGCAACACTGTGATTGGTATTTTTAAGGGATGCAATGGTTACAAAAAAGAAAAGAATATCTCTTGGGAGGACATGTAGCATGATCCTAAGCATATCCACCTACTACTTAAGAAAAACAGTTTGACAGACATGTAGGTTAATTTGGAAGGTAAGAGAAAACTCTATTTACGCCACATTAGATCTAATAAACTAGATGTAGAAGCTAACTATCTCTCAACCCTTATTCACATCAAGTATTGAAATGCTATCAGCAAGCTTTGCTTAAGCTCTCATCATCTTAGAATTGAAAGTGGGAGATGAATTTAACTTCCTCAAGAAAAATGTATTTGTAGGTTGTACATATTAGGAACCCTTGAAGATGAGCTACATGTATTTCTTTATTACACTATGACTACCTATCTATCCTTGTGTTCTTTATTACACTATGATTACCTATCTATCCTTGTGTTCTTTATTACACTATGACTAAGCTTGTATGATTTATTTTTAATGCTCCATTAATGCTTGGTCAATTTGTAGAGTCTGTCTTCATCTTTCATGAAAATGTACTATGTGTACAATAAATCCCATAGGTCTTTAGACATACTAAAGCCTCATTTCATTTCTTCACTAATCATTTGTTGAATGAACCATTCAATAGATTCTAATTCCTCCTATTGCACATGGTAGATTCAAACAACTACCACT
>MNCI01025946.1:249314-345346 GCA_015680685.1 Gnetum montanum
AAAAATGCAAGCAATAAATATGTAAAATTATTTTCTCCTTAATGATATCAAAACATTTCTTTTTACTATTTATTGTATTTTTCTTTTTTGATAACATTATATATTTTTTAATAGTTTTTTGTATGGCCATAACATACTAGTTTCTGTTGACAAATTTTTATTACTCAATTAGTTTCATTATTTTCTCAAAATTTTCTATTGAGATTTCAATATAATAAAATACACATTTAAAACACTACTATCATGATAAGATGTTGATTTAGTTATAGATTTGTTTGTAAAATTGATTTTAAGCAAAAGATATAAAATACAATGAGCATTACTATAACAATTATGAAAACAAACTTCTAAATAATTTCTACAAAACATACTAATGTAACTCATTTTTATGTTAAACAAATTAGATAAAAAAAATTTTAGATAAGAACATGAGGTTAAAATGATTATACCCCACTAAACAAATTTTAGGTAATTACATATACCCCCACAATACTAACTTTTGTATACCACTTAAAATATATTAAAAAATAGTTGACAAAACACAACAAACCAAACAAAGATAATACTACCTACTAAAGCATTTAAACTAAACTACATATACCACTGCAAAATGAAAACAAATATAGAACAAAGGTAGAAAGAAGAAAATAGGAAAAAATCAAACTATTTACAAGAAACTGCAGTAACTAGCAATTATCAGATAAAAAAGTAATAAGCATTAATCCAAATAGTATAAATAAATCACAAAACCAATGGAAAAAAAGAGGTAGATGAGTAAACAAGAAGGACACATAAACCAAAGAGAAGTAGGAAAAAAAAGAAAATTAAAAGAAGAGAGGATTCATGGCAAGGATAACAATAGCACCTTACCTAACATAATTCATTGAAAACTAATTTTATTCAATAACAATTTCACCTTCAAATAAATTTTTTTGTAATAATTGTACAAATTGTAATACAAAAAAGCATTACATATAGCAAATACTTCCTGACTACTATCAACACTAAAACATATCGAATTCCTAAGAACTACAGACCAACCCTCATCCATCCTACTCAATTAATAACATAATATATTTTACTAATAATCTAACTTTTCTAACTTGAATACATAATCTATGATATAAGAAAAAACTATAAAATTGCTTCTATTTGACCAAACTAACTAACTATACTAAAGTATTCTAAAAAATTGTGCATGGCTCTCCTTATATAATCTTGAGCCTATGATCCTCTCATAAGAAAACATCACATATGATATATACATGATAACTAGTATTTCTCTTTAAAAAGAAAGAAAAGGAAAATTCTATTCTACCCCCTATATAAACTACACTATATACCCGTTATTCCAACAACAAAAAATAACTATACCCCATAAAAACTAAACTATATACCCCTTAAGCTTATAAAATTATATTGCTTGTCATACATATTTAAGCCCCTAATGTTTCAATAGTGAATACCCAACAATATCTATACTATTACTAACTCCAATTCTCTATAGAAAGAAAATATTTACATTAACAAACCTTAACATCTAATCCTTCATTCAAAAATGGTATAAAATAGATATTACAACATATACCTTAACAACTATAAAATAACTAACAATAAAGTAATAAAAAATCCATAAATATCAAATTCGTAAGTACTATACACCACCCCCTACCCATCTTATGAAATTAACAACATAATAGATCATAGTAACAAACTAACTTCCCTAAGAATGATGTATTAGCCTAGTGAAATAAGTCTGGGTCTAGTAACCTCAAGTCATTGGTTCAATTCTAATAGGTATCACTAGGTTATAAACTTTTATAAATCTTGGGATGTACCTATATTTCAATTATTTTGAGTTCTGAAAAGAACATAAATTCCATGAAATAAAAAAAATATAAAATTAGATATATTCAACCAAACCAACTCTAACAAATACCAAACTATTCTAAAAAATCTATTGATGAGTAGCAAGTAGTTTCTACACCCAACCATATGAATCACTAGCATTTACTAAGTGATCTAGTCAAATTCTATAGACTTTAGCTCTCTAAGTACACTAGGTTTATGTAGTGAATCTAACGAACATGATCATTGTCTTCTCAGTTTCACTTGTGAAGTGCAAAGGTATGGTTAAGTCTAACTGAGGCATATGATTTTTATCATTTTTATGTTTTTCATTTAATTTACCTAAGTGCTAAAAATAAAGTAATTAAATGTTTAATTAATATATTAACTAACTAATTCTTAGCTTATTCTAACATAAGCATCCTTTTCCACTTTCCATACACATCTTAAACACGTTGCAATACTACTGGGTTACCAAGGATAAGTACTACTAAGATTACCAAGTATTAAATTATGCTTGAAGTGGTTTCCATTATGTGCATTAATCAATCAGTATGAATTAATTACTTAAATGCATTAAAGTAAATTGTATAAATAATAAATGCATAAAATAAACATTAAGCTAAGTCCAAGGGTTGCAAGGTTTATGAAGAAATCTCATCTTTATTGTCATTCACACTAAGGTGCTCAACTACATTAGTGCATGAATAAAGATTCATATACTTCTCACTCCTATTGCGAGCACTTAAAAAAATATTCTAACTTTAGGAAGATAAATTTATAGAGTTTAGTTAGCAACTAATGATGAGATCCCATAAATGCGGTGGGTGCATGCACTTATATCCCTAAAACACAACACTACGTCAATGTGTATGCTTTGACGTAGAAAACCTTGTGTTGACATGATTGCATTGACTAGATCTTTTCAACAGAAATAAATGATGATTCATCATAACACCATGAGTAAATGAAAACTTGTCCTTAAGTGAATAAAAGGAGGAACAAGCTTCTTACAAAATTTTGGAAAGGTTTGTAATCATTGACTAACTAACTAACTCAAACAAATGCTAAGTGCCCAAGTATACATATTTATAATTTTTACAAAAAATGATGCTCATGACAAAAAACTTAAACACCATGACAAAAAAAGTGATAGCACAACTCCTCTGGTGGCTTAAACATAAGGAGAAAAAGAAAATGATTGTAAGCAATGGAGGTTATTGAGCTATTGAAGGACCTTCTTCTACCACTACTATACACAATAGTTATGGTAGAGGCTATGGTTGTGGCTATTTAGCTATAGCTACAACTACTGGTGGACAATGAAAATCATCCAGCAATTCTTTCATCTTCTCCTCCTTACTCCAGGGATTGTACATGGCCCATGCAGCATCACCAATGTGGACTAATATGGGAGTATTCCATAGATAGGACATTGTAGGAAATAGCTACTTCATATTGACAAACTAAGCTATGAATTATTTTCATTTCACATTAAATGACTTAATATCATTTTGTAGTTCCTATTAGTCATTCATCCTATGGGCTAAGCTCTTAGCTATTAATCTTTAATCAATGAAGCATGCTCTAAGAACTTTGAGATTAGCATTTGCTATCTGAAGTTTCTACCTTGTCTACTTATGATGCTTGAACTCAACCTTGCACAATAGGTATGAGCTGGCCACCTACTTTTCCAAATCTAACCATGGCCTTCCCCTAGTTAGCATTTCCAATTTTTCATATCGAATGTTGGTGAGCGTCATGCATTCTATAATCTCCTCAATCTAGAACTCCTTGAGATAAATTTCTACTTTACTTTATTCATTTAGTTCATCAAAGATGGGCTTCCATACATCACCTCCTTGTTGGAGTTAGTGAACGGTCTCATTCAACTTTGCCTTTACGAGTTGAATATGTTTTTCATTCATTTCCTTCTACATGCCAACCTAGTCCTTGTAGTGGTTCTTGACCCTTTCAAATTTGAGGACCTCATTCTTCCAGGAAACAATTTCAATTGTAGATTTCTAGGAAAGGGCATAGACATCCTTCATTAAGAGATTACGAATTTTTACTACTAACCTCCTTAAATCCATGGTCGCCTTGGTAATTTACTCCTACTATTGTCTCATGTATTCAACAATTTTCTTTTCCTGGAGCTAAACATTATGTAAGTGATGATTGTCCTTGGTCAAAATAACATTCCCCTGATAAACCTCTAATAAGGCCTTCTAAATATTGTAGACTATGGCATCCACTAAGGACTAGTTAAAGATTGTCAACTCCTTGGCATACTCAACCTCTTGAAGTTTGAACTAAAGCTATGAAAAGTATTCATCCCTGGTTATAGCCTAGTTGAGTACAAGGGATCAGAGAGGTAAGCGCTTAACTCCAAAACTTCAGCAACCAAAAGATAATTTTGCTTTGTGGCTACCTCAAGTTGGGAATTGGAAATGAGATAATTGTCCTTAGCCTCCAAAAACACTAATTGGATAGTAGTGATATCATTTAAAAGGTCAAAGATCTCTAGAATCAGTTCCAAAGTTCCCACCAATCGTTCCAACAACTCCTTGTGCTAGGCTATGCTGAATCTTCCATTGTCCACTCTTGTAGATGTCTACACATCTTTGAGTGTAGCACTATCTAGCACAAATGTTGTAGAAACATTAAGGACTTTGTCCATTCTATCAGCCATCATCATGATCATTGTTTCATGTCCTTGGTGCTACACCACCAAAACAGTTGTCCCATCACCTTCCTCTAGGCACACCAAGAAGGTAGTAGGATTTCGAAAGATTTTTGGAAATTATTTTTGTCTAGGAATGAACATCATTAACTCCCAAGCATTAGGATTTGAATACATTGGTGCCTACATTCTTTGGATAGAGAGGGTTGGTATCATGTCCTCTAACTAGCTTATGTATGATTTACCTCATTCAAGTGACTAAGGGCTAGTCAATAGATAGATAGGTCACTACTCAAACCAGCTTTCTACTACTATAAGAGTTTCTCAAAAATTTTCTATAAGTGCTTCATGGTAGCCTGAGCCTTTGATGTTGTTTTATGAGTAGGTGGTGGTGGTGGCTACTCCTTTTCCTTTTTCATGAAAGAAAGCTTGTCATTCATCATTTCTAACCAAGAGGCAATAGGAGCATGTAGGAGTATATAATTGGAATAGCAAGCTATTATTCCTCTATTGCATAATTTTTGGATGAGACATAGAAAGGAAAGGTCCTTCCTTCAACACTTATTTTCATTAAACCACTTCTCTATCTCAAGATAGATCATGTATGGAAGGTTGATAGGGAATTTCTCACTTACAATGATGAACACATGGGGTGAAAAAGCTATCACATTATTTGGCCTTATTTTCAAATTGAGGTGGTAGGCCACTATCTTAAAATAGGCATGTTCTACTATTTTGAGTATAGCATACTTCTTGTGGTCCACTCCATTGCACTACTGGATCCAATCCTTCTTAGACTTTGGGTCCTCTTCCATTGAGATCTTTGCCAAATTGGTCCTAGTTTTAGGCAATCCAAGGGCTTGAGATATGACCTTCACCAAGTAGGACACATTGATGTCCTTGATCTTCACAATGGCATCAATCTACCTATTATTCTAGAAGATATATGTCTCATCCATGTACCACTCCCCATTGGAAATAATGATGGGACACATGGGAAAACTCTATAGCTATCTTTTGACATCTTCTGGGGTTAAGTTTAAGAAGGTACCAAAGTTCAATTCTTTGAGAATTAAACATTGGATATCCCTAGACAATATTTTCTTAAGGTAGGCCTAATTCAAAGTAACCTCAAGGTTTGGCCTTGGCTATGGTGCCCCATCCTAATGGAATTTCTCTATTTCAACTTAGGGAATCTAACAAATAGATTCCACTTTAGGCTCCTTCCAAAGAGGTCCCATTGCATGGATTTCAGCTACCGACTCCTAGGGTTGTTCTTGTTGGCCCATTCTAGTTCTAGGTTGCTTATCACTTAATTGGAAAAATCCTTCTTCATATAGATGCTTAGGTCTTGGTGCCATCTATAATCACAACATGACCAAGGATCAGCATTTGGTGTGTAACTTTATAACACTTGAGTACCTTATCTCTTTGGATTAGTTACACTTTGCTAAGTTGTGATCATGGTAGATTTAATGATTTTAATATTATTTTATTATTATGTCTCTCTAATATCTACCAAAGTTCATTGGAAAGGTCTAACTTGCTTAAATTATTGATTTTAATATTATTTTATTAGTTAAACCTTATGGAAGTTTAGAGAAAAACTAGAAACGTTTCATCAAAAATCTATGTTTTGTGTCCCCCATGATGTAGATCTCACCTTTGGTAGTTGCAGAGACAAAAAAACCAAGATTAATTGGATAAGTGATTTGAAAGTTATGGGCTGTAGAAGGTTCTAGGATCTAAAAATTGCAAAAACTCTTTCTTTGTTTAAGAGAAAATGACAAAAATTCACTAAGTGTTGGGCACTATTTATATAATTTTTATATTACATCAATGGGATCCCATCGATAGGATTGCATTGACGTAATCAACTATGTTGACAAGATCCCATTAACGTATTTGAAAGATAGAATTTTTATCTCTGAAAAATAAGGGATAAATAAGGAGTTTTGACATGAAACTAGAGTCCAAAGGAAGCCCAGGAAGCCTAGAACATAATAAAATGCATGAAGAGGGCTAGATAATTCATTAAAAAAAAGCTTTAATTGGGATAATGATGGAGAAATTCCATGAAGGAGTGCACAACTAGATGTAATTGACATGAAGCACAAAAGATTTGAATGCAAAAATTCCTAAAGGATGAGGAACTTAACTAGCCAAACCAAGGGCTATGCAACTGGATCCTTCCCATAGTAGGCTCATGACATTGATGCCCTTACATGCCCTCAAACCAAGAAGTTTGTGAACCCCATGGGTGACTAATGGTTATGGATAATTAAGGACCAAATTACCAAATAAACTATCTAAGAACTTTGACATATCAAACTAGGGAATTGAACAAAACATGAAAAGAGGCAATGAGGTGAGATATGGAAAGCGTAGATGGATGAGGTGGAGAGTGGAATAGAGTTTCATATCATGGCCATATGAAGTCCCTTGTGGATTTTTTGGTTAATATGACCAAATATCATTCATCCTTAGTCCAAATTAAAATCGACCACTTTCAGTGACTTCACATTAATACTCTAAGACTAATCCACCCCATCAAAACACAAAAATATTCCCACAAATCAACATCATTCCTAAAAGAGAAGAGAAGAGAAGCAGGAAGTGAGATAAGCCTTAGTTAGAGGGAACCTTCAAACATAGGTAACATGTCTTTCTAGTCCCATAATTAGTGCCTTGAATTCCCATTATTATTTATCTTTTCTTTTTTATTTTTATATTTTTTTTATTTTTGGATATGAACCACACCATGCAAAGACTTAGCATTCTATTATTGGTTGATAGTAAAATGGTGAGAAATCCATGAAAACACTCATGCACCCAAAAGGGTAGGCAATTACAAAGAGCATCAAATCCCCTTGAATTCACATCCTTGTCTATCCATTTAATCCTTCCTAAGTTGGAAACTACCAAGGTCATAAGTTCATTATAATTTTATTAAGGAATAGACCTCATATTTCTGAAATAAGGGAACACCATAGAGTCTAGTGGATGAGTGGATGATGTGGACTCACTGCTTGTTATCATGAAAAAGAAATCATGTCTTAGTTATCAAATCCAAAATTCAAAGATAGAATCTAGAAATTAGCAATCAAATAACATGATAGTACAGACCACATTTAATTGATAGCTACAATTGCACTTAGTCTCAGCAATAATAAAGAACAGAAAAAAAACATAGGAAAAGCATAAAAAAGAACTCCTAACCAAATATAGTAAAATAGAGAATAAAGTGTAAAATATACAAGGAAGAGAAAACTATACTAAAAATGATGAAAAATAATAAAGTAAAAAACTGGGAAGCCACATTAATTGATCAACATTAATGACCATCTATTCCATGAATAAGTTGGAAGGAGGAGATCCAAAAATTAAGTGTACATATCCATTCGTTGAGGTGTCCTGGTCACTAGCTCTTTTAGATTCATGGAAAGGTTTTATTTGTTCCATGTTGACTAGTAGTTTCTTGTTTGGACTTCTAGGTTTGTGTATTAACATGATCCCATAAAGAAAGATTTCATAGATAATGCAAGGCCCTTCCCACAATGGTTGAAACTTGGTTCTTTGTGGTACATGTGTGGGATTCCATCATAGGACCCTATGTCTTGGTTGAAATTTGACTTTCCTAATTCTAAGGTCATGTCATTTTTTATTGAATGCCTTATGTAGTTTTTTAGATGACAGGGCTATTAATCAGTTCTCATCTAGTAAGTTGAAATTCATTAGTCTTTTTTTCTATGCTAGACTTATGTCAAGGTCAAGGTCACAAGCTATTGATAGTATATAGAGCTCTGTTTGGATTGGAAGTGTTGGTAATTTCCATACATAAGCCCATAGGGAGAGTAACCAATCGAAAGTAAATAGGTGAAGCAGTAGGCCCAAAAGGCATCATTTAGTTTTATTCTCTTGTTATTATTTTTGTGATTTTCCTATTTGTAACCTCTACTTGGTTGTTAGCTTGGGGATGGTAGGGTGTTGTTAATTTATGTTCAACCCCCAAGCATTGCATGATCTTCTAAAAGCTAGTGCCTATGAAGTGAGTTTTATTATCAGAAATAATTTCACATGGCATTCCAAACTTGTTTACAACATATTTTTCTACAAACGAAGTAGCTATAGAAGATGTGCAATCAGTGATAGCTAAAACTTTTGTCCATTTTAGATAGTAGTTAATAGTTACTATGATGTACACCTTTCCATTTGAGATGGAAGTGATGGGATCCATGAAATTGATGCTCCAAATGTCAAAGGGCTTTGATGGTTAGATCCATTACTGAGGTCCCTCCATACAAGGAGTCATTCCACCATTGCATTAGCAACATTCATAGGAGTGGATGAAGTGGTGAGCATCCTTCAAAAGTATTGGCTACTAATACCCTACCATGAGGATCTTAAGGGTTGTGCATCTTCTAGCATAGTGGCCCCCACAAAGACCCTCATGAACATCTTCAAGAACACATATTTGATCAACATGAAGTATGCACCATCGAACCAAGCCATAAAAACACACCTTATAAAGGTGTCTATTGATTTCCATGAACTGTTTGGCCTAGTCGAGGAACTATTATTTCTTCCTGCTACCCCACTTTTATGGCATCTCCTAAGTTATAAGATAGATAAGAATGTCATGATACTAATTAGGTTCAATGGGTACTTGTTCAGTTAGAGAACTAAGAAAGAGGAGTTTAGCATAAAATTGATATAAAAGTGGACTCTCCTTCCTCTTTTTTATCCCATCTTTACTGAGACAAGTGATCAGCAACCATGTTCTTGGTTTCCTTTTGATCTGTCATGGTGAGATCAAATTCCTACAAGATCACTAGCCACCATATGAGATGAGAGCTCATCATTGGCTTATTCATTAGGAACTATATTGTAGTGTAGTGAGTATGCATAAATACCTTGTACTAAGGACATAGTGCTCAAATTCCTTTAAGGTGAACACCACTACCATCAATTCTTTCTCTCTTGTGGTGTAGTTTAGCTATGCACCCACAATGCTTCTCCTCACACATTGGATGTAGTTAGGATACTTCTGATCATCCAACTACATGAGCATAGCTTCCAAGGAATACCTGGATGCATCCATCATGATATGGAAGGGTCTAGATTACTTAGGTTCTTGTAGAATTGGAGTTTCCACAAGCTTCTACTTGAGCTACTAGAATGCACATTCACATTCCTTGGTTTAGACAAATGGAGCATCCTTCTTTGTCAACTCCACCAATAGTTTGAAAATCTTAGAGAAATTCTCAATGAACCATTAGTAGTAGCTAATGTGTCTAAGGAATGACCTCACATATTTAAGTATGCTACCTGGGGAAAATATCAAGGATTACAACCTAAGATTCCTTCACCAATTGGCCTATGTGCCAAATGAGATGCATCCACAACCTGATAACATCCTCAACTTTTACCTCTCTACCATTGACCCATTCCTTGCCTATGCCATCAAATTGGACCCTAACATAATAGAAATACATGGATCAATGGCTAAAGCCATGGAGCTAGAATAAATTACCCTTATGAACAACATTCAAACCAAGTTTGGGATGATGAGCATTAGCAATCCTATGCAATATAGTCCTCTACCTCTACTAAATTTCCCAATGACCAACACTATGTTCCAAACTATTGTTCCCCTTCAAATGACTCAACCTACAAATAGCTATTTTGAAGATCCCACATTCTCTCCATTCCTACCATCTAACACTAGTTTGAATGAGGATCAATCAAAGGCCTTAATTCAGTCTATCATAAACCCAAATGAGGTACCTAATCTTGTTGAACCCACAAATCAAGCTCAAGATCAAATGACCCAGATATTAACTTCACTTCAAAAAATTTCAAACTAAGTAGTTGAATTAAGGAGAAACAACAACAAGGGTCCTATAGAACCAAAAAAGCCTATTTCATCAGTGAATGACAATTATTGTCACCTCCATAACACTAGGCAACATTCTAAGAAGAATTGTCCCCAATTTTTAGCATTATTTGGTGACAACACCCAAGGTCAAAAAAATGGGAAACCTCCTATTATGGTCCTTAACGTACCTCATCAAATAGAAAATGAAGAGGTTTCCTCATTGGAGCAAGTTATGGTAAACAACCCCAACCCACCTAATGCTTGCTACTGTAGATTTAAAGACATCATGAACAACACACAACAACAAAATAGGAATGATCCTTACACTCCTCCAAAGAGAAGAGCTCCTAGTAAAAGTAACACAACTACTCAAATTGAGTCATCCCAAACAAAAACTCCAAAACAATCAAACTCGTCTTCTATACTTAGAAGAACTCCACCTCAACAAGAAGCTAAAGATAAACACAAGACTTATGATCTAGTTGAGGATTTGAAGAAAATTAAAGCTAACATCTCAATGTATGATCTTTTACAATTTAACAAAATGAAAGATGTAGTTCAAGAGATAGTTCATACATCTAAAACTAGAAAAGAAAAATTTTCAATCCTCGAAAGGCAAGTTCACTTCATAGAAAGTACTAACACATTATCAGTACAAAATGTAAACAATTCCATGATGAGTAGGAAATAACAACCTCCTTTCCTAATGACTCTAATTATTTTAGGAAAGAATGTTCATAATTGTTTGATGGATTTTGGAGCAACTGTTAGTGTCATGCCTCTTGAGGTATGTAAGACTTTAGAAGCACAAATGATACCACAAACAAAAAATGTGATTCAACTTGATGGGTCCAACGTACTTGTAGTAGGGTCATTAAAAGGAGTGAAAGTGTAACTTAAACAATACCCTACATTCACATGTTACACAAATATCCTAGTAGTTGACATGTTACCTACCTATGGTGTGCTCCTATCTAGGACTTTTGGAGCCAATTCTGGGGGCTTCTTTAGGTTAAATTTCTCAGAGCTATTAATCCCTATCAAAGGAAAATATGAATACATGACTATACCTCAAGAACCCTTTAATAAACAAGTAGTTACAGCCTTGGATTAACAAAATCAATCTTTGGAAGATTGAAACACTAATATTTATGTTGGGGTTATTGAGGTTGAGCATAGCAAACATGTTTTAAATGAATATGTGAGTGGAACTACAAAAATAAATCCTATCTCTCATGCAAATCACACCCGATCCCATCAAAGTTCTAGAAAAGGTGAAGAAATCTATGGAGACTCCTTGCCTTATCAACAACATGATGGATTTCATTTGAGTAATCCACCACCTTCAGGAAAAGATAAAGATATAAATAAGATCCTACCTCTTAAAACATTTGATAATTTTAATGACACATCCATGGAACATTCTCCTAGAAAGGTTATATTTGATGATCCACCAAGACCTAGACCTATCATTGAAACTTATATAAAAAAAAACTTGATAGAAAACGATTAAGAAAGTTAAGATTAGGTCTTGATTTTCATAATCTTAAGCATCAACAAATTTTTAAACAATGTCTTGACAAGAAGTATGTTGGTGAAGTCTTTAAGATAGAAGACCTAGTCTTGGAAAAAGGTAGAACATTTTACTGAGCAAATCTTCAGGGTAAGTTCTCTCCTATGTCGTTAGGACCATTCCAAGTTAAATACATCATTGGCCCCAATTTATACAAGGTTGCTAATGTGGAATGACACAAGTTACCTAGCAATTTTAATGCATTTTATTTAAAGCATTTCTACTTAGGTGCCCTACGTGGACACTTGGTAGATTCTTAGTTGCATGTTTTCTTGCTCTTTGTCATGCATTTCATTTGTATATAGTCGCATTTGCATATTTTCCTTGCACTTCCATCCTTTCTTTCTTACCATATTATTTTTATTTTTTCTTTGCATATGATTTTAGTAATTATTATGTTCTTTTGAGTTACTAGGCGTTGGGTCATCAGAACACCATCTGAAAATAATGTAAGTATAATGCTTTATATAATATTTCTTATTACTATTACATAAAATCTATTTTATACTATATATTTCAATAATTCTTTGATTCTTCTTGGTCTTTATCAAGTTTTTATTTTCTATAGTTATGTTGGATTATGGAGCATGAGGTTTATGCTAACTTATCATGTAATCATCATGATCATGTGAGTGTAGGAGAGGTGATTTTGTAGAATGGTTAGCAATAATCACTAGGTGACCTTGGAAAATCCCATTTTCCCTCTCATAAGCCCTATTCCTCAAGTGTGATGATCCATGGCTACCCTATGAACAACAGGGTGAAGTGTGTTCATCTCCACTTGAGAACCCTTAGCCACCCAGGAGACCTGCTATGATGCTATCAAATTATAATTAAAGGCACATACATGAGGGTTCAACTGCACCATGGGCAAAGTTCCAAAAGGACTGTGTTCATTGGCAGTGTAGCTAATCAGCCAAACTCGTGTTGGAATTCCTACCTTAAGAATGAAGTACACCATGGGCAAAGTTTCCTCAAAAAGAAGAAAGAAGAAATGAGGACCATGTTCATTGGCAGTGTAATAAGTTCTTAAGTGTGATGGGGTCTGATAGCTATCCTAACCCTGACCTCCATTTCCCGTTTTGAACCTATTTTAGAAAACAAAAAGAGTTTGAAGGAAAAATTTGAAATCTAATATGAGTATGTCCACCTCATTAAGTTTAGTGTGTGTCTTGTGCTCAAAGTAGTCTACATTCTATTGACTTTTACTCTGTAAGAAGTTTGGGAAAGAAATCATAATTATATTTTAATTATATTAGATATATGTAGTTAAAATAATAAAATTATATATTTTGAGTTCAATTAAATAAGATGGTGTGGTTTGGGTGGCCCATGGTTTATTCTCTTTTGATTATATGGTTATTCTAATCATGTTTAGGTTAATATAGTTTACTTTTAAGTTTCCATTTACTTGTTTTATGATGTTTGTGATTCCCTACCTATTACATCATTTTGAAATTTTTGTGGTCTTATTCCTTGCACTGGCATGCAATTAAAAGTTTGGGGGCTAAGTGTTGATGTCAACACTTCCATGCTCTCATGGGGCCATGATTATCAGCATCTTTATCTCTCTTTCTTAATAACCACAATAAAAATCATGCAAGTAGTGGGCATTTAAACTATCAGGTGGTGGTCATTAATGGTGACAGTTACGGACATTAGTGGAAAAACATTTCAGAAGTTACGGCAATTATGATCATTAATGATGATGATTATGATCATTAGTAGCAAATGTTTTGGAAGTTACGATGGTTATGAACATAAGTGAGCACTTAATTAGAAAATGTGGGTGTTATTACACAAGAAGCGGTGGCAATTTCTATAGCCATTACATGAAATGTAGACATCATTATGGATGGTCCCAACAGCTATAAAATGGATTCTAGAAGGGGGCTCTTACTATAAAAGGAGAGAGTCCCAAACAGGCTCTAGCTATCAGTCTTGGAGGGGCAGCTTCCTTTTCACTAAGTAGTAGTTTTCTCTTTTCTTTTCTTTTCTTTATAGGTTTCCAGCTGATCTTTGAGGAGAGCCCAAAGTAGGAGCCAGTAGCTTATAATCAAATCCTTTTGAGTCTTCTTGGTGATGGTAGGAGGGTTCTCTCTCTCTTTTTTCTATCTACCACCACACAGGAAACATAGCCCATGCATAAGACATGAGACGTGCAATTTTCTTTGGTCTATCGGCTTGTCTTAGTGGTGCAAACGTGGGTGGACAATCTTCCTCTCTATAGTGGCGCATAAAAGGTGGTACGCTTTAAGAACTATAGTTGTTGCCTTGTGTAGATTGTGGTGGGCAGTCTCTCCTTCTCTCTCCCTCTCTTGTGGCGATCGTAGTCTTCTTGCCTAGTAGTGGATACCATTGGTAGTTATGGATTGACAATGTCAATGGAACAAGGGAAAATTCAATTCTTTTAATTACTTATTGTATTAAAGATAATTATTTAATTTAAATTCTATATTTATTTCTAGTTTATTATTTGCAAAAGGCCATGTAGCCCTCTCTAGCTGAGACTATTCTTGGGTTTTCATACCCATACAAGAGGCACCCTAGGAAATAGTCTCCTAAAACAAGTTTTCTTTGCTGGTGTTGGTGCAACCAAAGTTTATGCATCAAAAATATGGTTAAGTAAGCTTGAGGAATATGATTTTTATAGATTTTATGTTTTTATGTCCTATGCTAGTAGGGAAGGAGAGAGGTAACTAAGTGAATAATTGAACTTAACTACTCATTAACTAAGTTCTAACTAATCCTAACACTAGCATCCATTCCCACTTGTCGTACACATCATGAACCAGTGCAACACTACTAGGATTACCAAATGCTAATTGTTACTTGGTTACAAAGTGTTACATGCATGCTCAAAGTGGTCATGCTTGTGTAATTTAATGATTTGCATAATTAATCAAAATGAATTGTTGTGCTAATAATAGAAATGTAAAATGCATAAAATAAAATAAATGCATAAGAAAACAAATCTCAAGTGCTACAAGGATGAATTGAAGAGCTCATCTTTATTTCCATACATAAGGTGTGCTTAGGTACACAATGCTCAAATAAAGATCCATCCACACCTAGACCTCCTACTACAGAAACTTGGAAAACACTCTAACCTTCAAATAGACTACAAGAGTTTTGCTACTTGACTACTTAAAGAATTCTGAAAGACTTCTTGATGACTTTCTAAACTTCTTAATTATGTGCATGGGCACTGTATTTATAGGCTTGGGGTTAACTACTCTAATAATTAGAGTAACCACTCCAATAATTAGAATAACTTCTAAAGTAACCGCTAGAGTAACCACTCTAATAATTAGAATAAACCACTAAAGTAACTGCTCTAATAATTAGAATAAACTGCTAGATTAACTGCTCTAATATTTAGAATAAACTGCTAGAGTAATTGCTCTAATAATTAGAATAACTACTAGAGTAACCGCTCTCATCATACCCCCATGACTGAAGGAAAACTCGTCTTCAAGTTCCTTACAAAATATTGGGAAGTTATGGGATTATTAACTAATTGACAACTAATGGTGGAATGGGATGATAGACTCAACGTGCCCAGTGAATGGATCAATAAGCATATTTTAACATTAGTGTTCATGACCATTATGGTGAACACTCATACATAAATGACATCCAAGCCTTTATTTTGTAGCTTGTAGAGAAATAGAGAGAGAAAATAAAGCATGTTGTTGCCAGTGCTAAGATTGTACCTTTGGTTATTTATCCATAGCCACGCCACCAGACTTGCTCCTTTCATAAATGCTCCAATTTTGGTCCATCCTGAGTGCTTCGTCCAAGCCCGATCCATTATTTGTATGATCATCATCTACACACACAACATACTTACAACTGAGCACGGATAGGTAAACCACAATGCAATTGATACCTTGCCTCGATATGAGGTGCATTGGCTAAGTTGTGGCTATGGCAGAAATTGGTTTGGAGATTTATCATAGGTGACTACCCAAGGTTTAGGGGTTAGGTGAATAGTAAAATGGAGAGAATTGAAAATTTTATGCCAGGGCCCCACGACTAAGAGCGAACCTCTGGTAGCTATAAGATGGAAAAATTTGAGGAATAAGAAAGATGGTAAAAAATAACAATGGCAAAACCAATAAAATAGATGTCATGGATGGGGATGAAGCAAGAGATGATTGATTGTAGAAAATGTTTAAGGAAACGAAGGTAACAATTGCATGAAAAAGGAATGCTAGTGGTTCCTCCCCAAAGCAATCTCATGTCTTTTATGCCTTGATAAACCCACAAACCAAAGAGTCTATAGGCTCTAGGAATGTCATTTGGAAGCAACAGTTAAGAACTTACCCACAAGAATTCACCAAAGAAGAATAGTGCATCAACCTAGAATGGACTAATGATAACATTAGCAATGAGGTGAAAATGGGAAGAAAGATGGAGAGGACAGAATGGAATGGAATCCCAAGAACAAGGTTGTGTAAAGCCCCTTTTGTATTTCATGGTTAAGATAACTAAGTAGAACTCATTCCAAATATAGACTCAAACAAACCACATTTAGTGACCTTGCTTCAATACACTTGGCCAATCCACCCTCTTGAGGCAACAAGAATGCTTCCACAAAGAGTGACCACCATCCCAAGGAGAGTGAGATGGAGAAGCAGGAAGCGAGAAAGGGCCTTAGTTAGAGGGAACCTTCACGCATGGGTAACATGTCTTTCAAGTGCCATAACCAATGCTTGTAGCCCATATTTCTTTATTAGGTATAATGGGTATGCTTTGAATTCTTACTTTTCTCCTTTTTTTTTTGCATGAAAACCAGACCATGAAAAGACTTATTTTTATTCACTCAACTTCCTGATATTTGATTGTTGGAAAAATGGTAAAAAACCTAAGAAAAAGCATCCAAGCACCCAAGAGAATTACCAACACAAATGCATCAAATACCCTTGAAGTCATACCCTTTTCATCCTTTGAGTCTTTCCTTGGTTTGAAAATACCTAGCCACCATTTCATTTAACAAGTTTATTTATAAAAAGGATACTATACAGTTCCAAGTGAAAGGAGACCATAGAGTTGTATGGAAGAGTGGACGACATGGACTCATTGCCTATTTTACCAAAAGAAGCATACCTTAATATCAACATCATAATTCAAAGGTAAAAACCAAAAATTACCAATTAATATGATATAATTCAAACCACCATCATGAGCACTTATTATATGACAAATAAAAGTAAATAAAAAAATAAAGAAATAGTAAAAATATGAATGATGGTATCAAAAAAAAAAAGAAAAGTTGGAAAAATGTGTAAAACAAAAATTCAAAGAGAACTGAGGGCCTAGAATGGTCAGCATAGGTGGCCATCTCCCCCATGATTGAGTTGGAAGGAGAATATCTGAAATAGTGAGCAAGGTTTTCCATCAACAAAGGTAACATGTGTACTAGCTATCGTAAGCTTATGGAAAGGTTTTGTTTGTTCCACATTGACCAATAGTTTCTTGTCCAAGCTCTCAAGTTTGTATATTGTCATGGCCCCTGAAGAGAAAGTTGCATAAATAATATAAGGTCCTTTCTACAATGTTTGAAATTTAGTATATTGTGGCACATGTGTGGGATTCCAGTAGAGAACCTTATCTCCTAGTTGATATTTAACTTTCCTAATTATTAGGTCATGACATTGTTTATTGAATTCCTTGTGTAGAGTTATTAGATGATAGGGCAGCTAGTTGGTTTTCATCTAGCATGTTAAGGGTTACTGACCATTGTTTCTATGCTAGATCAAGGTCAAGGTTAAGGTCACATGCCATGGATAGTGTACAGAGCTCAGTTTGAATGGGAAGAATTGGTAATTTACTGTACACTGACTCATAGGGAGAGTAGCCTGTAGGGAGTTTTCATGTGGAGTGGTATGCCCAAAGAACATCATTCAATTTAGTGCTCCAGTCTCGCCTAAACTTGCTAATATTTCTTGTCAATATCTTCATAATTTCCCTGCTAGTGACTCTTGCTTAACTGTTCGCTTAAGGATGGTATGGTGTAGTTAAATTATGCTCAACCCCTAAGCGTTGCATTAATTTTTGAAAAGTTGCACCTATGAAGTGTGTACCATTCTCTGAAATAAGTGCACATGGCACACCAAACCTATTTATGATTTTTTGTTGAATAAATCGTGCAGCTGTAGATGATGTACAATCTTTAACAGTGGCTGCTTTTGCCCATTTTGTTAGGTAATCAATAGCAATAATAATATAAGCTTTTCCATTGGACATTGGTGTAATTGGCCCCATAAAATCAATTCCCCAAATGTCGAATGGTTCTAACTATTGAATCCATTGTTTCAGACCCTCCATTCTAGCAATCATTCCCCCATCACATTGGCAATGCATACAAGATTGGACGAAATGATGGGTGTCCTAAAATAATGTAGGCCAATAATATCTTGCAAGCAAGATCTTGATGTTCATTCGTCTCCTAGCATAATGACCCCCACAAGGACCCTCATGAGCATCTTGGAGAACTCGCAGTTGATCTATATCGGGAACATGCCATCGAACTAAGCCATCAGGACATACTTTGTAAAGTTTCCCATTGATCTCCATAAAGTACTTGGGTCAGTGAAGAAACTATTGTTTCTTCTTAAGGTTTAACTCCTATGGTGTTTGTTGGGTGAGGAAAAATGTAAGAATGCTACTGTACTAGTTTGTCTCCATGGGTGATTGATTATTCACTACACTAGCAAAGAGGAATTCATTAGGGAAATGATCAAAAATTGGATACTCATCCTCTTTATTGTCCCATTGCAACCAAGATAAATGATCAACAACTACATTCTTGGTGCCCTTGTGATCAATCATCATTAAATCAAACTCTTGTAAGATTACAAGCCATCATATGATATGAGGGCTTACCATTGGTTTATTTATGAGGAATTGAATTACACTATGATTTGTATGTATATATACATTATATTCCAATACATAGTGTCTAAACTTTTCTAGTGCAAACACTATAGCTATTAATTCTTTCTCTATGGTAGTGTAGTTAAGTTATGCACCAGCGATACTTCTACTTGCATAGTGGATGTAATAAGGACACTTCTGGTCATCCAACTATGTAAGTACAACTCCTAAAGCATAGTTGGATGTGTTAGTCATGATGTGGAATGGTTTGGATCAATTAAAAGCTTGTATAATGGCTATTTCTACTAGATTCTGTTTCAGAGTTTGTATAGATAATTCGCATTCCCTGGTCCACTCGAAATGTATGTCCTTTTCTATTAATTCCACCAATGGTTTGGCAACCTTTGAAAAGCTCTCAAAAATATCCTATAGTAGCCAATATGTCCAAGGAATGACCAAATATCTTTGATAGTTTCCAATTGACGAGTAATTCCTTAGATGATTTTAATTTTCTCGAGGTCTACTTTTATCCCTGTGTGTGAGATTTTGTGTTCTAGTACTACACATTCTTGGATAATCAAATGGATTTTTTGCTAGTTGACCCTTAAATTAGTTTCTACACATCTTTTTAACACTTGCTCCAACCAGTCCAAGGCTTGATCAAAGTTTGCTCCATAAGTGGAGAAGTTGTCTATAAAGACCTCCATGTCATTCCCTATTTGCTGTTGGAATATGCTTAGAACTAGTCATTGAAATATTGCAGGGGCATTGCATGAGCCAAATGAAATCTATTTGTATGCAAACATTCTCCAAGGACTAGTGAACATAGTCTTGTCTTGGTCTTTTGGGGCTATTTGTATTTGGTTATATCCGTTATATCCATCCACAATACTGCAATAGCGATGCCCTGCGATGGTGTCTAAGACTTGGTCGACAAATGGCAATGGAAAGTGATCTTTGAGGCTTCATGGAGGGGTTAGTGTAAATTCTATGTTGGCATATCCTAGGATCTATTTCAATTAATTCAGGATATGACCACGCGAAGGCTTCCAACCATTTATTTATTACTTTCAGCAATTCTTCTTTCTGTTGAGGAGCAAGCTTAGCATTGATAATTACTAGTTTTTCCCTTTTTAAGGAATGTGTATTCTATACTAGTGCGCAATGGTTTCAACTCGAGGGGCTCCTAATTAAATTTATTAGGAATTTCCAACTCCTCCCAATTGATATTTTCAAGGTTAAGAATTGGAAGTTGGCAGTGAACTTTCTCTAATGCATCTATGTTATCGATATAAGCACAAGTTAAACCCTTAGTTCATTCCATGCATATAAGTGAACTGCTTTCTTGATCAGCTATCAGCCACTCGGTGTATTCTTGTCATGTGGATGATGCATATAGACATCTTTGTATGTTGATCACTTGTGCATACTAATTGCATGTAGGCAATGTTAAACTTTGCACAATCCATGACCTCTGCATGCATTTACACCCTGTGTCACTGTATGTGATGCATGGAACTTTCTTCTTCTTGATCTTTCCGAATGTGTTTTCCTTTGATATTTCCAAGGAAAGATCATGGATTCCTAGGCATGCATCAATGGTGCTTAGCCATTTTCTTCCCATTATGATTGGGAAATCCCCCTTACTGTTGTTTACCTAAATCACTAGGAAGTTAGCTGGGTACGACCACCCACAAACAGTGGTATCAATGTCTTCCACCAATCTCAATGGGACAGTGATGGATTGGTTGCCCAACTCTAGAAGGATGTTGCTTTTTCTCAATGGAGGCAGTTTCCAAGCCTTGTACATTTCTCGAGAAATCAAGTTGATACCAAAACCTAAATCCAAAAGAGCCTTGCATAGTGCATTTCTAGTTATTTGTAAGTATATTAGAGGACTCCTAGGATTAGAGAATTTTCTAGGAAGGTAACCAGCTTTGATCAAATCAGTGATGGCATGTGTTAGCATGACCGTATGTGTTGAGTGTGGTGATTGGGTTGAAGGGAGCTTCGAAGTTTTGATTGATACTAAGGCATCTAAGGAATGATCTAGTTGTGATTGCAAGGGCTTGGTTGGATGGTTGGTTCTAAAGAAAGGTCTTTTCTTCATGTGGTTGTTGGAATTAATAGTATATTAAGAGTTAACAGCCCTCAGGGCATTACGTTGTTGCGGGTGGGTAGGGATTTCACCTTGCATCGTGAGAGTAGGTGGTAGTGGAGCTATTGGTGGAAGAGATGTGGTTGGATGAAAAGGATTATATGTTTTCAAAATATTGCCTCTAGAAGAGGGATTTCCATAATACTCCAAAGCTTGGTAGTGAGGTTGAGAAGTGACATGACCAATAGAGTCATGTGGGGAGATTGGTTGTTGCACGTAATATCCATACAGGTTAGGTTACCAGTAAGGAGACTATTGCCTTCATGGTGGCATTCCCTATTATTGTGGGTGCTACCACTATTGATATTTCTCAATTATTTGTGGTGGAGTTCCATTGGGATAATATGTTATGGGTTCGTGGAACTTCCTTGGGTTACCTTGAGGATAAGGTAATCTTTAGGGTGCTTTCCTTTTGTTTAATCATGGGTTGAGTGCATACACCCTAGACTCCTATAGATGTGAGATTATAGGGAAACATCTTTTAGATGATCATATCAACATATCTCACATCCACTATCATTTTTTGTTTCTAAATCCACAACCTCTTCAATGATGGCAACTTTTCCCTTAACCTTGCTACATGCATGTTTAGCTTCTCTCTTTTTCCTTTTCTCATTACCTTGCTCTCTAGACTCCTCTACTATTTTAGGAATAGTCTGAAATCTATTGTCTAGGGAATCCCACATTTGGTCTACCTTTGCCAAACCTTCTGATGTCATCTCTTGGATAGGCAAAGTTTTGCTATTCACCATCTCTTCGAGTGGTGACTCTACTTCATCCTTACAAAATCTTACTCCCCTCTTTTGAAGGGAAGGATCTTGGTTATACTCTTCCAAACTTTCTGGCTTTTGTAGCTCACCTTCTTCTCTAACAACTTTCTCTAATAGTCTTTGAATTTGATGGGACCTAATCTTGGATAGTCTCCCTTGGGCATAAGTCCCAAGTGTTCATTTTGTTTCATGCCTAAGCCCATCCACGAGATGGCGTAGTTTATCCCTTTGCAAATAACCATGGCTAGGACAACGATGTAACAGTGCATAGTATCAGCCCATGGCAACATCCAAGGGTTCATGTCTCCTTGTTTCCAACCTTGGATTTGCTTTCGCAAGTTAGACACTCAGGAGTACATTTGGTACTTGTCATTAAATAGTTCTAACATAGTACTCCACTTACAAATGGATTCCGGTTCTAAGGACTAGTACCAACTTTCTACTTCTTTAACTAATGTCTATGGAAACAACTTAATTTTTCCCCATTCATTCTCTATGTTTTGTAAGGCACAAGCATCATAGAATGCTTGTAAGTGATTCTGAGGATCAATGTCGTATCCCCTTTGAAATCATGGGATATTCTTCATATCTAATCTTTTTATCCTACTATTTCTCTAGTGCCTTGTTGGAATTCTAACAGCCTTAGTTATGTCTAACATAATTCAAGTAGCAAGTAAGGGTTCATCATAATCATCTCGTCCATGGCATCTATGATTCCTATGTTGTTCCCTCTCTCCCTTCTTCCATGTCATGACTCTCTAGAGTGCCCTCATTCCCTTTCTTGGCTATTTTGTCTATGACTTCCACTTTGCCTACCTCTATCCCCATAGTCTTTTTATTTATGACTACATCTAGATATTGAAGGAGAGGGTGAAGGAGATGATGAAGGTGAAGAAGAAGGAGAACTAACACCATGATAGTGTCTTCTACCTTCTCTTCTACGGTCTCAACCTCGATTGTGATTACGATCAAAATTTCCACCTTTATCATGAGTTTTTGTCCCTTTTCTAGATTATTTATGCCCATGGGTATTAGAACTTGGGTTATGAATAGTGGAATGAAGATTCTAACACAAAATCCCTTGGCCAAAGTCAAGGGCAGGAACATCATTGTATGGGTGACTACCTAAGGTAGGTTCACCACCCTCATTTTCGCTTAAGATGTGTAGGACATCCTGGGACCACCTACCCTTTAAAGACTTATGATGTCTCTCCTATTGTAAGTCCCTTTGATGTTGTGCCTTTTTGGGATGATATTCTCTCAAGTCATGGTCTTGCACAATGTATTCTATGTGTAAGTGTGGCATGCTAATTCATGTGAGAGCACAAAGAAGCATGCTCGAGACTAAACGATCAGGAGGTAATACTATGTTACCTTCTAAGTCTCGCCAATGCAGCTCTTCATCTTGATGGAGGATAAAGGTGAATTCTAGTACATACTAATTGGGATGAATATATACCACTTGAACTTGTTGAGGAACTAGTGGATCAACATCATGTGTATTACACCATCTATTTTTTCTTGTTTTAGACCTAGGCGATGAGGCACTTTTGTATGAAAAAGGAGACATACTTGTCTATTCAGTGTGTAATGTATTCTTGTTTATTATTTTCTAAACCAACCCTAAGGGCTTGTTCCAATCATGTGAATGATTTCCTAAGTTCTAATTAGTGCACAAACAACTAAGTCCCTGAAAATGGTGCCAATGATGAGTGACGAGGTACCCATATGCTCAATCATATGAATATGAGCATTTCATGCAAGATCCGGTCGAATTACAAGGACTAAGTGTTTATGCACCCTTTTGGAAAAGGGATGGGTTGGTTGATCATTTTCTTCCCAAGCTTACCTATATTTTATGATTGTATGGTTAAGTAAGCTTGAGGCATATGATTTTTATAGCTTTTATGTTTTTATGTCCTATGCTAGTAGGGAAGGAGAGAGATTAATAAGTGACTAATTTAACTTAACTACTCATTAACTAAGTTTTAACTAATCTTAACACCAACATCTATTCCCACTTTCTATACACATCCTAAACTAGTGCAACACTATTGGGATTACCAAACGCTAATCGTTATTGGGTTACCAAGTGTTACACACATGTTCGAAGCAGTTGTGCTTGTGTAATTTAAAGATTTTCCTAATTGAACAAAATGAATTGTTATGCTAATAATAGAAATGTAAAATGCATAAAATAAAATAAATTCATAATAAAATACAATAAAATAAATGCGTGAGAAAAAAAATCTCAAGTGCTGCAAGGATGAATCAAAGAGCTCATCTTTATTGCCATACACAAGGTGTGCTTAGGTACACAATGCTTGAATAAAGATCTGTCCACACTTAGACCTCTTGCTATGGGAACTTTGAAAATACTCTAACCTTCAAAAAAACTACAAGATTTTTTCTACTTTACTCCTCAAAGAGTTCTAAAAGACTTCTTGACAACTTTCTAGACTTCTTGATTGTGTGCCTAGGCACTGTATTTATAGGCTTGGGAGAAACTACTCTAATAATTAGAATAACTACTAAAGTAACTACTAGAGTAACCACTCTAATAATTAGAATAAACCACTAGAGTAACTACTCTAAGAATTAGAATAAACTGCTAGAGTAATTGCTCTAATAATTAGAATAAACTACTAGAGTAACTGCTCTAATAATTAGAATAAACCACTAGAGTAACTACTCTAATAATTAGAATAACTACTAGAGTAACCACTCTCATCATTGAGTAAAGGGAAAAGGACCAAGAAGAAATGAAAAAGGGTGTAACATCTAGGAAACCTTTTGACTCTTTGCACTTCCTTTATAGGTCTTACTACTCCATGAGTTTATGTCATTACTCATATTTTAATTTTGATGGAAGCATGTTCTCAAATAAGTGTTACCTTATCATACTACTAAGAATAATGTCATCCTTGCCTAAAGATAGTTCTTTGGTAAGGAAAGCATAATCATTAATTAATTACTCCATAAAAAGGAAATGATTCTTGGGGTACCATTGGAAAAACATGTTACCCATGTTTGAAGGAAGGTTACTTTGAGAAATGTTTAAGGTCCCTCAGACTAGCCTCATCATGTGACTAGAAAGACATGTTACCCATGCCTAAAGGTAGTTCTTTGGTAAGGAAAGCATAATCATTAATTAATTAATTAACAAACATAATATTATTCTTGAGGTACTACTAGAGAAAAATGTTTCTCATGCTTGAAGGTAGGTTACTTTGAGGAATCTTGAAGATTTGTTAGACTAGTCTTAGCATGTGACTAGAAAGACATGTTATCTATGCCTGAAGGTACTCCTCTAATAAGCTTAGCATTCGCTATGAGATTAGAAAGATATGTTACATATGCTTGAAGGAACCCCTCTAACCAATGGTCAAGTATCCTTAAATTTTAATATTTAACTAATTAATTGATAAAAACCTATTCCTTATTTTCTTCTATGAGTAGTGATGTTTTTATATTGTTATGATGGTCTCATGGTTGTAAGTTTGGGATGATGTAATGCAATGTCATGGGTCAAGGTATGGACTTGGTCTAAAACCTAGATAGATAATCATGATAATCATTTTAATTACATCTAACATAAGAACCTATTATGGACATGTTAAAACATATCACATCCCTATCTTTGTAGTCCCTTCTTATTTCATTGTTCACCTCATTGCTACTTAAAATTATTTGTAATATAGTTTTATTTAGTATAATATAGGATTCCAACTATAGTAGTTGTGTGGGTGTGGCATATAAAGTTGATTAACATTTAATATTTAATGTGCCTACAGATATTTTTATAGGATGATTATATAAGGGTATAAGGGACATAGCTTACTTTGGGGAGGATCCACTTATATAACTTTTGGACATCTAGTCTATGAATCATCTCCATATGTCCAAAATATTATTCCATAATTTTAAATTTAAATGTATCATCATTTTCAAGTAATCTTCTTAAAAACCTTTTATATTGTACCCCTATTCATAATGTCTATGCTTTTGTAACCTTATAAACTTCCAATTGAGCCTCACCATGCTAACCTCATGTCTAGATGCTTCTAATGGCTCTCATTTAATTTCTTGTTTACTTTAACATTTGTAAAAATAGGGTGAAAATTCAACGAAAAGTCTTTAACTTGAACCATGTTAACATATCAACATCAAGAAGGTATAAAAGCCCTCTAAATACATGCAAGANGCTAATGGGTGGATGAAGAAGAGGATAAGAGACATAAGAACAACAACCAAGAAAAATGCCTAAGGTAACACATGCAACTAGGCCTCTCTAAAATAAAATAGAAGTGAAATTTGTCCTTCAACTTCTTATCACTAAAACAGGATAGTTTGGGGAAGAAGACATATTTGGGTTGAGGCCAACCCTAGAGGCCATTCTCATAGATTATTATCTACAAAATATCTAAAATAATAAGATCTATAGCTTTATCCTCCAAATGTTGAACTTTGAAGCATTCTTGAAGCTCACACCCTAAGAAGTTATGAAGCAATTGAAGAATTTTTCACTTTAGCCTATAATCTCGACTAGTTGTGAATGCTACATTGGTAAGACATATCTTTTTTGGAATAATTTCCAAGGATTCCATCATTAAAATCAAGGATATTACCATTTTCTACTTAGTAGAGGTCATTAAAAAATCCTTGGGATTGTCCAATATGGGAACAAAATTTGTAGGGGAGTCCACTTAATTTGATGTTGAGAGTAAAAAGGAGTGGATCTAGCTATGCAATGGAGTTGATAAACATTATGATGCTCTTACAAAGGTAAAAATAATTTATTTTATTATATTAGTGTACCACCTCAATCTAATAGTATGGTCCAAAAATATGATATTCTTTTCTACTAGGATGTAAGTGACTTTTGGTAGGAAATTTCTAGACATCATAACCTATCTAATTTTTTTGGAGATATAGTAGTTCAAGAAAAAAAGAAGATCAAGAAGATACTTTTCATATCATGTCTAATTAAAAAAATCTACCAAAGGAAAGAGAGCATACACCATGCCATTGATGTTCACTAGATGACCACAAAAGTATAGTGGTAGGAGATGATGAAACAGAAGTATCCTCTATGACTTTAATAGAAAGAAGTACTACCACCATCATCACCAGTAGTAAAGAATACCACAGGTATAGAGGAATGCTTAATATAGTTGAGGGAGAAAGAATAAGCACTTGAGGATAAGCCTTTAAATTATCATGCATCCATGAGCCACTTAAATAAGGTGGTAAGCACCATGAGCTAGTCCTAAGATGATTTTGAAATTTTATTCTCAGCATAAAGAACTTAAGTCATTGTTTTTGCCAATCCTACTATTATACCCACTTTGGCTTTTTATGCATAAATTAGAGAATTGGGTACATTATCTAAATTTTTAGTATTTAAGGTAATTTTTATAGTCTGGATTTAATATCCTACTTCATCTATAGTGTATTTTTTGAATTTATATCTCCAACTTACTGGAAATAACAATTCACATCATCTACAATGTTATTTTAGCTCTTCTTTTGATTTTGAAGTTTGATGTCAACCTCAACATTGATTCTATTTCTAGCTTCTAATGTCTTACATCAAATCAGATTTGATATTCTATGTCAGATGTACTTTTAATGTCTAGCATCAATCCCACTTTTGATATTTGACGTCAACTTTTGCTCTTGTGGCATCCTAGCTCTTTTGATGTCTAGCATTGGATTAACTTTTGATGTTTGGCATTAGGTCTACAATAGCTCTTTGACATCTCACATTGATCCTACTTCCGACACCCAATATCAATTTTTATTTCCACATGTTACTTCTCCTATCTTGAAGCTCCTACAATCTTTTAGGAGATTCTATGGATCCGATTATGTTATTTCTATGTAATATATGAGGCATTTTTGGCCTACAAATAGGAGAATACCACTAAATAAAAAGGGTTATCTCTATTCTGTCTTTTCAAACATTCTTGGTTGGTTAAATTTTTGTTAACTTGAGCTCTAAAATATTTGGTTAATATTTGTTGTCATTCCTTCTAATTCGTGTAGTCAACATTCTTGAAATTATTGATGATTTGGAAATATCTTTCCAAACATTTTGCCTCTCTATAGATAAATTTCCCTCTTTCTCTTTTTCTCTCTCTAGTAACATATTGTATCTTCTTTATGTTGTCATCTTGACACATGGAGAAATCTCTTGGAATCAAGTCATGACACTGATATAATCTACTCTACTTTGTTAGCTACTGAATTTGCTATTGTTCCCATAAGGCCTGAAAAATTTGGTGCTACAAAACCAAAAATCCCAATGTAAAAAAATTTAACCCCAAATCCTATAGGCCTCAAAAAAGAATTTTAAGAGTCCTAAATGGTCAAAAAAAATAAAAATGGCAAGGTGTAGGACTTCAACAGTCGATTGCGAAAGTACAATGTCTAAACATTAAATATGAGTAACACAAGAATTGCAAACTTTGGATTAATGTAGAAAAAAACATTGTGCAAGTACAAGTTTAGAAATATAGATTGAGAGCTCTGAAGAATCCTAAAACAAGAAAATATCTTTGGAAATTAGTTGCAGATGGCATAGTGTATCCTACAGTTTATTTGCAATGACTTCTCTCATGAACTACAATGGAAATGAGGTTGGAAAATCTAGTTGTTGGAAGAGGCCTACACTAAAAATGGTGCTAGAAAGACTATGTAAACAACAACTTTAATCTGCTATGTCTCTCTAGGAATTTGATTTGCCTAAAAATTCCTAAAATTGGCTACAACTTTGGCTTCAATAAGCTACAATATACATTATTTATAGTTTCATATGCTCATATGAGCATTACAAGTTGTGCGTAACCTAAATATGCAATTATAAGCTAGTTTATTTGGCTTTTTAGCTAACAATTCTAGCATATTTAATGCTTTGACTACCTATGTGTGCATAACCTAAATATGAAACTTATAAGCCAGTTTATTTAGCTTTTTGGCTAACAATGCTAGCATATTTAATGCTTTGAATACCTAAATTTTAGCTTATAAGCTAGCTTAAATGGGATTTATAGCTTATAAGCTAGATTAAGTAACATTTACAGCTTATAAGCCCTACAACTTATAAGCTAGCTTAAATAACAATTATAGCTTATAAGCTAGCTTAAATGACATTTTACAACTTATAAGCTAGCTTAAATGACAATTTATGACTTATAAGATAGCTTAAATGACATTGACAACTTATAAGATAGGTTAAATGAGATTTATAGTTTATAACCTTTGTAGCTTATAAGCTAGTTTGAATGACATTTCATCTCATAAGCTAACTTAAATGACATTTCTAGCTTATAAGCAAGCTTAAATGACGTTTATAGATTATAAGCTAGCTTGAATGATGTTTACAGCTTATAAGCTAGCTTAAATGACATTTACATCTTATAAGCTAGCTTAAATGACATTTCTAGCTTATAAGCTAGCTTAAATAACATTAACATCTTATAAGTTAGCATAAGTGACATTTACAACTTATAAGCTACAAATTTCATTTTACACATTAAATATTGCTATAACTTTCTCTAAAACAATGCTATTGGATGGGATTTTTGGTGAGAGAATATGCAATTGTTTTTGCCTTTTAATTCCTGTCAATTACATTGTAAATCTAGCTATTAAGGCTTATCATGTAAAATTTGTAAATTTTTTTCAAGTGTTTCATTGGCCCTTCTTTGTTAATGTTTTAAGGATTGACCCAAAAGACATCAACAAAGAATGCAAAACACTACCATGAATGCATCACCAATGCTTCCCCTCCATAGTTGATTTGGTAGTTGTCAACCCATGCCAAAGAGTGCTCATGATGATGAGATAAGGTCATGATAGGATGTTAAGAGCTTAGGATGAGATAAAGGTTATATAGAGGTTATTAGGAGGTTAACTAGGAATTTCAAATTTTGACATCATGCTATTGAATTGATAGTGACATGCTTGTTGAATGAAGAAGTGTTCATGCTATGGAGTGCTAGTTTCTTCATAATGCGAGGAGCAACTAACACTTTGTAACAAGGATTCTTTGACCATTTAAATCTCTCTCTCTTTTCCTTTTTTTTTGAGAGAGATATTAACTTGCTTATCTTAAGCCTACATTGGCCTTTTTGCTTCCTTAGCATTGTCTCCTCATTCTTCATTTTGGAAATTAAAAACTTCATTGGGTTTTGTTGCCAAGATTGAACTTTGCTTTCTCACTAAATGAGATGTGTTACATTTAGTAAACTTGATTTTTGACTCTCCATTGAATAAGATGTGTTACATTCAATGAACTGGATTTTTGATTTCTTGCTAAATGAGATATGCTACATTTAGTACACATGAGCATGAAGAATGTTCATGTATATGTCAGAAGATCATGGTGCATGAATATCAAACATAGGTTTTAGTGTTAACAAGGTATGGGAAGCTATATTTCAGCTATGGGAAATGGCTATGCACATGGGGTGATGGAAGTGATGTGAGGTAAGCACTATTGGAAATATTGAACAAGCTAACTACATCTTGTGCATTGAAGTTATGTGGTAATTCACTATTATGATGAGTCACACCTTTATAGTGACTTTAGCGTTCATCCTACAAACACAACTCTAAGAGAACAATAAAACAAGTCAAAGAGTACATGTGAATGTAAGAATTTGCATACAAAAAAATGAGTCAACAAGAAAATATAGGCCATAACTCTTTACAATCAAAAGGTATATGAGAGATCTATACTTTGTTTCATAGATTTGTACAAAGGTTGTAGTCTTTGAGATGCCAAAAAGAGAGATAAGAGGTCACATAGGATCATTTGTTAAAGATCGTCATAGTCACCAATATCTATCATATGTTCTAACCTATAAACAATGACAAAAAATGATCCAAGAAAATTGGTTAGCATTAAATGTAATAATATTTAAGATAGGAATGACTGATTTGGTTGGCCAACTCATTCCTATCCAAGTCTACTAGTCTAAATGCTTCGTTGCCATAGGTTTTAGTGACTATGAAAGGTTCTTCCCAATTGGCCAATAAATTTTTTGCATGTTCATGAATGGCTTTGAGTACAAGGTCCCCTTCCTTGAATCTCTACTTATTAGGATCATGAAGGTATTATTGCTTCTACCTCTCTTGATATCTTTTGATGTTTACAAGCGTGAGTATCCATTGCTCCTCCACTAAATCAAGATTAATAATATTTTTCTCCTTATTCTATTTGTCATTGATGAAGTTAAAAAAATCTATTCTTAATGATGGAATCTATAATCTAATATGCAACACAAATTTAGATTCATAAAATAGGCTATATAGTATAGCTCCAGTTGTAGTCCTAAAGGCATCAATTATTCATGCCATCTACATTTACCATTACATGGCATCTTCTTTAAAAGGTCAATGATGACTTTGTTGGTATCTTTAGCTTGGCCATTGGCTTGTGAGTAGTATGGTGACAAAAAGGAATGTTTGATGTTTAGTTTCTAACAAAAGGTTTGTATTTCTTAACTGCTAAACTATGGTCCATTATTCATAACTATAGTTTAAGGTAAGCTAAAATGAGACACTGTATTGTCTAATATGAATTTATAGACTTGTTGAGAAATTTTTTTCCTTAGAAGAATATCTTGAGCTCAATTAGTGAAGTATTTGGTTGTGGTTATGATGAAGCTATGTATTATAGAAGACTTTGGTGTTATGGCTCTAATGATATCAATTTTCCACCCTTGGAACAAACATGTGATTTGAGTGGTGTCTAACTCAATTGACAACACATGTATCAAGTTGTCATAACTTTGACATGTATCACAAGTTTTGACCTCCTATGAGCAATGAATCTTCATATAGGTAAAGTAGTATCATAATAATCTAATCTTTGTAGCCATGGCTCATGGTCCTATATGTCCTCCACATATGACTTCAAGAATTTCTTCAAGGACCTTATGGGCTTATGCTTTGGCCAATCATACTAATAATATGCCATGATAGAACTTTTGACATAACATATTATTAGGTATGATGACATATTTTTTTTTGACTATTTATGTTTATCATCCTTTTGAGGGGTAGTTAGGCTATGTGGAGTCTCACAATGCATTAGGTGAAACTTGATATCATCATACCACTCTTGTTGAAAAACATTATTAATAGTGGATATGAATGTTCCTTCAGTATTTTGTCTGATGGAAAGATAAAAACTCTACATTAAGGAAGGAAACTTGCTAAGAACATTAGGGGTCACACTTAGGGCTAAGGTTTCTATGGCATTAGCTAGAGTGTTTTTGGTTTGGGGAATGTATTGAATACAAGCATCTATTAACTAATAGATCAAAGTTTTGACTATCTCATAGTAAGGTTAGAAGTGTTTAACTTTACATGTATAAACATCAATTTACCTTGTTAACCACTAGTTGTAAATCACCTTTTATCATCAAACATGTAATCCCATGTTTACAAGCTACCACCATTCCTTTGATTAATCCTTAATATTTAGCTACATTATTAATAAATGGAAATTAAAAATGATAAGAGAAAGGTAGGATCTGATAAGAGGGTAAAATTATGATGATAATAGAGTTGGCCCCCTATGCAATTGAAGCTCCATAAAAGTGCACGATAGCCTCGTAATCCTTGGGTACTTCGATAACAATGTTAACATGCTCGTCACAAAATTCAAGATCTATAGTTGCATTATCTTCGATTAGGAAAGTTGTAAGTTGTGAGGCTATAGCCTAATCCTTCATTGAGGCTTAAGAGATGTATTGTAGGTCAAACTCAATAGTTATGACCTTCCATTGAGTTATCTGGCTACTCCCATAGATAGTGGTTGTTATCGCTCTCAACACATTATCCTTGCATATAATGGTGACTCGAATCATAAAGAGGTAGTGTTTCTACTTCTTTAGGGTGAAGCTTAGGGCTAGGTAATGGTTCTCAACCTCATTGTACTGGGTCTCATAAGCTACTAAGGCATGACTTAAGTAGTAGATAGGAAGCTCTGCCCCATAATCTTCTTATTTTATTTTTGACAGAGTAGAGAGGCTATAGACCTATTGCAAATTGCAAGGTAAATGCAAAATGGTTTGTCCTTCTATACTGGATACATAATAGGAAATTGGGCCAACTCTTGCTTAATGTTCTCAAAATATTTTTGGCATTGGTCTATCCAATTGTATTGAACTCCCTTCTTAAGTAAGTGGTGCATAGCTTGTAACTTATCCATGAGCCTCAAGATGAACCTATGGATAAATTGTAATTGATCTTGTAATCCATGTAACTCTTTAAGATTACTAGGCACTACTAAGTTGGTTATGATCTTAACTTTATTAGGTTCGACATGTATTCTTGCTTTGGATACTATGAAACAAAGCATCTTACTCATTTTAACATCAAGGACACATTTCTTAGAGTTGATTCTTAGCTCATGCTTGAGACATCTTTGAAGCACTAAATTCATATCATGTGCATGATCATTGGCTACCCTAGACTTAACTACTATATTGTCAACATAATCATTAAGTAATCGTAGAATATAGTCACTAAAGATATAGGTAATTACTTTTTGATAGGTTTCACATGCTTTCTTTAGATTGAATGGCATCATGGTGTAACAAAAGGTTCTCCAAGGGGTCATGAAAGTCACGAACAACTGATGCTCTAGGTTAATCCTAACTTGGTTATATTTTGATAACCCATCCATAAAGGATAATAAGACATGACTTGTTATCGATAAGTTGATCAATACTAGGTAATTGAAAATCATATTTAATTATCAGCTTGTCTAGATCTCAGAAATAAATACAAATGTCAATGCTTCAATTTTTCTTAGGAACCATTACTATGTTGGATAACCAATCAACGTAGTCGATAGCTCGGATGAAACCAACTTGGTAGAGTTTTTTTGATCTCATCCTAAATTTCTAGGGCCAAATCTAGTCTAATCTTGTAGATCTTTTGCTTAATAGGCTTAATACTAGGATCACGTATGATGTTGTGTTGAACTAATCTTGGGTTGATCCTTGGCAACTTTTCATAAGACCAAGCAAAAGCTTTAATGTTATGTTGAAGGGTTTTGGTGATGTCTTGGACCATCTATGATTTTAGTGAGGAACTTCATTTTAATGTTTTCTCCTCACCAACATGAGTTATGATTTGAATTTCAACTAGAAATTCCTAAGTTATGTCACTAGCTTTTCAGTCAAGGGTTTTGACTATGGATTTATGTCACTCTAGAGATTTTTCCATCAAGGCTATGTAGTCAAATAGGTTTAAGGGTTCAAGATCTAGGAATTCTAAGTCAATTAGCCATATGACATCACCATGAGGTCTTTTAAGGTCCAAAGGAGGGCTAACTTGTTCCCATGTATCCATGTTCCAACCTTGCATGTTAACAAAAGCATGTTACATGGCATTTGTGTAATAAAGTTGCTAAATAATGCTAACATAAGGTAAACATGCTATAGCAACAAAACATAATAAAGTAGATTAAGGTTAAAACAAGGTAGAATAAGGCTAATTGAGGCTGCATAAGGTTGTAACATGGGCAATGTGGGTCATAGAAGGCAGTTTGGGGTCGGAAAAGGTGGAACAAGGACCAAATGATGTAAGGTAAGGTTGAATCAAGGTCAAACAAGATCAAAATCATGTAAAAATGATACATAATGATTCCCGATGGCTACAAATGATGCTAAGATGATGTCAAACATGGTTAAATGATGTCAAAATGACATGAGATGGTATCAAATAAAGCCAAATGATATCATATGACACTAGGTGATGTCAAATGATGATCAAATGATATCAAATGAGGAAAAATGATGGCCCAAAGACACCAAATGATAATCAAGTATCATCAAATAATAGCAATCAAGTGTGAACAAGGTTGAACATAGCATAGGTAATCATAGTTGTTGTGGGCTTTGCATTTTAGGCTTTCATGGTTGGAAATCCAATGGGAAAAAGGTTGTAATCTTCTAAAGTAGGGAAGGGAGGATGCAAGTTATCGAGATAGGAAAAAAGTTAAAGAAAATATATTGTAAAGTATCCAATAATGAAAAGTTTATGGACATTAGGTTGATGACTATAAAAAGAAATAAAAAAGCTAGCAAATATGAATAAGCTTTTTTGAAATAGAAATAGCTTGTAAAAAACTAGTAGTGGGATACTATAAATTTGATTTTTTATTTTTTTTTAAAATTATTGTTATTATTTTAAGTTTTTTCTCCTTTCTTTTTGTTTGTTTTGGGGGCACAACATGGGGAAGAGAGGTGAATGTCGAGATGCCATTTCATCCATAAACAACTTTCTAAGAAGGCTTGCACCATCATCATAATACTTATGAGAATTTTTCACAAAACTCCATCCATTTACATAACAAACATAGGACCTTCCTTGGCTATTTAAAAGATCAAATTCACAAACCTTCCCAAGACTACTTGATGGGAAGAGCATTATGGATCTAGCTAATGATCCTTATTATTGGTTAAAAAAATTAATGGCTAGAATTATTTAACCCTATCACTTTTCAAACTCCATCATATCTTTATCAAAAACTCCAAAATCACTCTCCTCTTAAACAACTTTAACATGCCAAAGCTTTTTTCCATGATCAAGATATTTAGCATCATGATCACTCTCACTTCCAGACCTAGGGCATGGAACAAGCATCTGTGTAGCATCAAAAAGATCCTAAAGTTGTACAACAGTTTTAAGCTTTGTCTTTGCCTCCCACATTATATTTGAGCATCGTGTTTAGAATTTTCTCCTGAGTTTCTTTCAGTTTTACTTTTTGCTTTGGTGTTCGAACACCACTATAATTGCCTCTAAATTTTCAAGGTGTAAAGCCATACTCATGGATTAAATTTTTTTTTTTTAAATGATAGGGCTTAGCTCCCTCCCAAAATAACTCAATTAACATACTGGAATATCACTGCAATAACACAACACAATTCTTCAAACTGGCCAAATGTGCCAATGATTACATTACCTTGATGTGCCAATCTAGAAGGTTGGGCTAGTTTAGTAACCCTCCATGGAAGATATGGTAAAAGTGTTGATGTGGCACGTAATTAAGCTCAACATAAAAAGCCTAGGTTAAAACAATCTTCCAACCTTCTTCTTCTTTTATTTTTAAACTTTATGAACTAGTGTATACGATAGGCAGGCTAAATAAGCTTTATAAGCTAGCATATACGCTAACCAGGTTGTAAGCTTTATAAGCTAGCATATACTAGCTTATCAGATTTATAAGCTAGATGATGGTACGCGATAGCGTGGTCTACCACCATATCTATAAATAAGAGGCGGCACTCCCCGCATTTCCCAATCCTAGCTAGAAGTAGCGAAGCTCTGGCAGTTTGAACACTCCAGAGTTAGAATTTTTCCCGTGTACCCGCAGTAGGAGTCCTAGAGTGAACAACTCTTTATTCGAGCAACTTTGTAACCTGAACACAAGTTTTGTACGGCAATAAAGATGAACTTGATTGGATAAACATTGCAATAAATGGTTTTATTTATTTTTGTTATTTACTGCTTTCCTAGTGTGCACGAGTATGACTTGATTACGAGCATCTACGGATGTGTACGGCTAATCAAGGAATCAGCTGCTCATCGCAACGCATGAGTACGACTTGATTATGAGCATTGGATTGCTTGGTAACCTAGTAGCGTATTCCAGGATCTGCGCTTGGTAATCCCAGTGGTAGTCCAATGTGTACGGCTAGTCAAGGAATCGACTACTCATTGCTACGCTAGAACGTGTGATAAGTACGACTTGGTTACGAGCACCCACGGGTGTGTACGGCTAGCCAAGGGATCGGCTGCTTATCACACTTAGGCTAAATAGGTTCCTTAGTATGACCACTTCGAGCACTTGCGTTACGTGTGGTGATCCCAGTAACGATTAGCATTTGGTAAGCCACAGTTGCATAGTTCAGGGTCTATCCAGTAAGTGGGAATGGATGCTGACGCTAGTTAATTTAGACTTAGGACCTTAGTTAGAGTTAGCTAAGTTTCTCAACCTTTTCTCTCATAGCATAGGCGATAAACCAAAAAATACCAAAAAAATCATATACCTCAGACTTTCTTAACCATACACCGTGACACATACAAGCAATCCTGGGAAGACAACGAACGATTAACCCCAAGTGTTCCTTGTTGTGTTAAGGCATTTAGTCTGTGGAGTTCAACCGGATTGTGTGTGCATGCTTGTATTCATATGGTTGAGTGTAGGGGTACCTCACCACTCATCATTGGCGTCGTTGCCGGGGACTAGGTGTTTTTTTACGCCAATTGAACATAAGGGATATCACTCACATCATTGTGAGCTCTAAGGAACCTTAGGGTTAATTAGTTAATCAAGAACAAAAATTAAATAACGGTAATTTGCACACCATTAGAAATGGCTTCTTCTCACGAAATCAACTCACCTAAACAATACAGGAGATAGTCAGCATCATACGCATAATCAAGATCAGCCAGGTCCTAAACAATCCAAATTCACATATACTCATCCTGATGAGTATGTCCCTGACTTTAATTTTATTCTCCATCAAGATGAGCAACTGTGGTGGAGAGATATGCAAGGTAACATTGTGTTACCCCCAGATCGAGCAACCCCTAACATGCTTTTCCGTGCCTTAGCACAGATTGGCATGCAAGAACTTTTTGCGGAATACGTTTTTGATGACCATGACACAAGGGATTATCATTCCACAAATGCACAATGTATTCAGGACGCAAGGTAGGAGAGCCAACATTCATTGTTGAAGGGCAAGGTTCCCTAGGTCATTAGTGAAATAGGAGATGAGGAACCCCTCACAATGGGTTTCTTAGAAAATGATGTTCCTCTTCCTCACACTAGTGAAGAGGTTAGGCATTAGGGCCTAATATCAATGATACATATTCCAGGCTCTGATCCCCGTGAGCACCAACTATTCACGGTAGGAACAACCACTCATACTAATGACAAACACTTGGATCGTTACAACGATCGAGGCTGAAGCAGCCGAAGAGAAGGTAAGAAACATCACCACGGTGATGGATCAGCTTCCTCTTCTCCTTCATCTCACCATTCACACTCTCCTTCCACATCTAGGCGCAGCCACCATGAGCATAACGGGGAGAGAAAAAGTAAAAGGAAAGATGAAATGCCTTGAGAGGCAGGTCGAGAGGAGTTAGGGCAAGGCCAAGGATGTAGGGAGAGTAGGGAACCACCACGCAGACATCATAGACATCATGAAAGAGATGATCATGATGAAACCCTACTCACAACCTGAAATATGCTAGACATTAGAGAGGCAGTTAGGATCCCCACAAGGCATTTAAAAAATAGTAGGATCATGTGTTTGGACATAAATAATATCTCACATTTTGAAGGGGGATACAATGCTGATCCTCAACATCATTTACAAGCATTCCATGATGCTTGTGCCTTGCAGAACATTGATAATGAGTGGCAGAAACTCAAGTTGTTCCCAAGGACACTCACCAAAGAAGCAGAGAGCTGGTACCAGTCCTTAGAACCAGAAACCATCAGGAGGTGGAGTACGATGCTTGAATTGTTCAACAACAAATACCAAACGTACTCTAGAGTGTCCAATTTGCGGAAGCAGATCCAAGGCTGGAAACAAGGAGCTTATGAATCCTTGGATGCTGCCATGGCCCATTATTATAAACTGCTACGTCGTTGCCTGGGCCATGGGTACGCTAAACGGGATCAACTTCGCCACATCGTGGATAGGCTCCGAAATGAAACGAGAAGAACTCTTGGGACTTACGCCCAAGGGAGACTTTCCCAACTAAGAGCCCATGAAGTTGAAGTTTTGTTGGAACAAGTAGCACATGAAGAGGGTGAGCTACGGAAGAGAGAAAGTGCAGAAGAATACAACCGCAATCCCTCCCTTCGCAAGAAGGGAGTGAAATTCTGTGATGAGGAGGATGAGTCACCACTCGAAGAGTTGGTGAACCGGAAAACCGTGCCGATCCAAAAGTTAACGGCGGAGGTATTGGCTAAGGTAGACCAAATGTGGGATTATTTAGAGTTAAGAATAGAAACAATTTTGAAAATCATAGAAGATTCTAAGGTTGAGCAAAGTAGTGACAAAAGCAAAAACATGCGGAGGAACTTTAACCCTGCACATAACAAGGGTAAGAGAAAAATTCCTATCTCCGATGAGGCTGTAAATTCTGATTCAAACGATGATAGTGGATGTGAGGTCTGCTATTATGACCATCCTAAGGGATGTTGCCCAATTATCTCACATCTGCAGGAGTCTAGGGTGTATGCATTAAATCCAAGACTTAATCAACGGCAAACACCCCGAAGGTTACCTTATCCACAAGGTAACCCAAGGCAGTTCCACCAACCCTTGACGTATTATCCAAGTGGAACGCCTCCACAGCCCATTGGACAACATCAGCAGTGGAAATACCCACAGTCATGGGGGATGCCACCACCAACACATCAATACCCTTACCGGCAGCCTGATCCTTACGGTTATTATGTGCAGCAGCCAATTTCTCCAGGTGACTCTATGGGTCACACTACCCCCCAACGTCACTACCAAGCTCGGGAGTACTTCAGAAGGACTCCTTCTCCTCCGGGAGACACCTCACATTCCGTCCATCCTCTAACTCCACCCGCACCTCTTCCTCAAGTAGTTCCCATAACACCACCTGTTCCAACAATGCAAGGGGAATTACCTACCCAACCATACCAATGTCACGCCACGAGAGCTGTAAATATTCAGAGTGTAAATATCCAACTAGGTACTAGTTCTGGCGACAACTATACAAAAAAGAGATCCTTTTTCAGAACTAGGACCCCAGACAAACTCTCGCAACAACGAGTGGATGGGTACATGTATATGCCTCTAACCACTAATGCTTCGGAAAACCCTTTAGTCCAAGGGAGTGTAATGCATACGGTTATGTTAACTCATACCGTAACTGACTGGATCAAGCTAGGCCACCTTCCCAGGAAACTAACTAACCCTGGGAGTCCCTTTATTTATTTGCAAATCACTGGAAATGCACCACATCGAGCTCTTCTTGACTCAGGTTCCGGAGTCAACTTAATTTTGCGAAAGATGTATCACGCCTGGAACCTACCACAACTTAAGAAGAGCAACATCCAACTAGAGTTGGTAGACCAATCCATCACCATTCCCTTAGGATTGGTGGAGGATGTTATTACCACTGTGTGTGGTTGGTCCTACCCAACGGACTTTCTAGTGATCGATGTTAACAACAACGAAGGGGACTTCCCAATTATAATGGGAATGGCATGACTCAGTATAGTAGACGCATGCCTTAGGATCCGCGATCTTTCCTTGGAAATCTCTAAGATAAACATATGTGGAAAGATCGAGAAGAGGATAGTTCCATGCATCACATACAGTGATTCATCGGGTGATGACATAGAGGAAATGTCTCCATGTAACAGGTGTGCTCAAGAAACTCTGCAAAAAAGATGCCTGTATGTAGCAACCACACAAAAAGTAGTAGACACCCCATGGTTGACAGCTTCTCATAGGAGCAGAGAAATATGCATGGAATGAACTGAGGAAACTCATGCCAACAATTGTGGCATAGACTCATTGGAACATGAGCGTCGCCAACTTCCACCACTGAACTTAAGATCATCAATTGGAAGAAGTTGGGCACTTCTAAGAAATTCAAACAAACGCTCATTACTTCGGATCTCTCCCTTACAACTCAGTCATGGGGGAGATGGCCACCTATGCTAACCATGTGGGGCCCTCAGTTCTTTTTCAATTTTTCTTTTACGCATTTTTGTTTTACAAATTTCTTAACTTCTCTACCTTTTGTTTTACAAATTTCTTTAACTTTTCTTGTTTTTGTTTTACAACATCGTTATACTTTTCTATTTTTTATGTGTGTGTGTGTGTGTGTGTGTTTGTGTGTGTGTGTGTGTCACCCAATAAGTGTTCAGACCGATGGGATGAACTATTTTTCATTAATTGCTAATGTTTGGTTTTTACCTTTAAGTTACATTGTTGATACTAAGGTATGTTCTTTTGATATGGCAGGCAATGAGATCACTTCATCCATCCATCCATCAAGTCTATGGTTTCCCTTGGCTTGGAAATGTACAGTTCCCTTCCAATAAGAACTTTAACGAACAAGTGACTGGGCATTTCTCAAACTAAGGAAGGACTCAAGGATTGCAAAGGGTGTGACTTCAAAGGAACTTGATGCTTTTGTGTTGGTCATTCACTTGGGTGCTTGGTTGTTTTCTTCTTGGATTTTCTTACTGTTCCGATGTAACCCAATAATCGGAAGCTGAGCCAATAAAAATAAANGAAAAAAATGAAAAAAGAAAAAAAAAGAGAAAGAAGAAAAGCAAAAAGCAAAAGTGAGGATTCAAAGCACACCCATTAGACAAAATAAAAATTTGGGCTACAAGCACTGGTTATGGAACCAAAGTGTTCCCTCTAACTAAGGCCCTTCTCACTTCCCATTCTCTCCTTTGTTTCGTCGGAATGGTGGTAGCTCTTCAAAGATGCATCCTTGTTATCGCAGTGGATGATTAGCCAAATGCATTGATGCGAAGTCATTGGAAGTGGTTGGTTTGAGCCGGAGTTGGGATGCAATTTGCCAAGTCACATTAATCATGTAACACACAAGGGGCTGTACACCACCTTGCCCTTGGGATTCCATTCCATTCTCTTCTTTCCATCCTTATCTCCGCTATTCACCTCATTGCCGGTTGTATCCTTAGTATATATTTTGGTTAATGCTTTGTTTTCTTTTCGGTAAATTCTATTCTTTTCGGTATATTTTTGGTTAATGCTTTGTTCCAAGGGACATTCCCAGAGCCTACGGACTCTTTGAATGTGGGATTGTCAGGGCATTAAGGGCATGAGCCTACTTTGGGGAGGACCCACTGACATTCCTATTTGGAGCATTAGTTAACTTCTTTTCCTTAACATTTTGCAATCAATTTTCTTTCTGTTCATTTCCATCATTGACATCCCTTTCACCGATGCCATATTTTTCCCTTTTTACCTATCTTTCTTACTCCTTTTCCTTCTCCATTCAAACACTACCGGAGGTTCGCGATTAGTCATGGGGGGACGGGGCCTATTTTTTCAATTTTTCTCCTAAGCCCTGGATTTTTTTATTTTTCTCCTTAACCCCTACACCTTCGGTAGTCATTAGTAACATATTCCTAGATCCATATCAGCCATACGACAACTTAGCCAATGAACCTAAACCGAAGCAAGGCATTATTTACTTAATGATTCAATTAACCTTGCTAATATATGATTGTGTTGTGTGTGCAAATGGAAATCATACAACAATGGATTGGATCTGGAGCTAGAGCAAACACTTGGGATGGAGCAGTGCTGAAGAAGCTATGCAAGTAGTAAGATTGATGGCGCGTTTATGGATGGACAACAAAAGTGCAATCTTGGCATTGGCAACAGCAACACTTCTTTCTATCTCTCTCTCTCTCTAAATTTGCCAACAAGGGCTTGATGTCATTTTAATAAGGTGTTCACCCTTGTTGTCATGAACACCAGTTGTGTCAAGTCTTGTAATAAAGACCCTTTCACATGTCATTCCATTAGTTCTATTTTCCCTAATAATCCCATACCTACCTGATATTATTGTAAGGAACTCGAGGATGAGTTTTCATTCAGTTATGGGGGTATGATGGTACACGATATTGTGGTCTGTTGTCATATCTATAAATAAGAGGTGGCACTCCCCTCATTTCCCAATCCTGGCTAGATGTAGCGAATCTCTGGCAGTTTGAACACTCCAGAGTTAGAATTTTTCCCGTGTACCCGCAGTAGGAGTCCTAGAGTGAACGGCTCTTTATTCGAGCAAATTTGTATGGCAATAAAGACGAACTTGATTGGATAAACCTTGCAGTACATGGTTTTATTTATTGTTGTTATTTACTACTTTCCTAGTGCGCACAAGTACGACTTGATTACGAGCATCTACGGATGTGTACGGCTAATCAAGGAATCGGCTGCTCATCACAACGCATGAGTATGACTTGATTACAAGCATTGGATTGCTTGGTAACCCAGTAGCGTATTTCAGGATCTGTGCTTGGTAATCCCAGTGGTAGTCCAATGTGTACGGCTAGTCAAGGAATCGGCTGCTAATTCCTAGGCTAGAACGTGTGATAAGTACGACTTGGTTACAAGCACCCACGGGTGTGTACGACTAGCCAAGGAATCGGCTGCTTATCACACTTAGGCTAAATAGGTGCCTCAGTACGACCACTTCAAGCACTTGTGTTACGTGTAGTGATCCCAGTAACGATTAGCATTTGGTAAGCCACAGTTGCATAGTTCAAGGTGTGTCCGGTAAGTGGGAATGGATGCTGACACTAGTTAATTTAGACTTATGACCTTAGTTAGAGTTAGCTTAGTTTCTCAACCCTTTCTCTCATAGCATAGGCGATAAACCAAAAAATACCAAAAAAATCATATACCTCATACTTGCTTAACCATACACCGTGACACATACAAGCAAGCCTGGGAAGATAACGAACGATTAACCCCAAGTGTTTCTTGTGGCATTAAGGCATTTAGTCTACAGAGTTCGACCGGATCGTGCGTGCATGCTCGTATACGTATGGTTGAGTGTAGGGGTACCTCGCCACTCATAACTAGCGTAAACACTAACTAGCTTATAAGCTCATGGCTATTGAGTCACTGGTGTTTGCTCCATTCAACAAGACATCAATGTTAAAATATCGCAGTTTGTAACACTTTCACCAGTGTCTAGTTTTATCCACATTGTGAGGCTTGGCTATTCAAATTATAGACATTCACACTGATGATTCATCTTTGGGATCATGCAATTACGAGGTTTTCTTTCTCCATCTCATGGAGAGAATCACAAATGGCTACGTTGTCGAGATAAATATGGCAGAGGATGTGTTGATAGATTTGAGCTTGTAGAGATAAATATGGAGTAGGAGGTGGTCCCAATCCATATGAAGATTGTTACGATGGTGGTGGCTATTACAATGACAGAGATCATGAAATCGATAGCAGATACAGATGTAATGGTGGAGGTAGTAGTAGAGATTGATATGCTAGTGGTGGGGATTAATATGGGGGCCCTTCTAATCGATACCATTAGAATGGCAATGAAAAGGATAGCATGAGCTACGATCATGATGGTGGTGCTAGGCATAGAGGTAGTGATCATTACTATGGCAATGGAGGTCCTTCCTGCTATGAGGGTAGTTACAGAGACAAGCTCGATACCTATGATCATCCAAGCTGAGCTGCTCAACCTACTACATATGATGACTGATACTAGGGCTTTGGCCGCATACTCATTGTGGTGATTTTTGTTCTCTATAATTGTTTAGTGGATGTGTTGCTCCACTGAATACTGCTTAGCTTTAGATAGATATTTAGTATCCATTTTCTTCTTCCTAGAAAATTATGGTAATTTTTTTTGATAATTTAGGATTTTTAGCCATCTGGACAATAAAAGCATAGTGTTGTTAAGTTGAGTGACTCTCAGTTCAGTTTAATAGTGATATGATAGAATATTTTGCATTGCATTTGAAATTGAATGGTTAGTATTTTTCTTTAGATGTTAGCTGTGTTCTAACCAAAACACATGCATCTGTTAGGGTAGCATTGAGTATAAACCATTTCACAGAAATGATTATTGTGTATGTTTTTTGTGGTTTAGTTTTGCTTGATTTTTTTATGCATTAAGATTTTAGTTTTCAAGGGCTCCTATGGAAACAATTATCTAACAAGCGCATCTAAGCAAAAATTTGTTTTTTACCCCTAGATAATTTATTTGCCATTGTATTAGAGAATTTTGATGTCAATCTAAGGTCTTTGTTACAATAGGATAGGTTATACGGTAGGTAGATTGCCTAAACTTTATAAGCTAGCTTATAATCTATGCAGCTTATAAGACAGGTGGCTTACATAGACTTTATAAGCTATGCAGCTGATAAGCCTTATATGCTGGCTTATAAGCTAGGTAGCTTGCATAAGTGGGCCCAACATAGAATACCTTGGTATAATAGGCTAAATATGCTAGCATATTTGAGTTTCAAGTTGTAGCTTTCTTTTTCTAGATGGTAGTAGTAGTTTTCATTTGGTTATCATACCCTTAGAGACTATGTATTATTATTATTATTATTATTTATTGTCATATGTTACATAGTGCAACTATGGCTATTATACATTGGACATTATATATTTTTTTCTATTGTCACATGACATGGATATGGATACTATTTTAGTATTTTTATGTTTTATAGTTTTTTTTTGGCTTTTTAATTTTTTATATGTTTACATTATTTTGTATTTTATGTAGACATAAAAAATAAACATAAGCAATAAATAGGCATGGAAATGTGAACAAGGATAAATAGTAAATAAAGAGACATAATGTAATTAAGTAAAAGTCATTAACACAATGTAAACATGAAAGTAAAAGAAAATTAAAAACAAGACTACTATCAAACAATCATGTAATATGTACAAGGAATAGAAAATAGATAACAAGTTTAATTTCAAAATCATTTCCTAATCTTTGAGAGATTAGGAAATTTATACAGCCTCTACTGCATGATTCTATATTCTTCATTCCCTTCACTAATGATGTTAAATGGGAGTTCTTTCCATGATTTTTTCAAGGTCCAAGCATTATCAGTTTTAGCTTGACATTGTTACATGTGCTAGTTTTGTTTTGGCTTTAAGAGTTTCTTCTTGAAACTCTACTTTGGATCTTGTTCCATGTCAAAGTTATTAATAAATAAGGAAACCATACTATCTCCATGTATTATTATCTCACCTCCCTCATAAAGTAGGTGAATCACCTGATGAATTGGAGAAGAGACTACCCATAGTGTGGCTAACCAAGGTCTCCCTACGATCAGGTTGAAATCTAGTGTGTCTTCCACCATAAGGAAATTAGCAGAGGTAGGAAATTGTTCCCTAGCTACAAAGTCTAACAAAATCAAGCCTCACACATCTACCCATGATCCATTAAAGGAGTTAAGAGCAAAGGTGGAGGTGTTTTGGATGCGTTTAACCAAGCCTAAATGATTTATGATAGGGAAGGGGATAATGTTTGTTGCTACTCTGTCATCTACATGCACTTAGTATACCTTATATTAACCAATTCTAATTATTAGGAAAATGTGTGCTCTAAGCACTTCACTATTTTAAGGATTGGTTTTTACCTTGCCATCACAAAACATCAATGTAACTGGCTTTGCTTATTTTCTAGATGGAGGTGCTACTATCACTACATGGATAGAATTCTCACTAGCTAGAATGTCCTTACTAATAGGAATGGAAGTTAACATTTTGATTAATGCTTCACAGTGGGTAGGAGAGGTTATAACCAAGTCATACAAGCTCAAAGAGCTATTCTTTCATTTTACTCAGAGCTTGACCTATTCTAGGATAGTGAGGAACTCTTTATCATTGTTGGGCATTTTGTCAGTTTTGGTAGCCTTAATCTCCTTCATTATACGCAAGATCCTGACCTTTTGTTTTAGTGTTTGTTGTTTGGGCCCCTTTCCCTTCCTTTGTTTTTGATTACCCTCCTTAGATTTACTAGTAGATGTGTGTTTAGCATCAAAATTTATCAATATAGCAGAAATTAGGGTAGGTTTCGATGGACCTACTTCTTTCCAAACCTTTAGTTGATTATTGTCCTTAGCCTTAGGCTTAGGAAATGGCTTCTTTCATTTTTTTTGAAGGTGATTTTTTGATATTTGGTTGGGATGAGGTTGAAGCATTGGGCTGTAGGCTCATTGATAGAGGAAGAGGGCATTCATATGACCAAGGATTTCTTAGAAGCCATATGAGGTGGTATCCTTATAACAAATGATGTTCTTGCACTCAAAGAAGTTTGTTTGTTATGAGGGCGTATCTAGAGGGTTTATATCATCACCAGAAGACCTTATATCATAATTTGTTAACCACTTCAAGTACAAGATGAGGCCTGACACCATCCTCAACCAACTCATGAAGGTCAAGTAGGGATCCTTTAAACCAATCCAAAAGTTCATCCAACAATGGAGCAATCTGCTTAATGAAATATCTAAACCTATAGCCAAAATCAACCTTTTGGCTATATTCAACGGGATAATTAATGATTTCATCAAATCTAAACAATACTACTTGGATCCATGGTCACTCAATAAAACCTTCTCTTAGACTAAGAACATAGAGGATGTTGTGGAGGCTAGCAATGATCCAATCTATTTGGCATACAAAAACCAGCACACATAGATGGACAAGGAGAGAGGTAAATAAAATAGCATGATGGTGGAAATTGTGGTAAAGAAACCAAAATAATGTGATGGTGGCAATGATGGTAAAGAAACCAAAATAAATAACTAGTGTCCAAGAAATAATTAACCTAAGGCCCCTGCTAATAATCATGATAATCAACCATCGACCTTTAGGGCTACTACATTGATCTCATCTAGATCCAACTTTGAGAAGAAGGATAGGATGAAATACACTAGGTTGCCTTTGAAGCCATCAGAACTATTAGATCAACTATTGAAGACTAGGTGTATAAAATACAAACTACTCATAAGAAGCATGAGAGGCTATGTGAGGTAACCAAGGATCCCACTCAAGAAATGAAATATGATCCTTAGATACCTAATTATTTCAAGTTTGACTGCTTCTACCACTATCATCAATTGATTGGTCATGACATTAACTTCTTCCTTGTGTTGAAGGATGACCTACAAAAGATGATAGATAGGGATGAGTTGGCACTTGATGCATCTAATCTTATCAAACCATAGAACAAGTTGATGCATATGTACAAAGACCCATTGAATGCTAACAATAATGCATACATTATATTGACATTCAACATTAATGAAAATCAGAGCCCTATGAGGGAGTTGTTCCTGATTAGGATATCCCCTCGTGACAAAAGGGGCTCTTTAGCTTCCACCAACTCAAGATCCCATTTTGTTGTCAGGATATCATTGCAAAAACTATCCAATAAGGTCTTTGTCATCAAGGTGCCCTAATTCATGTAACACAAGCTACTCCTACCAGCAAAAAGTGATCCCTTATGGTGGCTAATGCTACAACCTCTTCCTCACAAACTAATAATGACAATCAAAATACCTCAACCAAGTAAAGGAAGAAGCCTAAGTAAAAGCCTAACAACAAGGATGACAAGTAGGACAAGGCATAGAAGGAAGTAGATCCATCAAAGCCCACTCCCATATCATTAGTACCCATGACCTCCACACCCTAGGCTACTTTGACAAGCAAAGCATAGAAGGAAACTAAGAGCAAAGGGAGAGGAAAAGAGGAGAAGCAACAACAACAACCTAAAAACAAGATGCACATTTTAGGATGCATGGAAAAAGTTAAACATAACTAGGGTGACAAGTCGATGGTCAATGACAAAGTTTTTTTAAGTGTAATGGAGCAAGATAAGCAATCTCTTAAACAAACAAACACAAGCTTTAGCTTGTAAGACTTGATCATGACTTTTGCTACACATCATGAAGCACTAGTCAAACTATTGAATTTTGTCTCTGTTAATGAGGACTTTCCTGCTAATGAAGAATCTATCCATGTGATGATGGTACCCTCTTCATCTAGGGAGATAAAATTAGCATCATTGGTATTTCATGATAGAAAAATTAAAACTAGCCCCCAAAATGGTGAAGTGACCAAGGCCCCTCTTTTCATCATAATCTAGGAGGGGCAATACAAGGTGCATAAGGTGCATGTAGATGATGAAGTTGCAATGTCATTATCCCATGCATCATAGTTGAACATCTAGACTTAACGAAGAAAATACAATGTACAACAACATCATCTCTCAAGCTATTTTATAAATCATAGGTTGTTATTAAGGCATTAGACTTTGTGGCAAGGGAACAATTTCCCAAAACTATAGATTTCTTGATGGTAGAAGAAACACTAGGGTTCAACATCATCCTGGGAAGACCTTGGTTGGCTTAATTATGAGTCATATCCTTACCTATTCACCAAGAAATTCACCTTCCTTATGAGGGAGGTTAAATCATCATTCATGATGAAAACATAGTTTCCCTAACTATTAACAACATGGACATAGAGTAGGGGTTTGAAGTGGAGTTTCAGGAAGAAACTCCCAACCACAAAACCAAATAAACCAAGGTAGTTGAGGAAGTCAAAAATTGACAACAATGGGTTGGGAAACATGCTATGGTAAGAACACCTATTTAACATCATCAGTGAAGGGGATGGAGAGTACATGCTTATGTAAAACAGGTCCTACACATATTCTAATCTCTCAAAGATTAGGAAGCATTTACAAAAGTAATGTACACTCTTGATCCTTCCACCCTTTACCCTTGTAAATTTGTAATCATATATACTCATAGTCGATTGGTCTAGATTTTATTTTGCTTGTGACATTTTGTTTACTTTATTTTTACTCTTTCTTCTACAAGTTTACTTTTATTTGCATTCTTATTAAAGATTTTTCTATTTTCTAAGCATGATATAAATTGCAAAAAACCTCATAAAAATTATAAAACCAAAAAATCATACATAAAAAAATATATCTTTTTTCGCAACTTGGGCTTGCCATGGCCTAAAATTGGCAACATCAAATGCATGGACCACCATGATCTAAAACTATCAACATTGAACACATGGCCTACAATGGCCTAAAACTAGTAATCAATTCTACATTGTACACATGGCTTACCATATCCTTAAACTGGCAAATGGCTTGTCGTGGCCTAAAACTAGGAAGCAATCCCTACCCTATGGTCATTTATAATGTTATAGCCTAGTTGTTTTCAACACTTATAGCCAATATAGCCAACTGATGAGACGTGAATTGCACAGGCCACGATATCGCATACACGATATCACGTCTGTCGCGATATCGCATCCCCTGCGATATCGCGTATGCGATATCACGGTCCACTGCCAAATCTATAAATAAGAGGTGGCACTCCCTTCATTTCACAATCCTGGCTAGAAGTAGCGAAGCTCTGGTAGTTTGAACACTCCAGAGTTAGATTAATTTCCCATGTGCCTGCAGTAGGAGTCCTAAAGTGAACGGCTCTTTATTCGAGCAACTTTGTAACCTGAACACAAGTTGGGTACGGCAATAATGATGAACTTGATTGGATAAACCTTGTAGTACATGGTTTTATTTATTGTTATTTATTACTTGTTGTTAGTGTACATGAGTACGACTTGATTATGAGCATCTACGGATGTGTACGGCTAGTCAAGGAATCGGCTGCTCATCGCAACGTGGGAGTACGACTTAATTACAAGCATTGTGACTGCTTGGCAACCTAGTACCAGGATCTACGCTTGGTAATCCTAGTGGTAGTCCAATGTGTACAACTAGTCAAGGAATCGGCTACTCATCTCATTAGGCTAGAACGTGGGATAAGTACGACTTGGCTACGAGCACCCACGGGTGTGTACGGCTAGCCAAGGAACCGGTTACTTATCACACTTAGGCTAACTAGGTGCCTCAGTAAGACCACTTCGAGCACGTGCATTATGTGTGGTGATCCCAGTAACGATTAGCATTTTGTAGCCATAGTTGCACAGTTCAGGGTGTGTACGGTAAGTGGGAACGGATGCTGACGCTAGTTAATTTAGACTTAGGTCCTTAGTTAGAGTCAGTTAGTTTCTCAACCCTTCACCCTCATAGCATAGGAGATAAACCTGAAAATACCAAAAAAATCATATACCTCAAACTTACTTAACCATACACCGTGACAACAACAAGTAAGTCTGGGAAGACAATGAACGATTAACCCTAAGTGTTTCTTGTGGCGTTTAGGCATTTAGTCTGCGGAGTTCTACCGGATCGCGTGTGCTATGCTCGTTTCGTATGGTTGAGTGTAGGGGTACCTCGCCACTCATCATTGGCACCGTTGCTGGGGACTAAGTGTTTTTACGCCAATTTGAACATAAGGTATATTACTCACATCATTGTGAGCCTCAACGAACCTTTGGTTTAATCAGTTAATTAAGAACATAAATAACGGTAAAAATTTGCACACCAATAAGAATGGCTTCTTCTCACAAAATTAACGCACCTAAGGATAATACAGAAGACGGTCAGCATCATACGCATAACCCAAATCAGCCAAGTCCTAAACAATACAAGATGACATATACTCATCCCGATGAGTATATCCCCAATTTTACTTTTGTTCTCCATCAAGACGAACAACTGCGGTGGAGAGATTTGCAAGGTAACATCATGTTACCCCCAGATCAATCAATCTCTCACATGCTTTTCCGTGCCTTGGTATATATTGACATGCAAGATCATTATGGTGAATACATTGCAGAAGATTTTGATATAAGGGATTATTACCCCACAGATGCCCAATGTATTCAGGACGAAAGGCAGGAGAGCCAACATTCACTATTGAAGGGCAAGGTCCCCCATGTCCTTAGTGAAATAGGAGACGAGGAACCCCTCATAATGGGTTTCTTAGAAAATGATGTTCCCCCTCCTCACAATGGTGAAGAGGTTAGGCATCAGGGCCTTCGATCAACTGTACATGCTACAGGCTTTAATCCCTGTGAGCACCAACTGTTCACGGTAGGAACAACCACTCACACTAAGGACAGAAACTTAGATCGTTACAATGATCGGGGCCAAAGCAGCCAAAGAGAAGGTAAGAAACATTGTCATGGTGATGGATCGCCTTCCTCTTCTTCTTCATCTCACCATTCACACTCTCCTTCCACATTTGGGTGCAACCACCATGAACATAAAGGGGAGAATAAAAGTAAAAAGGATGAAAGACCTCAATAGGAAGGTCTAGAGGAGTTAGGACAAGGGCAAGGACATAGGGAGAGTAGGGAACTACCACAAAGACATCACAGACGTCATGAAAGAGATGATCATGATGAACCCCTACTCGTAACCCGAAGCATACTAGACATCACAAAGGTAATTAGGATCGCCAAAAGGCACTTAAAGGACAGTAGGATCAAGCGTTTGGACATAAATAATATCCCACGTTTTGAAGGGAAATACAACACTGATCCTCAACATCATTTATAGGCATTCCACAATTCTTGTGCCTTACAAAATATAGATAATGAGTGGCAGAAACTCAAGTTGTTCCCAAGGACACTCATCAAAGAAGCAGAGAGCTAGTACCAGTCCTTAGAACCAGAAACCATCAGGAGGTGGAGTACGATGCTTGAATTATTTAACAACAAATATCAGACGTACTCTAGAGTGTCCAATTTGCGGAAGCAGATCCAAGGCTGGAAACAAGGAGCTTATGAACCCTTGGATGCTGCCATGGCCCATTACTATACACTGCTACATCGTTGCCCAGGCCATGGGTAAGCTAAACGGGATCAACTTCGCCACATTGTGGATGGGCTAAGGAATGAAACAAGAAGAACTCCTAGGACTTACACCCAAGGGAAACTTTCCCAACTGAGAGCCCATGAAGTTGAAAGTTTGTTGGAACAAGTAGTGCAAGAAGAGGGTGAGCTACGTAAGAGGGAAAGTGCATAAGAATACAACCGCGATCCCTCCCTTCACAAGAAGGGAGTGAAATTTTTTGATGAGGAGGATGAGTCACCACTCGAAGAGTTGGTGAATCGAAAAATCGTGCCAATCCAAAAGTTAACAACCGAGGTATCGGCCAAGGTAGACCAAATGTGGGATTTCTTAGACTCACGAATAGAAAAATTCTTGAAAATTGTAGAAGAGTCTAAGGTAGAACAAGGTAGTGACAAAGGAAAAACCAACTGGATAAAATTAAGCCCTACACATAACAGGGATAAGGTGAAAATTCCTATCTCTGATGAAGCTGAAAATTATGATTTAGCCAATGATGGTGGATGTGAGGTCTGCTACTATGACCATCCTAAGGGATGTTTCCCAATTATCTCACATCTGCAGGAGTCTGGGGTGGATGCATTAAATCCAAGACTTAATCAACGGCAAACACCCCGAAGGTTACCTTATCCACAAGGTAACCCAAGGCAGTTCCACCAAACCTTGACATATTATCCAAGTGGAACGCCTCCACAGCCCATTGGATAACATCAGCAGTGGAAATACCCACAGTCGTGGGGGATGCCATCCCAACACAGCAGTACCCTTACCGGCAGCCTGATCCTTACGGTTATTATGTGCAGTAGTCGGTTTCTCCAGGTGACTCTATGGGTCACACTACCCCCCAACGTCACTACCAAGCTAGGGAGTACTTTAGGATGACTCCTTCTCCTCCGGGAGACATCTCATATTTAATCCATCCTCTAACTCTGCCCACACCTCTTCCTCTAGTAGTTCCCATACAACCTGTTCCAACAATGCAAGGGGAATTGCCTACCCAACCACAGCAATGTAACGCTACGAGAGCTGTAAATATTCAAAGTGTAAATATCCAACTGGGTACTAGTTCTAGCGACAACTGTACAAAGAAGAGACCCTTTTTCAGAACTAGGAGCCCAGACAAACTTTCGCAACAATAAGCGGATGGGTACATGTATAGGCCTCTCACCACTAACGCTTTAGAGAACCCTTCAATCCAAAAGGGCGTAACGCATACGGTTATATTAACACATACCGTAACTGACTGGATCAAGGTAGGCCACCTTCCCAGGAAACTAACTAACCCTGGGAGTAACCTTTATTTATTTGGAGATCGTTGGGAATGCACCACATCGAGCTCTTCTTGACTCAGGTTCCGGAGTCAACTTAATTTCGCAAAAGATGTATCACGCCTGGAACCTACCACAACTTAAGAAGAGCAACATCCAACTAGATCTGGTGAACCAGTCCATCACCATCCCCTTAGGATTGGTGGAGGATGTTATTACCATTGTGTGTGGTTGGTCCTACCCAGCTAACTTTCTAGTGATCGAAGTCAGCAACAACGAAGGGGACTTCCCAATTATAATGGAAATGGCATCGCTAAGTACAGTAGATGCATGCCTTAGGATCTGCGATCTTTCACTGGAAATATCTAAGATAAACATATGTGGAGAGATCAAGAAGAGGATAGTTCCATGCATCACGTACAGTGATTCATCGGGTGGTGACATGGAGGAAATGTCTCCATATAACAGGTGTGCCCAAGAAACTATACAACAAAGATTCCTGTATGTAGCAACCACACAAGAAGTAGTAGACACCCCGTGGTTGATAGCTTCTCGTAGGAGTAGAAAAATATGCATGGAATGAACTAAGAAAACTCATGCCAACAACCGTGGCATAGACACATTGGAATGTGAGCGTCGCCAACTTCCACCCCTGAATCTAAGATCATCAATTCGGAGAAGTTGGGCACTTCTAAGAAATTCAAACAGACGCTCATTATTTTAGATCTCTCCCTTACAACTTAGTCATGGGGGAGATGGCCACCTATGCTAATCATATGGGGCCCTCAGTTCCTTTTCAATTTTTTGTTTTACACATTTTTGTTTTTCAAGTTTTTGTTTTACATGTTTTTTTTTCACAAATTTCTTTAACTTTTTCTATTTTTTTTACACCATCGTTGTACTTTTCTATTTTGTGTGTGTGTGTGTGGCATCCACCATGTAAGTTCGTCACCCAGTAAGTGTTCAGGCCGATGGGATAAACTATTTTTCATTAATTGCTAATGTTTGATTTTTACCTTTCAATTACATTGTTGATACTAAGGTATGTCTCCTTTGATATGGCAGGCAATGAGATCACTTCATCCATCCATCCATCAAAGTCTATGGTTTCCCTTGGCTTGGAAATGTACAGTTCCCTTCTAATAAGAACTTTAGCAAATCAGCGACTGGGTATTTCTCAAACCAAGGAAAGACTCAATGATTGCAAAGGGTGTGACTTCAAGGGAACTTGGTGCTCTTGTGTTGATCATTTACTTGGGTGCTTGGATGTTTTCTTCTTGAGTTTTCTTACCGTTCTGATGTGACCCAATAATTGGAAGCTGAGACAATAAAAATAAGAAGTCTTTGCATGGTGTGGTCCCCATGCATAAAAACACAAAACACAAAAAATAAACAACCAAAGTGAGGATTCAACGCACACCCCTTAGACGGAATAACTTTGGGCTGAAAGCACTGGTTATGGAACCAAAGTGTTTCCTCTAACTAAGGCCCTTCTTGCTTCCCATTGCCTCCTTGTTTCATTGGAATGGTGGTGGCTCTTTGAAGATGCATCCTTGTCATCCACGTGGATGGTTTAACCAAGTGCATTGATGTGAAGTTACTAGACGTGGTTGGTTTGAGCCTAGAGTTGGAATGAGATTTGCCAAGTCACATTAATCATGAAACATACAAGGGGCTATATACCACCTTGTTCTTGGGATTCCATTCCACTTCTCCTTCTCTTTATCCTTCTCTCCATTGTTCACCTCATTGCTGGTTGTATCATTAGTGTATATTTTGGTTGATGCATTATTTTCTTTTTGGTAAATTCTTCCAGTTAAGACTTTAGCTCTTGTTCCAAAGGACATTCCCAGAGCCTATGGACTCTTTGAATGTGGGATTGTCAGGGCATTAAGGGCATGAGCCTGCTTTGGGGAGGACCCACTGACATTCCTATTTAGAACATTAGTTAACTTCTTTTCCTTAACATGTTATAATTAATTATTATTTTGTTCATTTTCATCTTGACATCCACTTCACTGATGCCATAGTTGTCCCTTTTTACCTATCTTTCTTACTCCTTTTCTTTCTCCATTCTAACGCTACCGGAGATTCGCAATTAGTCATGGAGGTACAGGGCCTGATTTTTCAATTTTTCTCCTAAGCCTTGAATTTTTTCGTTTCTCTTCCTAACCCCTACACCTTCGGTAGTCATCATCTACATATTCCCAGATCCATATCAGCCATACCACAACCTAGCCAATGGACTTACACCGAAGCAAGGTATTATTTACTTAATGATTCAATTACCCTTGTTAATATATGATTGTGTTGTGTGTGCAGATGGAAATCATACAACAACCAACCAAATCTGGAGCAAACACTTAGAATGGAGTAGCACTAAAGCAGCTATGCAAGGAGCAAGATTGATGATGCGCTTACGGATGGACGATGGAAGGCGCAATCTAGGCGTTGGTAGTAGCAAGACTCTTCTCTCTTCTTCTCTTCTCTTCTCTCTCCTCTTTTCTCTCAGCAGCCAAATGTGGCCTGATGTCATTGTAATAAGGTGTTCACCCTTGTTGTCAGGAATACCAGTCTTGTCAAGTCTTGTAATAATGAACTGTTTACATGTCATTCCATTAGTTCCATTTCCCTCAATAATCCCATACCTAACTGATATTATTGTAAGGAACTCGAGGACGAGTTTTTATTTAGTCATGGGGGTATGATGAGACACGAATTGCATAGGCCGCGATATCGCGTACGTGATATCGCATCGTTTCCTGCGATATCGCATACGCGATATCGCGGTCCGCCGCCAAATCTATAAATAAGAGGTGGCACTCCCTTCATTTCGCAATCCTGTCTAGAAGTAGCAAAGCTCTAGCAATTTGAACACTCCATAGTTAGATTAATTTCCCATGTGCCCACAGTAGGAGTCTTAGAGTGAACGGCTCTTTATTCGAGCAACTTTGTAACCTAAACACAAGTTTTGTACGACAATAAAGATGAACTTTATTAGATAAACCTTGCAGTACATGGTTTTATTTATTTTTATTTATTACTTCTTGTTAGTGCGCATGAGTACGACTTGATTATGAGCATCTACGGATGTGTACGACTAGTCAAGGAATCAGCTGCTCATCGCAACACGGGAGTACGACTTGATTACGAGCATTGTGACTGCTTGGTAACCCAGTAGCGTATTCCAGGATCTGCGCTTGGTAATCCCAGTGGTAGTCCAATGTGTACAGCTAGTCAAGGAATCGGCTACTCATCTCATTAGGCTAGAACGTGGGATAAGTACAACTTGGCTACGAGCACCCACGGGTGTGTATGGCTAGCCAAGGAACTAGCTGCTTATCACACTTAGGCTAACTAGGTGCCTTAGTACGACCACTTCAAGCATGTGCATTACATGTGGTGATCCCAGTAACGATTAGCATTTGGTAGCCACAGTTGTAGAGTTCAGGGTGTGTACGGTAAGTGGGAATGGAGGCTGACGCTAGTTAATTTAGACTTAGGTCCTTAGTTAGAGTTAGTTAGTTTCTCAACCCTTCACCCTTTAGCATAGGAGATAAAATCATAAAAGATCAAAAAAATCATATACCTTGGACTTACTTAACCATACACCGTGACAACAACAAGTAAGTCTAGGAAGACAACGAACGATTAACCCCAAGTGTTTCTTGTGGTGTTTAGGCATTTAGTCTGTGGAGTTCGACTGAATCGTGTGTGCTATGCTCGTTTCATATGGTCGAGTGTAGGGGTACCTCGCCACTCATCACCAATGTAGCCATCTACAACATAGTCATTTACAATGGTTATAACATCAAAACCTTAAAACCATAAAGCTATGATAAGACTACAAGACTAGAATAATATAAGAAAAAATAAAACAAAAACTTAAAATTTAAAATGTTTATAGCAATATATAGCCATAGCGACAATGTGTGGAAAAATGTCCAAATAATGTGTAATAACCATCATAAAATCATCCACAACAAAGTATTCACTAACAATAGCCATCAACTTGAATGAAAAATGTAAAACTCACAAGAAACTAGAGGATGCTAAGGGACATCTGGAGGAGGTGGTGGTGGATCATGATCACCCTCACCATTGGGGCCACCAATGTTTTATGGTGCCTAAAACATAACACCATAAAACTAATTACTAACCAACAAAAAATTTAAAAATTAAGCAAAAAATAAATATATAAAAATAAATATATCAAAATTGTAGAGAATTACATGGGATTTTGACTCCTTTATAAACTATTTTCATTCATCATGAAATTACCTAAGCTCACATCTACTCTTTTCTTCTTTCATAAGTTCTTATGAATTGATTCTCAACCTCACAACACTTCTCTTTAGTTACATTTCTTTCACCACTGATCAGTAGTAGAGTATCCTCTATGTCCAATCATATGAATTAGAACTGTTCATATGCAATCTAATTAAATTCTATGGATGGAAGTAGTGTGGCGTCTAAATCATTAAGTGTTGATCGTAGGTCACCATCTCCTCACATAGACTAGTGGTAGCTTTGTCACATATGATTTAGTTCTAATGAGCAGCGAGGTACCCCTACACCCAACCATATCAATCACAAGTGTTCACATGCAATCTGATCAAACTTTGCAAACCCTAAGTTCCTAAGTACACTAGCTCTAGGAAGTGAAATCTAATTAGGATGATCATTGTCTACTTAGTTCCACTTATGAGGTACAAGTGTATGATTAAGTGCAACTGAGGTATATGATTTTTATCATTTTATATTTTATAAGTTTAATCATCTAAAACGAGAATGAAGGGTAGAGGAATTTAATATCTAATTAATCTACTTCCTAGCTAACCTAATACAAGTACTTGTTCCCACCCTCCAAACACATCCTGAATGCATATAGCACTACTAGGTTACCAAATGTTAAGTATTTATGGGTTACCAAGCACTACATGTATGCTCGAAGTGGTCGTTCTTGTGTTTATTAACAACTAGAAATTAATTTCTTAATTAAAGCACATTAAGATAAAGTGCATGAATATTAAATGCATTAAAGAAAACATTAATCTATTCTTATTGCTGCAAGAATTATCAAAAGGGATCATCTTTATTTTCATCACACTATTGTGCTAAGGTACATCAGTTCTCAAATAAAGATCTATACACACTTAAACTCTTGATATAGGCACTAAAAAATATTCTAACTCTAGAATGGCTAAACTGTAAGAACTTTGTTACTCTATTTAAAATCTAACTTCAAACCATGTGCCCAAGAACTATATTTATAGGCCTACATACATCTCGTGATATCAAATATCTAAGATTGCTTCTTAAGATCCAATATCATTTAGACAATATTAAGGCTCCAATATCAGGTACCTTATATTAGAGTTGGTTAAAATGTAACTCATCATACCCCCATGACTGAATGAAAAATCATCCTCAAGTGAGCAAAAGGAGGAACAAGTTCCTTACAAGATATTGGGTAGGCATTGTGAAGATGCACACAATTGGATGTCATTGATGAGGCATGCAAAAGGGTTTAATTATGAAAATGTCTAAGGATTAAGAACTTAACTAATCCAACCAAAAGATATGCAAGTGAGTCCTTTCCAAAGAAAGCATAAGACTTTTATTGCCCTTGCATAACTTCAAACCAAGGAGTCCATGATCCCCATGGATGATTAATGGTTACAGAAAGTTAAGTGAAAAAACTTGTAAGAAACTCCCTAAGAATTTTAACATATCAAACTAAGACATTGAATGAAAACATGAAATCAGTAATAAGATGAGATATGGAAAAGAGGGATGGATGAGGGAGAGAGAAAAATGGAATTCTTGATTATGGTCACATGAAGTCCCTTATGAATTTTATTGTTAAATGACCTAATAAAATCCATCCTTAGTCCAAACCAAAATCACCCACATTCAATGACTTCGCATTGCCATTCCAAGACCAATCCACCCTCTTGAGATGCAAGAGCACTACCATAGAAGAACGACCATTCCTTATTAAAGAAGAAAATAGAAGTAGGAAGTGAGGAAGGGCCCTAGTTAGAGGGGACCTTTAGGCATGGGTAACATTTCTTTCTAGTCCCATAATCAATGCTTAGAGCCTATTTATTTTGTCTAAATGGTGTGCTTTGAATTGACATCATTTTTTTTTCGTAACCACACCATGCAAAGAGTTATTCAACTTCCTATTATTGGTTGAAAAATAGTAAGAAATTCATGAAAACACACATGCACCCAAGTAAGAAGAAAGGCAAAAAGAGCACCAAATCCCCTTGAAGTCACATGCTATTCAAATCTTTGAATCCTTTCCAATTTTGGAAACTACCAAGGTCACAAGTTTGTTAAAGGTTTATTAATGAAAAAGGGATCACACATTTCCAGAACAAGAAAAACCAAAGAATTTGTGGATGGGTGGGTGTAATGAACTAACTTCCTATTTCATGAAAAAGAAACCATATTCTAGTTATCCATAACAAAATTCAAATCTAGAATCCAGACACCAACAATCAAATAACTGAATAGCACATGCCCACATCAATCAAAAACAATATACCTAGTTGGCAATAAGACATGTTATTACTAAAAGATAATAAGAAAATCATATCCAAAATAAAGTAAAACATACAAGAAAGTGTAAAATATTTTTTTAAAAATAAAACATACTAACGATGTTTTAAAAAAAAATATTTGAAAAATTAATAATGTAAAACAAAAATATGGAAGATAAAGACTGTGTAAAATAAAAAGTAAAAAAGTGTAAAACAAGGTGTAAAACAAAAAGAGGAAAAACTAAGCAGCTACTTATATAGTTATCATCGATGGTCATCTCCCTCATGACTCAGTTTGAAGTGAGAGATGTAACATGTCAAACATGGTTGTCCATCTGCAATGACATTTGTTTTTTTGGCCTATGTTGGCTCATGGAAAGGTTTTTTCTATTTTATGTTAACCAATGGCCTGTTGTTTGGATCCTTAGCAAGTTCCATGCATATTTTGTTGCTTGTACAATTATCTATCAACCACTAGGTTTCATCTAGTTTAGTGACTGCTACGTACATGCACTTGTGAATTTTAGGTTCAATTGAACAGTAATTGCATGTAGCAATGGATATGCTTTTGATGGACCATAACTTCTACATGCAGTTGCAGCCAGTATCATTGTATGTAATACATATAACTTTCTTTCTCTTAATCATACCAAATTCATTCTCCTTAGAAATCTCCAAGGAGAGGTTATAGATTCCTATTCTCACATCAATAGTGTTGAGCCAAGCTCTTATCATAATGATAGGGAAGTCCTTGTTGTAGTTGTTAAGCTCAATTACCAAGAAGTCAGTAGAATAAGACCACCCATAGATAGTGATCATAATTTTCTCCACTAGTCCCTAAGGAACAAGGATGGACTAATCTACTAACGTAAGATGAATGTCACTTTTCTTAAGAGGTGTTAAGTTCCATGCTCTATACATTTCATAAGAAATTAAATTCATATATGAACCTGAATTAAGAAGAGATTTGCATGGGTCATTTCTGGCAATCTGTAGGTAAATGAGAGGACTTTCAAGATCAAATAGTTTCCTAGGAAGATTTCCAGCCATGATCCAATTAGATATGGCATGATTTTATCATGACTATGTAAGCCTAAGGAGATGTTTCATTTGAAGGGACCTCGATAGGGTTTAATGTAGAGGATGGATGATAGAAAAGGTGTTTGGCTGCATTGATCTATGAGGCCTTTTTAGGAATTTTGAGGTAGAATATTGGCCTCTTCTAGGATCAGTGTTTTAATCCACTCAGCTACAAAACTAGCTTTATGTTGACAACCCTAGTAATAGTTCATTACTGCAACTAAGCAGGAATTTCACCCTACATGGATGGAGTAGGTAGTAATGCAGCTAAGGATGTAGGAGCATTGGTAAAAGGATGAGGAGAATAAGGGTAAAAGGTGGTATCCCTTCTTTCATGTGGAGAATGAATTTAATAATAATCAAGAGGGTAGCAATGAGGTTGGAAAGTAGAAACATGACTGAAAGAGTCACATGGAGACAAGGGTTTTTGAATGTAATATCCATAAGGATTAGGTTTTCTATAAGGGTATTGCTACCTTGGTGATGTCAACACCCATGATTGTGGTTGCTACCACTACTGATATTGCTCATATAGTTGTGGTGGTGCTTCACTGGGATAGTATGTGAGTTGTTGGTGGAACTGCCCAAAGTTGCCTTGAGGATGAGACAATCTTCTAGGTGTTTTTCATTGTGCTAGTTGTGGATTCAAGGCATACATCCCAAATTCCTATAAGTTTGACACAATAGGAAAACATCCCTTAGGATGTTCATAGTGGAAGATTTCACATCCATCATCATCATCTAATTTGATTCCTATAACTTCCTCTATTGTAGGAATCTTGATTGGCATGTTCAACTTTCTTACACCTCATACATTCATGATCACTACCTTGTTCTTTGGATTCTTTAGTAATTTTTAGGATAACTTGAAATCTGCTATCCATGGAGTCCCATGACTAATCAACCTTAGCCGAAATTTTAGATTGAGATTTTTGAAGTAGTAAGGTTTTCCTATTCACCACCTCATCAAGTGATGATTCTTCCTCACTATCATAGAATGGAACCTCCCTCTTGAAAATGGAAGGATTGTGATTGTACTCCTCTACACTTTCTCATTTTCGTAATCCTCCTTCTTTTGCTACTTGCTCAATTAATCTTTGGATCTAATGAACACTTAATTCTGATAGTCGTCCTTTGGGCATAGATGCCAAGGGTTCTCCTTTTTTCTGAGTGAATCTTGTCTACAATTTTGCAACATTGGTCCAGTTGATAATAACCATGCCTAGGAAATTTGTGAAATAAGGAGTAGTATCACCCTATGGCGATGTCTAAGGATTCATGTATCCCTTGTTTTAATCTTTAGATTTTCCTTCTTAAGTTAGACACTTGAGAGTACACATTATATTTTTCATTCAACACTTCAAGCATTGTACTCCATTATCTAATAGATTCTGATTCTAAGGACTGGTAATAGTTCTCTACTTCCCTAATGAGTGTCCTAGGAAACAACTTAAGCTTCTACCACTCATTTTCTATATTCTTCAAGTTACATGCATCTTGGAAAGCTTGGAGATGGTTTTTTAGATGAGTTATATCCCCCTTCGAACCAAGGGATATTATTCATGTCTAGCCTATTAATTTGACTATGCTTTATGTGCCTTGTAGTAATTCTCATTGCCTCTACAATGTTTAGCATACTCTGGGTAGCAAGCAAAAGCTCATCAAGGCCATGATTTTGGTGCCTACAATTCTCTCTGCTACCCTTTCGTTCATGGTGGTGCGTCTCTCTTAATCACTTGTGCCCTTGGTCTTGACTTGCCCAATGGTCCCTTCGATTATCTCGATCCCGTCAGTCACCTCCATCACAGTGCCTACTACCCCCTCTGTGGTAATCACAATCATGATCATGATCTTGTTTCTTGACCACATCCTTTCCATAACTCTCCTCCTTGAATCCTCCTTTTTCATTGGATCCATTCTCGCCAAAACCAAGATTGTGGATCATGGATTATAGGTTCTAGTTTTGACCTCCTTCACCAAGTCAAAGAGAGGAATTTCACTAAATGGGAAATCATTGAACCACTTTCCCTTCATAGATTCATAGCACTATTCTAGCTATCGATCCCTAAGACATTGTGCCTTAGTGGGATGATAATCCCTAGTGTTACTATCCTACAAAATGTACTTAGCATGAAGTCCCTAGAGACCCAATCGTATAAGCATTTCTTGGAGCATTGCAAGAACAAATCAATTGGGTAGCAACACAATGTTGCCCTTCATGTCACATCACCATAGCTATTCATCCTAGTGTAGGATGAGGTTCAAGTTGGGTACATACTCATCAAGATAAACATATACCACTCGATATTGTTAGGGCACCTACTAATGTACTCCATTAGACTTGGACGAAAAATCACTCCTATGAGAAGAAGACATTTTATGTTAGAAAATAAAAATGTAGTGTGCGTTTGGAAATTTTTGTAGTTGTTTTAAAGTATGATAATACTCTAGGATTCATTCCAACAATTTTGAATAATTTTCAGTAAATCCTAGGTAGCACACATAACAACTAAAAGGTCCTTGATAATGATGCCAATGATGAGCAGGGAGGTACCCCTATTCCCAACCATATTAATCACAAGTGTTCATGTGTAATCAAATCAAACTTCACAAACCTTAAGTTCCTAAGTATTTGCGGTTCCACTTATGAGGTACAAGTGTATGGTAAAGTGCAACTAATGTATATGATTTTTATCATTTTATATTTTATAATTTTAATTGTCTAAAATAAGAATGAAGGGTAGCAGAATTTAATATCTAATTAATATACTACCTAGATATCGTAACACACGTATCCATTCCCACTCTCTAGACACATCCTAAACACATATAGCACTATTGGGTTACCAAATGTTATGCGTTTCTAGGTTACTAAGAGCTACACATAAGCTTGAAGTGGTCATGCTTATGTTCATTAATAATTGAAAATTAATTACTTAATTAAAGTGCATTAAGGTAAAGTGCATGAATATTAAATGCATTAAAGGAAACATTAATCTATTCGTAGTGCTTCAAGGATTATCAAAATGGCATGTCTTTATTTCCATCACCTTACTATGCTCAGGTACATCAATGCTTGAATAAAGATCCATACACACTCAAACTTCTATTGTGGACACTCAGAAATATTCTAACTTTGGAATGGCTAAACCACAAGAACATTGTTACTCTATTCAAAACCTAATTCAAAACCATGTACCCAAGTACTATATTTATATGTTGGCATACATCTCACAATATTAAATATCTAACATTGCTTCTTGCAACCCAACATCACATATCTGATATAGAAGCTTCAACATTAGATATTTGATCTTGGAGCCAGTCAAAACATGACTCATCAAGTTCAAAGTGAGTCATATGATTATTAATGTTGTGTGGTTATGACTAAGTAATATAAAAACATGAAAATTAATTATTTAATTAATCTAACTAATAGAAGATAAATCCTAAACTCTCCTAAGGACAATGAGTGTTGGTTCCTAGCTTGCGATTCATGTTCTAAACTCACATGCCCATTGCTAGGATTACCAACTATTATGTTATTGGTTGAACCAAGCAATAACATTATTGGGACTACAAGTGAATATGTATTTACACTCAAAATGAGTCATTCTTATTCCACCAACTGATTAATGTGAATGAAAATGTAAATATTAACTAAGTATCTAGATAGTAAATTGCATTGAAAGTAAAGCTATTCTAAGTCAAAGTGCTACAATGAATATAAATCAATCTTAATCTTATTGTCATTCATGGAATGTATCTAGGTACAATGTCACCCTAATAGGATTCTATACAATTAACTAAAATCCATATTACAAGTAGTCGCTTTCACTAACTATTTGCTAAGATTATGGGAGAAAACTAAAAAAGTTTGGCTACACTTTTAACCAAATGATGCCTCTATGTAAAGGGAATGTGCATATATATATAGGCTTCATGTGACATAGCATCAATGCATATACACCAACATATCCAAGGATGCATTGATGACATAGCATTCATAGTGATGCACCAATGTAGCTACCCAACGTATGATGCTTCATCATACCCCCATGACTAGCGAAAAACTTGATCTCAAGTTTTATATATATATAAGTTCTGTTACAAAAATTGTGGGGTAACTAAGACTAGATTAGCATCCATTACAAAACCTACATGCTTCATTACAAAATTTTATTCAAGTGGATGCATTACAACATAATAAAAATACTAGATAGACATCAAATTTTCCAAGATTACAGAAGCCTTCAAAAAATATTTTATGCTGAATCTTCATGTTGTTACTAGGGGGGACAACTTTTCCAACCTTCATTGTCAAGTTGACACTTCTCTTTTATGAAAAAGGTTTTAAAGGATGAACTAAAATTTCTCCTCATCATCCCATGGTTTTCTAGGCTACAAACATGTGATGTTTAAGCTTTAATTACTATATATGCAATTTTTCCAACCGTCATTGTTAAGTGGATGCTTCTCTTTTATGTAAAAGTTTTTAAAGGATGGACTAAAATTTCTCCTCATCATCCCATGGTTTTCTAGGCTATAAACATGTGATGTTTAAGCTTTAATTACTATATATGCAATTTTGTTAATGGAAATATCCTCCTTTCTCCTCCTCCTGGACTCTTTTCCTTGCCTTGTAAAAGACCTTCAACCTTAGACATTCCTTTAGCATCATCTACAATTACCAAATGATCAATGTTAGTTTTGATACATTTTCCTTGACGATTAACCCTTTTCAAATTTCTTGTAAACTCAAACTTATAAAAATTTTCACATTTAGGCTCAAGGTGACTACAAAATAATATTCCCAAGCTATAAGGTAACTAAAATCCTCAAGTTATTTAAGTCATTTTGGTTATTATTACTATTACTTACCCTAATGTTTGAAATTGAGTATCAATGATGAACAATGGGTAGTCCCTACATCCAATCATACAAATCACAAGTGTGTACAAATGGTCTAGTCAAATTTCATGGACACCTTCTACCTAAGTGAGTTTTGTCCTAGATAGTCAAACCTAAGGTTAGTTGTTGTTGACTTCCCAATCATCACTTGTATTAGTTCTATCTCAATGGCTAAGTGTGATTGAGATGTAAGATATTTGTATTTATTATTTTATTATTTTTTATCTTTAAGAATATTGAAAAAGAAAGTAATTAAATTATTAAACCTCAACTAATTAATGGCTAAAATATTCTAAACTTAGAGTATCCATTCCCACTTTCCATACACATTCTAAACTTATACTAGCACTACTAGGTTACCAAGTGAATATTAACCCCCAAGATAAATGCACTCAACTCCGAAAGCTCATAAGTTTTCAAACAATGATAATCAAATGTCTAGTTTACAAGATATTGAAAATGCACTAGACTATTGCAAATTACAAGGTACCAAGATGGTCAATAAATATTACATTTAGAAATACTAAATTATAAAAACATTAAAAATTAATCAAAATTAATGAGAAGTAGTCCCAAAATCATACATAAATTTAAAGAAGTTTCCCATAATCTCCTTGAATATGTGATGTTTTGATTGAGAGCCATGATCAACAAAAGTCATGCAACTAGATCCTTCCCAAAGTAAGCTCCTACCATAATGCTTATACATAACCACTTCTATAAATGTCTATGGGCACCTTAAAAGGTAACTATGGATCATGTATTTATTCCAAACAACACACAAATACCTTGGTTAGGATCATGTACTATACTATACAAAACCATTATGTACATATTTCCATTCAGCAAAGAGGGAAATAGCAAGATGATAAGGGATTACAAAGATTGGGATGTGAGGTACCTAACCATTTTCACACTAAGTTCTTATGTCAATTGTGATTAATAGGATCATCATACCTCTTCGCCCAAGTTTCAAACCAAGTCCATACCATTAACAATGATCTTGCATTGATGTATCCCTTCTTGCCTACCATCATTAGTCCATAACAATCACAAAGAATAAACATCACTTCAAAAATTATAGAAGAAAGTAGTTTTGAAGATTATTATGGCCATAGTTAAAGGGATGTATTTAGGAATGGGTAACATCTCTTTCTAGCCCATAACCAATGCTTGTATCTTAAGAGATCTTTAGAGAGGTTTTTTTATTTTCATCTTTTTTTTTGTTTGCTTTGCTATGTGTATACCAAATTTTTCAAAGACATACTTTCTTTTACATTATATAAGAAGATTGATGATATGTTCCATAAGAAGTCATAGGCCTCAAGAAGGACGTTAAAAAGAGAACACAGCAAGTTCCATGAGGAGTCATAGGCCTCAATAAGTATGTTAAAAAGAGAACGCAACAAATCCCCTTGAGGTCACACCCTTTTCCTTCCTACTTGATCTTTCTTCCTTTCTTCAAGGTATAATGATCATTAGCTAATTTTAGTTTCAAGTAAGAAGAACCATATTAATTTCATCATAATGGCCTCTTATTTATAGAACTAAAGGGATGGATGATGTGGTTTTACTACTTGCATAATTATTTACCTAATCATCTTGATAGCATAGGACAAAGACCAAACACATGGTGTTGACTTCTGCATCATGAATGATAACAATATTAACAAAACATAGTAAGTATCAATAAAACACAAAGGAAATGACTCAAAAAAAGATAAAATTATAAAAAAATAAAAAATAACAAGAAATGGAAAACATATTAAGAATTGGAAAAATTTGAAGAAATAGGGAAATGATACAAACTTGTAAAACAAAAAGTGAAAATTCACTTATCAATTCTTATTTTGAGATGGTGCATTTCCCCCATGAATAAACTCATGGGTAAGCATTTAGAAAATGGACCAGATAGTCCCTTAGTTATACACCATACGTTCCTCATTTGAACTTCTTCCTTGTCTTTACACCATCATAGGAATTTTCTTTTGTTCACTCGATGACAAGTTTTCATTTAGTTATAGGTGTATGATGACTTATGTTTTCTTGGGTTTCATTGACAAGGCCTCATTGACATAGCCCTATCGACATGACCCCATCAACATAACTACATCGACATGGGATTTGATGTATTAACGTGGCCTCATCGATGCAATGTCTATTTTCACCTATAAGTACATCCTCACTCACTATGTTTATGACATATTTAATCATAGTTGTAGTGAAGCTCTTGCAGTTTTCTTGCTTGAAAGTTAGAATATTTTTTTAATTGCTCGCAGTAAGAGTTAAAGAGTGTACGAATCTTTTTTCGAACACTATTATACCCAAGCACAACAATGTATGTGGCAATAAAGATGAGCTTTCTGATAAACCTTGCAGCACTTTGAAATAGAGTTATTTCTTACATATGTATTGAATGTTTTATGTAATTTTATTTAATGCTTTAATTAATTAGGTAATCAATTAAGCTAAATTAAATAGAAATTAATTAGGCATATAAGTACAACCACTTCAAACATACACTTGGCACTTTGTAATCCTAGTAACGCTTAATGTTCCGTAACCTAGTAGTGTTAAATGTGTTTAAGATGTGCATCGCAAGTGGGAATGAATGCTTATGTTAGAATTAGTTAGGTGTAGCTAGTTAGATTAAATTAGCAATTTAATTATTTTATTTTATACATTATTCTTTACCTTTAGGTGACTTAAAACATAAAACATAAAAATGATAAAATCATATGCCTCAATTGCACTTAATCATACCTTTACATTTCATAAGTGTAATTAGGAAGATAATGATTGTAACAGTTAGTTTTACTTCCTAGAGACCAATGTACTTAGAAGCCTATAAGTCCATGGAATTTGACTAGATCATGCATGAACTCTTAGTGATTCGTATGGTTAGGTGTACAACCTAATCATTGCTCATCATTGGTGTTGTTTTTAGGGACTTATAGTTTGATACATGTGCTATCTAGGACTTAGTGAATATTATTTAATATTGTTGGAACGAACCCTAAGGTCACAATCATTCAAAATAATAATAATAATAAATATAATTAAAGAACATTGAATTTTTCTCTAATCTAAAATGTCTTCTTCTCATAGACATGATGAATCACAACTACTAATGCCCCAAGAATTCAAAGTGGTGTACACTCATCCTGATGAGTTTGTACTTGAATTCACCTTCAGCCTACATCAAGATGAATAGTTATGGTGAAGAGATATAGAGGGCAATGTTGTTTTTCCTCCTAACCAATCTATTCCTAGGGTTACTGCAAACTCTTAAGAGGTTGGGCATCTAGGATCTCCATGATGAATATGTTGTGTAGGACCATGACTATTGAGACTACCATCCCATAGAAACACAATGCAAAAGAGATCGATACTAGATGAAACACCATAAATCTACAAAGGGAAAATTGTTCATTAATCCCTTGTTCCTACTAAACCAAAATGAAAATGAGGATCCTCTCTCTATGGATTCTCAACATGAATATTCTCCACCCCTTGAATCTGGTGAAGGGGGCTTGAACCCAAATCTATAGTTCGCTATCAATAATTGAGGTTTAGGCAAAAGTGGGAGTCAAGCCAAGGGCTCAGGTAAGCATCATGATGATAGTAAACTTGATGATTTTGGTCACGATAAGTAGAGAAAAGGTGGTAGATACCATGGTGATGGTAGTCCTCCTTCCTCTTCACCTTCTTCATTTGCATCTTCTTATTCCTCCTCTGAATCTAATCAAAATCGTAGGAGCTGAAACTATGATGATAGTGAATAGTGGAATAATGATCGTAGGTCCCACCATAAATGAAGGGGCAGTATAGGACATCATAGGTGACATAAAAATTATGATGATGATGAGCCTCTGCTAGTAACTTGAAGCATGTTGAACATTACAAAGGCAGTCAAAATTCCAACCAAGCATGTGAAAGATAGCAAAATCAAGAGGTTGAATATGAACAATATCCCTAAATTTGAGGATGGATATAACTCAGATCCACATGCCCATCTTTAAGCCTTTCATAATTCCTATTTCTTGTAGAACATAGAAAAAACTTGTAAAAACTTAAGCTATACCCCAAGATACTCATAAAAGAAACAAAAAGTTGGTACCACTCCTTGGAACCAGAATCAATTCATAGATGTGGTATGATGCTTGAGCTATTCAATGATAAATATTAGATGTACTCCAGAGTGTCCAATTTGAGAAAGAAAATCCAAGGTTGGTGACAAAGAACACATGAACCCTTGGATGCAGCCATGGGCAAGTATTATTCCCTTTTTCATAGATGTCCCAACCATGGTTATTCTCAACAAGAGTAGCTTAGGCATATCATAGAGGGGCTCTAATCAAAACAAGGAGAACTCTTTTGGTCTATGCCCAAGGGAGACTATCAGAACTAAGAGCCCATCAGACTCCAAGGTTGATTAAGCAAGTTTTAAAAGAATAAAGTGAGTTGAGAAAACAAGAAAGTGTTTAGGAGTATAACTAGGATCCTTCCATCAAAAAAAGGAAGGTCTGATTTTGTAATAGTGAGTGGGATGCATCACTTGATGAAGTGGTGTAGTGATAAACCTTGCCAATTCAAAAATCTCTATCTAAAATTTTGACTAAGGTTGATAAAATATGGGAATATTTGGATGAAAAATTTCAAAGTACTTTGAGAATTACAAAAAAAAATCAAAGAATAAGGTGGTGATCATGACCGTAGGAGAAGAAAAGAAGCTAAATGTGCCTACCAAAGGGGTAAGGGAAAAGCTATAGTAGTAGAAGGGGTTGTAGAGTTAGAATTAGATGATGATGATGAGTGTGACATCTACCAATATGAACATCATAAGGAAAATTTTATTATTATGTCACACTTACAAGAGTCTAGGATGTATGCTCTAAATTCTAACTAGCACAAAGACAAGCACCCATAAGGTTGCCTTATCCTTAAGAAAACCCAAGGCAGTTCCACCAACAACAACAAGCTTATTATCCAAGTGGAGCTTCACCACAACTGTATGAGAAGTATCAATAGTGATAACATCCATAGTCATGAGGGATGCCACCACCTAGGTAGTAGTACCCTTATAGGTAGCCAGACCTATATTGATACTATGTTCAGCAACCAATGTCTTTGCGTGACTCTTCTAGTCATGTTTCTTTCTATAATCACTAGTACCCTCTAGAGTATTACATAACTCATTCTCCATCTCCTAAAGGGGAATCCCCATATTCTTATCATCCTCTTCATCCTTTAGCACATGTTCCTCCATCCTCAACCGAATTACCACCTACTCCATCCATGTAGGATGAAATTTGCATGCAACCACAATAATGTAACACTACCGAGGCTACTAACTTATAGCTAGCTTCTCAATCAAGTGGTTTGAAACCCAAATCCCATGAAAGGTCATTCTTTCAAACCAATAACTATACAAAGCCCTCACCAACTTATGTAGTTGGTCATCCTATGTCTCCTTCATTCTTTGCATCGATTCCTTTCTTAAGCCCTTCAAACCAAATGCCTTCCAAAATCTCCACAGTCATGTTAACCCATGTTGTATTTTATTAGATCAAGGCCATCAACCTTCCTAGGAAAAGAGTTGATCTTGGAAGTCCTCTCATCTACTTGCATATTGAAGAAAATGAGCCATGTAAGGCTTTTCTTGATTCACATTTTGGTGTTAACCTAATTTCTCATGAAATGTACAATGTAAAAACCTATCACATCTTAGGAAGAGCAATATTTATTTAGAATTGGCATATCAATCCATTACTATTCCAATGGGATTAATGGAGAACATTGTAATTACTATCTATGGGTGGTTGTATCCTACCAATTTCCTAGTGATTAAAGTTGAAAATTGCAAGGGAAACATCCCAATCATTATGGGAAGGGCTTGGTTGAGCATTGTTGATGCACAAATGAGCATTAAAGATTTTTCCTTGGATATTTCTAAGAAAAATGCATTTGGAAAGATCAAGAAGAAGAGAGTTCCATGCATCATGTATAGTAATACCAAGTGCAATTGTATGTAGAAACTTTGGTCTATCAAAAGCATATCAATTAAAGAATGTAGACAGTGTGCAGATGAATATGAAATACAAAATTTCTTGTATGCAATAGCCACAAAACATGAGGATACCTAGTGGCTGACAATTGATTCTAAAAGTAGCACACTCTACATGGAACCTATTAAGAGCCTAACTTATGCCTATGTTGAAAGCATGGATGAATTGGAGCACGTTCATTGCCAACTCTCTAATGATGAACCTAATGATACTAATTGGGAAGAGTTTGAAATTCCTAACAATTTTAAACATGAGCCCTTACAATTGAAAATTCTACCTACTAGCATAGAGTATGCATTTCTAAAAAATGGTAAGTTGGTGATAATCAATGTCAATCTTGCTCCTAAATGAAATAGGATGTTGTTGAAGGTGATCAATAAGTGACCAAAAGCCTTTCCTTGATCATATCCTTAGCTCACAGGGATTGATCATAGAATATTAAAACATCACATCTATATCGATCTAGGTATGAATCCAAAGAGGTAGATGTAGTGGCAAATAAACCCAAAATTGAAGCAAATCACGAAAGAGGAAATTGAACAACTCCTTCAGATAAGGTTCATCTATCCAATTGAAAATAGAAAGTGGATTAACCCACTTGTAATTATGCCAAAGAAAGATGAAAAGTGTTGGGTCTATATTGATTTTAGGCTATTGAGCATGAGAATGTTCAAAGATCATTTTCCATTATCATTTGTGGACCAGGTATTGGATATTATTTCTAGGCATTGCTATTTTAGCTTTCTAGATGGTTATAGTGGCTATAATCAAATTTATATCATGCCTAAGAATCAAACCAAAAAAACATTCACAAGTCCTTGGGGGACTTTTGCATATCATAATATGTCCTTTGGTCTATGCAATGCCCCTACAACTTTCCAATGCTTACTCCTAAGCATCTTTCAACAAATTAGTAGTGGGATAAAAGGCTTCATGGATGACTTCTCCACCTATGGTGCTACATTCAAGCAAGCCTTGGACTACCTTGAGTAAGTGCTTAAAATTTTCATGGAGACTATCCTTGGCTTATTTGGAAAAATGTCCATCTAATGGTCTAGGAGGGCATTATGTTGGAACACAGAATTTCTCAAGCAAGGATTGAGGTGGACCCTATAAGGATTCGAGTCATCCAAGATAACCTACCAACTAAAAACTATTAAAGATGTTTGGTCATTCCTTGAACACACTAGTTACTACCAATGATTCATAGAGAATTTCTCTAAGACCACAAAACCATTGATCAAGCTCATAAAGAAATATGCTCCATTCATATGGACTAGGAAATGCAAAAAGACATTCTAGTAGCTTAAGGAGAAGCTTGTAGAGACTCTAATATTATGGGCATCTGATTGGTCCTGTCCATTTTACATTATCATAGATGCATCAAAGTATGCCTTGAAATCCATTCTTACATAATTGGATGATCAAAAACATCCATATTACATCTACTATGCAAGCTCAATCATTGTGGATGCACAACTCAATTACACCACAATAGAGAAAGAGATAATGGTGATGGTGTATGCTTTGAAGAAGTTAAGGAACTATGTGCTTGGATATAAGGTGCTTATGGACACTGACCATAGTTTCATTTTCTTCCTAATGAATAAACCAATGGTGAACCCCCATGTCATATGATGACTGATGATCTTGCAAAACTTTGATCTTATAATGGTAGATGATCAAATAGCTAGGGAATAGACTTGTCTCAGTTATGAAAATGTGGTCAGTGTGCATAAACACCTCTCAATTATGATTCGACAACTAAGAATTTGGTCGTTGATCACTTATCTCAATTATGATTCAACAACAAAGAAGATAACCTCACTCTCTGATCAATTTCCTGATGAACTCCTCTTTGTTGATGTAATAAATGAACAAGTGTTAATTGAACCAAAATGATATGATAGCATCCTCACTTATCTTCTTTCTCAAGAGATGTCATAAGAGTTAGATCACTAGAAGAAACAACAATTTCTTCATCAAGCCAAATGCTTCATGGAGATTAATAGACACCTTTACAAGGTGTGTGCCAATGCCTTTATTTCATTGGTGTGTTCTTGATGGTAATCAACTATGCATTCTTCAAGATGCTCGTGAGGATCCTTATGGAGGCCACTATGCAAGGAGACACAATGTCATTAAAATCCTGATAGTAGAGTACTATTGGCCAACATTCTTCAAGGATTCTCACCAATTCATCTAGTCTTGTAAACACTGTAAATAAAATGTTGGGATAACCACTCAAATGAAGGGACCTCAGTAGTGGGTCTAGCCACAGGAACCCTTTAATAACTACAGCATAGACTTTATGGATCCCATCACACCCATGTCAAATGGAAAGGCATACAAAATAGTCATTTTTTACTATTGCATAAAATGGGTAGAAGGAGCAGTCATCACTAATTGCACATCTTCCACTACTACTTTGTTTGTATAGAAGAGGCTAGAGCACAAAACTTAACAATGCCCTCTAAGCATATTGCTCAACATGGAAACTTCCTATAGGCTACTCTCCCTATGAGTTGGTGTATGAAAAATTACCAACTCTTCAAACTCAATCCAAGCTCCATACACTTTCAATAGCCTATGGCCTCGAACTTGACCTAAGCCTAGCACAAAAAGAGAGATTGATCAACCTTCACATGCTAGGTGAAAATTGATTGGTGGCCCTATCCTAAAATGAAGTGCACAAAGCATTTAATAAACGACACCATAACCTTATGATAAGAAAAGTTAAATTTCAACCTAGAAACAAGGTCCTCTACTGAAACCCCACACATGTACCTCAATGAACTAAGTTTCAAATGTCATCGAAAGGGTCCTATATCATTTATGAAACCTTTTCTTCTAGGGTCATGTTAATTTACAAAGCTAAAAGTCTGAACAAAAATCAATTGGCCAACATGTAACAACTTAAACCTTTCCATGAGCCCATGCAAGCCAATGCACACAATGCCTTATTAGATGGATGAAGTCGCTCAATCTTTTAGATCTCCTCCTTTCAACTTAGTCATGGGGGAGATGGCCATCCATGATAACTATATAATTGGCTCTTCAATTTTTCTACCTTTTTATTTCACAATTTTTTGTTTTAGACTTCATTGGCTTTAGATTTTTTTGTTTTACACTTTCTTTATTTTTATACCATTTTTTAAACTTTTCTATTTTTCCAAATTTTTTTACATCATTAGTATGCTTTATTTTCTTTTTGAATATTTTTTTAATTCTTATATATTTTACTTTATTTTGATGTGAATTTTTCTTATTTTCTAATAAATTTCTTTATTACCAACAAGACACAATGATACTATAGTTATTTGTTAATGGTGGTTTATACCTAATATTTCTGATTGCTAATGTATGGTTTTTGTTTTTGAACTTTGATGACAAATGACTAAGAGAAGGTTCCCTTTCATGGAATAGGTATGAGTCCATGTCATCCACCCATCCACCAACTCTATGGTTTTCCTAGTTTTGGAAATATGAGGTTCCTTTTTCATTAATAAAACTTTAATGAACTTGTGACCCTGGTACTTTCCAAACTTGGGAAAGATTCAAAGGTTTCAAAAGGGTGTGACTTCAAGAGGGCTCAATACTCTTTTTTCCTCTCTACTTGCTTAAGTGCATGTGTGTTTTCATGGATTTTATATAGTTCCATGTCAACCAATAATAGAAAGTTAAATAAGTCTATGTATGGTGTGGTTCCCATCCAAAAATTCATAAAAAACATAAAATCAAAGAAAAAAAGTAGGAAAAGAAAAAAACATTATGGAAATTCAAAGCACACTCCTTTGACAAAATAATTAGATTACAAGCACTGGTTATGGAACTAGAAAGACATGTTACCCATGCTTGAAGGTCTCCTTTAACTAAGGCCTTTATCACTTCCTACTTCTCTTTTCTTCATAAATAAAGATCAATGGTTATCTATGGGAGCATCCTTGGATCTCAAGGGATGGACTAGTCCTAGAGTGGTAAAGCAAATTCATTCAATGTGGTTGATTTTAGTCTGGACTAAGAATGGACTTTTATTAGGTCATTTAACCATAAACTCCATAGGGGACTTCATGTGACCATGATTCAAAAATCTATTCCACTCTCTATCTCACCCATCAATGCTTTCCATAACTCACCTCACTGTTGGTTTTCATGTTTTTGTTCAATGTCTTAGTTTGATGTGTTAAAATTCTTAAGTAGATTCTTCCAAATTCGGTCCTCAACTTTTGTAATCATTAATCAACTATGGGGTCAACAAACTTCTTGGGATGAGGCTATGCAAGGGAAGAAAAGGGCATAAGCCTACTATGGGGAGGAACCACTTGCATAGCTCTTGGTTGGGGTAGTTAAGTCCCTTATCCTTAGACATTTTTGCAATCAAATATTTTGCATTCTCGATCAATTGCATCCAACTATGTGTTCCTTAAGGCATTTATTCAATCATTCTCCATCTTTTGTAAAATCTCAAGTCCTCCTCATATACCTCATTATTTTCTTAGCTTCTTGGCCTTCAATTTGATTTCATTTTCACTCAAAAACTCCTTCTATTTCTTAAATTTTGACTTGGTCAATAATGATCAATAGCCACGTCAACTAGGCGCAATCGACATCGCTAACCACATCAAATAACCCTAGTTGACGTGGCCCAGTTGATGTATGGGAAAAATTCTATATATTATGCCCACTACTTAGGAATTTTTTTCCATTATCTTCAAATGTAAGAGAATTTTTTGCAATTTTTTAGAGCCCAAAACCTTCTAGAGTTTGTAACTTTCAGCTGTTTATCCAATTCACTCCATTATTGAATCCTATAGCTTTTGGAGGTATGCTTTATGTCATGGGGATCATAAACATTAGGATTTTGATAGGAAATTTTTCTGACTTCCCCATAGGTTTAAAGAATAAAATAATATTAAATCATCAACCTATGGAAGTTAAACCCTTCCAACACACTCTGGAAACCTATTTCATCAGATAATAATAAAATAATATTGATATAACCAAACCAATCATGATCACAACTTAGCCAAATATAGCTACCCTAATAGATAAGGTATTCGAAATGTTTCAATGTTACAAAATAAGTGCTAATCCTTGGTCATGTTGTGATTATAGATGGCACTAAAACTAAAATGATTACAGGAAGGAGGACCATCCCAACCAAGGGACAAATGACCTAGAGCTGGAAGAAAGTAGCAAGAACAAGCCTAAGATCAAGTAGTAGAAACTCATGCAATGGGACCTCTTAAGGAGGATTCCAATGTGGAATCTATCTAATATATTCCCTATGAAGCAATCATAATTGAATAATACCATCGAGATGAGGTGACAAAATTTAAGGTCACATTAACTCAATCCTGCCTTGATTAGATCAAGCCTCATGACATCCAATGTTCAATTTTCTATGAATTAAACTTTGGACCATTCTTAGAACATGCCCCACCATAAGTCAAGACATAGTTGCAAAACTCTCCCATGTGGCCAATCATCACTTCTAATAGGAATGGTCAATGGAAGGACATATCTCTTCTAAAATGGTAGGTAAGTGGAAGCCACTATGGCCATTAAGGATATTCAAGTATCTTACTTGGTGGAGGTCATTGTGTAGGCCCTTAGGTGCATGATATTAGAACAACTTTGGTAGAGATCTCCACACAAGTAGACCTAATGTAAAGAAGGAGTGGACCTAGTGATATTATGGAGTGGACCGCAAGGGGTATGGTGCACTCACTCTAGCATAGCATGTATATTTCAAAATAGTGGCCTATCAGCTCAATTTGACAATAAGGCCCAATAAGGTAATCACATTTTTTGCCCATGCATGTGCTACTCTGAGTGGAGAATTCCTTGTCAAGCTTCCATAGTTGATCTATCTGGAGATAGAGAAATAATTTTAGGAAAGCAAATGTGGAAGAAAGGCCTTGTCCTTTCCCTACCTCATTAGAAAACTATGTAAAATGGCAAGAATAGTTTGCTATTCCAATGATACAATTAGGCATGCTCCTTTTGCCCCTTAGGTAGAAATCATGAAAGACAAGAGCCCTATCACAACCAAGGAAGAGGAGCAGCAACCACAACCTCCATTGCCCACTCAAGAAACAACATCATAGTTCCACATTATCCTTGAACAAATGCACGAGATCTAAGAAAAACTCTTGCATGAGCAAGAGCAATGATTAGGAATTAGTGATGGTGATCCATCTATGTATCATCCAATGATGAGGCACCTTAATAAAATGGCTTGAACCAACAACCAAATGAAGGTAAGTGGGCCAACTTTCTTAGCCCAAAGAATGTAGCTACCTACAGGATCAAATCCTAGCACTCAAGAGGTAACAATCTCTCTCTCACAATAGTCAAAATTCTTAGAAATATCTAAAAATGCTGCTACTTTCTTTGTTTGTTTGATGGACGATGAGGGGGCAACTATCTAGGTGATGCAACATCATAGTCAAGAGATAGATGTAATGGTGGTTACTAATAGAATTGTCGAGGCATTAAATGCACCTATAGTGTTTGTACAAAATTTTTCTGTGCTCAAATATGTACAAACATCCATTGAAATAGTTAGCAGTAAACTAAGCATAGCCCAACATGAGAAGTTGCTAAACTGACTAGTGGAAACTAGGAGACCAATTTCAGATGTCTTTGACCATCCAAATACAATCACTGCAACCTAGTCAAAGGTATTAGAAGCAAGAGGCAAATGCATTATGATGAAAAGGCAACTAGAAATATCCTAGGCCCAAAACTAATGCCTAACTACAAAGTTTGCTAAATTAAGAGCCTACCTTGCTGATGCTATGTTCCTTGGCCCTATATTGATTCATGATGAAGCTTTTTGACAAATTTAGAATAATCTCAATAAGGTTGAGAAAATGAAGGAGATAGTGATCTTAAATTAGTCCTTGGCCATTGTAACCATGCATAATATCCAAAAGGCCTTAGATCAAACTTACTACGATAATGTCACTTTGATAATAGAAAATTACCACCTACAAAATGTTGATGAGCAGAAACAACAAATGCAAGATTTTATCCATCAACATCAAGAGTAACTAACTAGAGTGAATAATAAACTAAGGAGATTGACAGCTAAAAATAGAAATCTCTCCATGAAGTAAGTTTGAACTCTTTACGAGACATCTACAATAGAGGTAGCTACTTAGAAAAATGAGGCTCTCAAGTTTAAGAGAGTCAAAAATCACTCTAAAGATCATGTTGATCTACAAAATGAAATCAATGAAAAGCATATTGAAATGGCAAAGAAAAAACTTAATATGGTCCTCTAGCCATGTAAGGAAGGAAGTGATGTCTAGTAGCCTATCTTTGATAGGCTCAATGACTACAACAAGGTACAGATCTACATGATGAAGTTGCAAATCGAGAAGATGATGGAGGACATGAAGCTTACTAATCTCTATTATGAAAATCTAGCAATGCTGACTATAAGACGTCCACAATCTGAATTGGAGAAATAGGTGCCAATTCGTACTTGTTGTACAAAGCTAAGTTCAAACATCATGAAGATGCTAAGTAGAAGCTTGAGGTGCAAAATGTAGAACTCGATGCTCTTAGGCAATACTTTACTAATCAATGATCTACTATTGAGAACTTGGCCAGGAGAATGAGTGAATACCAGGAGCTATAGAATGTAGTAAAGGCATTTGATATTCAATGAAAATTCACTACCTGATTCATCAATGCAAAGGAGATGTTCCTAGAAATGTCCTATCCTTGGGATGTTACCACATTCGTCAAGTACTGTGAACTATGAATGATCCTAGAAGTAAGGTGGAGAAGATGAAGGCACTATTGGATGCCTTCCATATTCCATCAAAAGTTGCAACTACCATAGGACAACCACAATTATCTCAACCGCCACATGCACCTAAAGTAGAAGAAGGTCTTTTGAAGCCCTAGGAACCTCCACAACATGTGACCATTTGAACTTCTTCCTCATCTTTGTGACATTAGAGGAATTAAGTTTGTCATTTTTATCCTGGTGTTCAATTATATTGTCCTAAACACCAAAATTTTGTAATGATTGTAATTTTGTACACTTGGACACTTAGTGTTTGTTTGTGTTTATGTTTGTGAATGCCAATAGTTAGTTAATAATTCCATAATTTCCAAAAATTTTGTAAGAAACTTATTTTTATTTAGTCATGGGGGTATGATGAGTTGCATTTTCTTAGGTTCCATTGACATAGTTGCATTGACATGGGATTTGATATGTTGACATGGCCTCATTGATGCAGTGTCTATTTTTGCTTATAAATACATGCTTACCCACCATGTTTATGACATCTTTGGTCATAGTTGTAGCTCAACTCTTGTAGTTTTCTTGCTTGAAAGTTAGAATATTTTTCTAAATGCCTACAAGAGTGAAAGAGTATACAGATCTTTATTCAAGTACTATTGTACTTGAGCACAGCCATGTGTGTGACAATAAAGATAAGATTTCTAATAAACCTTGTAACACCTCAAAATAGATTAATTGTTTACTTATGCATTTAATGTTTTATGCAATTTCCTTTAATGCTTTACGTAATTAAGTAATCAATTAAGCTAATTAAGCTAAATTAAATAGTGATTAATTAAGCACATAAGTATGTCCACTTCAAACATATACTTAGCACTTGGTAATCCCAGTAACTCTTAACATTTGGTAACCCAGTAACATTAAATGTGTTTAGGAAGTGTTTCATAAGTGGGAATGGATGCTTATGTTAGAATTATTTAGGTGTAGCTAGTTAGATTAAATTAGAAATTTAATTATTTTATTTTATACATTATTCCTTACCCTTAGGAAACATAAAAATGATAAAAATAATATGCCTTAGTTTCACTTAATCATACCTTTGCATTTTACAAGTGTAATTGGGAAGACAATGATTGCAACATTTAGTTTCACTTCCTAGAGACAAATGTACTTAGATGGCTATAAGTCCATAAAATTTGACTAGATCACATGTAAATGCTTAGTGATTTGTATGGTTGGACGTAGGGTCTACTTGCTGCTCATCAATGTTGTAGGTTGATGGTATTCAAAAGGGTAGTAGTAGTGCATTAAGGTATGGGCAGTAGAATCATTTGAAAAAAATAGATTGTTAAACATAATATCCATAATGATTTAGTAAGAAATAGGGATATTGTTGGTTTGTTGATGGCATTCTCCATAATTATGGGCATTACCACTATTGTTGATAGTAATCTTAAGGTTGATAAGGAGTCCAACTAGGAGAGTACCATTGGTTGTATGACTATCTATAATTACTTTATGGATAAGGCTATCTCTTAGGCATCTACTTTTCCACAAAATTGGGATTCAAAGCGAAAACCCCAAACTCTTGTACATGTAACATTACTAGGCCATAGTTCTTTGGATATTCATATCGATAGATGTCACATCCATCTTTCTCTAAATTTGAGTCTACAACCTCTTCTACTATAGTTATTTTTCCTTTTTTTTATAAGTTTCCTTTATTATTCTCTTATTCTTTTTCCTCTTCTTATCTTGATCACTTAATCCTAATTTCTTTACCTTCTCCTGTATTATTTTCAAGTTGGTTGTAACTTTGTTGTCCATCAACTCTCACATCTTATCTACCCTTACTTCAATCTTAGTAATATACTTTTGTATTAATAAGTTTTTATGTGAAATCAACTCATCAAAATTTTCCTCTTCTTACTAATCATAAATATTGATCTCTTTTTTTTCAAATGGTTGGATTTGAATTATATTTTTGAATGCTCACCCTTTTACACAACTCTCCTTCTTCTTTTGCAACTTGTCCAATTAACAATTGTATCTGCTGGGCTCTTAGTTTTGATAATATTTCTTGGGCATAGATCCTAATGGCCTCCCTTATTTTGTTATGAATCCCATCTATGATGTGACAAAGCTCCTCCTTTTAATAAAATCCATAGCCTCAGCATCTATGTAGTAGAGAATAGTATTTTCCCAATGCCACATCAAAGGATTCATGGTTTTCTTACTTCCATCCTTAGATTTATTTTCTTATATTAAACACTCTTGAATAGATTTGGTATTTCTTGTGGCAAAGTTAAAGCATTATAGACCATTAGTGGATTAAATCTGGTTCCAAAAATCTATACCAACTTTCAACTTCTTCTATGAGTATCCTAGAGAAGAGCTTAAGCTTTTGCTACTTACTTTTAATATTTTGCAAGGTGCAAGCATCATGGAAGGCTTGTAAATGATGCTATGGATCACATTTATAGCCTCCCTCAAATTTAGAAATTTTATTCATATCAAGTTATATGATGTGGCTTTTCCTTTGATTCCTATGGAGTATTCTAATTGCCTCCATGATTTGTTTCATTCTTCTAGTAGCCAATAAGATTTCATCATCATCAGACATGTCATGGTCATAATCTCTATTTCTATTTGTCTAATTATGATGATCTTGTCTATGCTTTATTCGATACCTTACATCATGTTTTTCATTTTTATTTCTATCTTCATCTTGATCTCTTAGTGGAGCTCTATCTTCATACCTATGTTCATCTTCGCCAAGACTTGACGTTGAAGATGAAAAGGAAGATGGTGAACTAGGAGAATCACCATGGCTACTATATCTTCCACTACGGTTCCTTTCTTCATCTCTTTTAGATTTGTAGAAGAACCTAGGCCTTGAGGTCCTCCTTGTTCTCATCATGTGATGAACTATCAACCCTATATGAAGAGGACACATTTTTAGTTCATAATGTGTGTGACTTAAAATATTAATATTTTCTAAAAGTTGAATTGTGAATGCTTTTACAATAATCGTTTATAATATAACTAATCTAGATTACTAGTACCATTCGAGGTAATGGTGCCAATGATAAGAAAAAAAGTGTCCCTTATGCCCAACCATATCAATCACAAGCATTCATGTGCAAGCTAGTCAAATTTTATGGATTGAATTAGTGTGTCATCTAAATTGTTAAGTGTTGATCATAGGTCACTATCTTCTCACTTGGACTAGTGGTAGCTTTGTCACATATAGCTTAGTCCAAAGTGAGGCATATGATTATTGATGTTGTGCAACTATGGCTAAGCTATATAAAACTATGAAAATTAATTATTTAATTAATCTAACTAATAATAAGAAGATAAATCCTAAACTATCATAGGTATAATGAATATCCATTCCCAACTTACCATACACATCTTGAACTCACATACCCACTACTAGGCTTACCAAGTGTTATGCTACTAGGCGAACGAAGCAATAACGCTACTAGGATTTCCAAGTGAATATGTGTTTACGCTCAAAATTTGTCACACTCATTCTACCAATTGATTAATATGCATGAAAATGTAAATATTAACTAAGTATTTAGAAAGTAAATTTCATTGAAAATAAATCTATTCTAGGTTAAAATGCTATAATGAATATGATTCAATTTCAATCTTATCATCATTCATGGAATATGTCTAGGTATAAGTCCATTTTATGGGTACTCATTGACTATTTGCTAAGATTATGAGAGAAACTACAAGTGTTTGGCTACACTATTGACCAAATGATGCCTCTATGTGAAGGGTGTGTGCATATACATAAGCTTTGAGAAACTTAGCATCAATGCATTCAAGTATACGTTGATGGGGCTATGTTGATAGGGATGTATCAATGTAGCTACCAGACATATGATGCTTCATCAACCACTTCACACTCCCTTTTGGATACAAGTACATCTTAATTAATCTATAGTCCACAAGGTTGACTCATGAAAATTCTTTTCCTTATTTTTCCATCGTATATGTTGATGTGAGTAATTATTCACAATGTATTTTAGTCTTTGGCTCTAGTACTTCATGTGCAATTTGTAAGTTAAATTCATGACTACTTCCTTTTGTTGTAGATTTTATTCATAACTACTTTTGCATGGATTTATTTATCAATTATGGTTACATGCTTTAATGCTTGTCATTCCATCTTTGCATGTTTCATATGACAATCATATAAACATAGTTTTCATGGATATATCTTTCACATATTTGTTTTCTTAGCTATACCATCATTGAATCTTTGTAAATCAAAAATGTACATCATATTTCATGTGTGATGAGTCATAGTTCTATTGGCTATGTTGACTAGGTCTTATTAACAAGGCCTAATTAATGCAACATATCGACGGGACTAGTTAGACATTAGTTGAATAGTTAAATTAAATTAGTTAGTCCAACCACTTTATCTTTCTTTAAGTGTCGAAACAATAAAAATACAAAATGATACAAATTAGATGCCTCAATTACACTTAACCATACCAATGTACATCACAACTGTAATTGAGAAGACAATGATTGACCTTAAGGCAAGATTTACTTCCTAGAGGACTAGTGCACTAGAAGCGATAAAGTCCATAAAATTCAACTGGATTGCACATGAATGCTTTGTGATTCATATTGTTGGATGTAGGGGTACCTCACCAATTATCATTGGCACCATTTCTAGGGACTTTGTTTGTTGAAATGTGCACTATTTAGGTTTAAGTGAATACCATTAATATCATTGTATGAACCTCAAGGTCAATATCATTCTTGCTATACATAGAATTATAAGAGCACACTAATGTTTTATTCTATATTGAAAAAAGTTTTCTTCTCACAATAGTGAAGATGTCAAATCATTGATCCCATAGGAGTGCAAAGTGATATATACTCATCCAAATGAGTATGTCCCAAACTTCACCTTCATTCTACATTAGGATGAATAGTTGTGATGGCATGATATGGAGGGAAACATCATCTTATCCCCCGATAGATCTATGTCTGGGATGCTATTTCAAACCCTTAAGAAGTTAGGCATTATAGATCTTCATGAAGAATACATTGTGAATGGTTATGATACTCAAAACTACTATCCCATCAAAACACAACATAAGAGATATCAATGTCAAGAGAAACTCCATGAGGCTACAAAGGGAAAACACTAAACTAATCCCTTGTTCCTACTCGATCAAGATGACAATGAGGATACTCCCTTTGAAGGTTATCAACATGAAGATTCTTTGCCCCTTGTTATTAGTGACAAAGGTGTGAACCTAAACTTGTGATCCACTATTCATAAATTAGGTTATGGAAAAAGTGAGGGCCAAGGTAAGGACTTGGGTAAGCATCACAATGGCAAGGAATCTAAGGATGATGGCCATAATAAATGAAAAATTAGTAGCAGTGGTGGTCCACCTTCCTCTTCATCCTCTTCATCTGATTCTGAACATTCCTCTTCATCTAATGCTTCTCATAGAAGCTGCCATCAAAATAATCATGATGAAGGTGATCAACAAGACAAAAATGACCATGAACGCCATCAAGATCGAAGGGGTAGCTAAAACCATCATCGATGCAGTGATGATGATGAACCTCTATTAGCAACTTAAAGTATGCTCAACATTGCAAAGGTAGTTAAAATTACAAGTAGGCATATGAAAGATAATTGAATCAAGTTCTTAGACATGAATAATATCCCAATATTTGAGGGGAATACAAATCTAATCCAAAAATGCATTTACATGTTTTTCATGATGCTTGTGCCTTACAAAAAATAGAAAATGAATGGCAAAAACTCAAGCTTTTCCCAAGGACACTCATCAAGGAAGCTAAAAGCTAGTACCAGTCTTTAGAGCTAGAATCCATCTAGAGATGGAGTACCATGTTAGAGCTATTTAATGATAAATATTATAGATACTTTAGAGTGTCTAATCTAAGAAGGAAAATCCAAGGCTAGAAACAAGGAACACATGAATCCTTGGATGTTGCCATGGGAAACTACTATTCACTCTTGCACCAATGCCCTAGCCATGGCTATTCTCAAAGGAAATAACTTTGTCACATCATAGATGGGCATAGAGAAAAAACTAGAAGAACTCTTGGGATGTACACCCAAGAAAGATTATTTCAATTGAGAGCTCATAAGATCAAAAGGCTAATTGAGTAGGTAGCAAAAAAAGAAGGTGAGCTAAATAAATGAAAAGTATAGAAGAGTATAATAGGGATCCTTCCATTAGGAAATGGGAGGTCCAATTTTGTGATGAGGAGGAGTCACCGCTTAATGAAGTGATGAATAGGAAAACCTTGCCCATCCAAAAGTCTATTTCTAACATTTCAGCAAAGGTTGACAAATTATGGGACTCTTTGAATGAAAAATTTTAAACTACTATGAAGATTATTGAAGAATCCAAAGAGCTAAATAGTTATCATAACCATAGATGGCAAAAAGAAGCTAAATGTGCCTACCAAATAAGTAAGGACAAAGCTACAATAGTAGAGGAAGTTATGAAAACTGACTTTGATGATGAAACTGATTGTGACATCTATCAATATGAACATCCAAAGGGATGTTCCCCTGTGGTGTCACACCTACAAGAGTCTAGGATGTATGCATTGAATCCTCAATTAGCACATAGGCAAGCACCTAGACAATTGTCTTATCCTCAAGGCAATCCAAGGCAATTCCACTAGCAGTAACAAGCTTACTACCCAAGTGGAACTCCTCCACAACCTTATGAACAATACCAACAATAGTACTAACCACAATCATCAGGAATGCCACTACCAAGGTAATAGTACCTTATAGGCAACTAGATCCATACGTGTACTATGTTCAACAACCTATCTCTCCAAGAATTTCTGCAAGTCATACTTCATTTTAGCATCACTATTACCCTTTATAGTACCGCTAAATAGATTCACCATCTATTGATGGGAAAACACATATCCATACCATCCTCTGCATTCGTGTGCGTACACACCTCCACCTTCAACCCAGTTACCTTCTACTCCATCCATGCAGGGTGAGGTTCCTCCACAAATGCAACAACAAAATGCTATGAGGGCTATACATTCACAATCGGCTTTCTAGCCAAGTGGATTGAATAATTGATCCAAGAAAAGACCCTTCTTCTGACCCAATAGTCCTCTTCAACTCTCACAATCTAGTTCAACTGATCATCCTACATCTCCAATACCCTCATCCTTTGCATAAAACACCTTCAAGTACCCTTTGAACCAAGTGTTGCCTTGGATTTGCACTATAATCCTAACTCATGTTGTTTCCAACTGGATCAAGGTTGGTAATCTTCCCACAAAAATTTTTGATCTAAGAAGTTCACCCATTTACATGTAGATCACTTGACATGAGCCATGTAAGGCTCTTCTTGACTTTGGTTCCGGAGTTAATCTCCCATGATATGTAAAAGGATTGGAACCTACCACCTCTCAAGAAGAGAAACATCTATTTAGAGTTGGCATATCAGTCAATTACTATCCCTCTAGGATTAGTAGAGGACATTTTGACCATAGTTTGTGGGTGGTCCTATCTTACTGATTTTTTAGTGATCAAGGTTGAAAACTGCAAAAGTGACTTTTCTATCATTATGGGAAGGGCTTAGTTAAGCACATTCAACACACATATGGATATAAGGGACCTATCTCTAGAAATATCCAAAGAAAATGAATTGGGAAAGATAGAGAAGAAGCATAGTCCATGCATTGCATACAACGATAATGGATGTAATTGCATGCAAAAGATTTGATCCATCAAGAGTACATACATTAAAGCATGTAATTAGTGTGTACAAGAAATTAATATTCAAAGGTGCCTATACATAGCAGTCACAAAATAGTAGGGTACCTAGTGGTTGATAGCTAACTTAGATAGCAGCACATTATGCATGAAACCAACTGAGAGCCTAACTTGTGCTTATGTTAAAGGCATGGACAAAATTGAACAAGTTAATTTCCAACTCTCTAACGAAGATGATGATACCTATTGGGGAGAGTTAGAAATCCCTAATAAATTCAAGTAGAAGCATCTAGAGCTAAAAAATTTACCAATCGGTATGGAATATGCATTTTTAAATAATGGTAACCTAGTCATAATTAGTTCCAAACTTGCTCCCAAACAAAAAGAAAAGTTGTTGAAGGTGATTACAAAATGGTCAATAGCCTTTGCTTGGTCATATCCTGAGTTAATTGGAATTGATCCAAGGATATGCTATCATTGTATTTACACCAACCCAACCATGAAGCCTAGAAGATAGCCGCAAAGGCAGATGAACCCCAAATTGAAGTAGATCATCAAAGAGGAAATTGAACAACTCCTAAAGGTAGGGTTTATCTATCCAATCGTGGATAGTGAGTGGGTTATCCCACTCATAATTGTACTAAAGAAAGGTGGCAAATGGCAACTCTACATCAACTTTAGGCTATTAAATATGGCAACATTTAAATATCATTTTCCATTGCCATTTATGGATCAAGTATTGAACACCATATTTAGGCATGTTTTTATAGCTTGTCGAATGGTTATAATGGCTCTAACCAAATCCAAATTGCATAGATGATCAGGCCAAGATAACATTCACGAGTTCCTCAAGGACTTTTGCATATTGTAAGATTCCATTCGGTCTATACAATTCCCCTGCAACATTTCAATGCTTGGTCCTTAGTATTTTCCAATAGTAAATCGATAGTGGTGTAGAAGTCTTCATGGATGGCTTTTCCACCTATGGAGCTACATTTGAGCAAGTATTAAAGAGATGTGTTGAAATAAAATTTTAGCTCAACTAGTACAAGAGCCATATCATGGTCCAAGAAGGCATTGTGCTAGTGCACCGAATTTCAAAAAAAGGGATTGAGGTAGACCCAAAAAGATAAGGGTCATCCAAGGAATAACATGCCAACCAGAGTCTGTTAAAGATGTTTAGTCATTCCTTGGACACACTAGCTACTATCGATGATTCATAGAGAATTTCTTTAAGATCACAAAGTCATTTGTAGAACTTACAAAGAAAGATGCACCTTAATTCCAACAATTAAAAAAGAAACTTTTAGAAACACCAATCCTATGAGCACCAAACTAGTTTAGACCCTTTCACATCATGAAGGATGCATCTAACTATGCCTTGGGAGCAGTGCTCACATAGATGAATGATAAGAAACATACATACTATATCTATTATGCAAGCCAAAGCATTGTGGGAGCATAGTTAAATTACACCATAACAGAAAAAGAACTAATGGTAGTGATGTACGCTCTTAAAAAGTTCAAGTACTATGTGCTTCATTACAAAGTATTTGTGCATACAGACCATAGTGCAATCCGCTTCCTCATGAATAAGCCAATGGTAAGCCCTTGTATCATACTGTGTCTTGTGATCTTGTAGGAATTCAATCTCATGAAAGTAGATGGAAAGGGATTGAGAATGTGATTGTTGACCACCTCTCTTGCATAAGATAGGATAATAAAGAGGAGGAGAGCCCACTCTTTTATTAGTTTTTAGATGAACTCCTCTTAATAAGAGAAATAATTAAATAAATTCCCATAAAAACAACATGGTACAATGGCATCCTCACTTATCTTCTCACTCAAGAGATGCCATAAGATCTTGACTTTAGATAGAAGAAACAATTTCTTCATTGGGCCAAATATTTCATGGAAATCAATGGACATCTCTACAAGGTGTGTGTGTATGGCCTGATTCATGGGTATGTCCCTGACAAAGATTAACTACACATTCTCCAAGATGCTCATGAAGAACCTTGTAGAGGCCACTATGCAGGTCAATGCATGGCCATAAAAATCCTGATGGTAGGATACTATTGGCCTACAATCTTTAGGAATGCTCACCAGTTCATTAAGTCATATGAACATTTTCAACAAGATGGGGGGATGACCACTTGCATGGAAAATCTTCAATAGTGGATTCAACCACTAGAAACTTTTGACATATGGGGTGTTGACTTCATGGGTCCCATCACACCCATGTCTAATGAAAAGACATATATTATAGTAGCAGTTGACTACTACACAAGATGGGCAAAAGTAGCAGCCATTACTGATAGTACATTGTCCACTACTACTAAATTTATATAACAAAATATTATAAATAGGTTTGGGATGCCACATTCACTAATTTTTAATAATAAAACTCATTTCATAGGTGCCACTTTTAGAAAATTAATGCAACACTTAGGGGGTTGAACATAAATTAACAACACCTTACCACCCCCAAGCCAATAGTCAAGCAGAGGTAACCAACTAGGAGATCACAAAAATATTAACGTGAACCATTAGCAAATATAGGAAATATTAGAGTGCAAAACTTAACGATGCCCTTTGGGCTTATTTTTTAACATGAAAACTTCCTATTGACTATTCTCCCTATGAGTTAGTGTATAGAAAACTTCCAATACTTCCAATCCAATCTAAGCTTTGTACATTCTCAACAACCTATGATCTGAAGCTTGACCTAAGTCTAGCACAAAAAGAAAAATTAATCACCCTAAACATGCTAGATGAAAATCAATTAGTTGCCTTATCTCTAAATGAGGTGCATAAGGCATTCAGTACGTAATATCATAACCTTAGAATATGAAAGGTAAAATTTCAACCAGGAGATCAGGTCCTCTACTAGAACCCTACACATGTACCCCAAAAAAGGCAAGATCTCAAACATTGTGGGATGTACCTTATATAATTGACCAAACCTTTTCCTCTGGGGCCATGATAATCTACAAACCTGATAACCCAAATAAAAAGCAATTAGTCAGCATCCAACAAGTAAAGCCTTTCCTTGAAGAAAGATAGGCCAATGCAACTACTGCCTCAGTGAATGGACTTTTTAGATCTCCCCCTTCTAATTTAGTCATGGGGGAGATGGCCATTCATGCTAAGTATCCATAAGGCTTCTCAATTTTTCTACTTTTTTTCCACATTTTTTTTATTTTGTGAATTATTTATTTTACAAATTTTTGGATATTCAATTTTTTCTAATTTTATACCATCATTTGTACCTTTGAGCCTTTCATAATTATTTTACTCTTTCTTATATATTTTACTTTGTCTTGTTTTTTTCAAGTGTGATATTTTCTCATTTTGGCTCATAAAATTTCTTTATTATCACAAGACATAGTGCCACTGTTATTGTTTACTAATGATGGTTTGTAATTAATGTTGTGATTGTCGATGTCTGGTTTCTATTTTTGAATTCTAATGTCTGATGACTTTGGCATGGTTTACTGTTCATGGACTTTTGAGCTTTCACTTGATCCTAATTTCATTAAAAAATTCCTTGTATTTTGCAAGTTTAACCAAAGTCAATAGTCATCTATGGTGGTGAAAGGCTACATTGTTGAGAACTCGATGATGCAACCTCCCTCCTTGATGAGGCCTTGTTGACATAGTGTAAAAATCCTATATATACTGTCATGCATTTAGAAATTTTTTTTCATTTGCTCATAACACACATGGAGTTTTTGCAATTTTTTAGAGCCCAAAACCTTCCAAAGCCCTTAACTTCCTAACCGTTTGTCCAAATCACTCCATTCTTTGACTTTGCACTTACCAGAGGTAAGATATTTATCATGTGTGCTGCAAACCTTAAGGTTTCCAATGAAAATTTTTGAAATTTTTTCTAACTCCCCCAAAGGATTAGTAAACTTAACAATATACAAACATTAATTTTTTCAAGAGTTAACCCTCCCAACAACCTCTAAGATGATTTATTAATGATAATACATAAATAAATAATAATTGGAGTAATTAAATCAACTATAATCACAACTTAGGCAAACTGTAACTATCCTTAGGAGATAAAGGTATTCCAATTGCTTTGAGTTACAAAATGATTACTAATCCATCATCTCATTGTGATTATAGCTGGCACAAAAATAGAAATACCTGCAAGAGGGAGAACCCTCTCAACCATGAGAGAAACAACCTAGAACTAGAAGGGGCCAATAGGAACAAGTCCAAGAACCACTAAAGGTAACCCATGTAATGGAACCTCTTCATGAGGAGCTTGAAGTGAAATCTATCTGACAAATTCCAAAAGAAGAAGTGTCTACAGAAAAATCACAGCAAGAATAAGTGTCTAGACCCATGCCAAGGCTTGAGGTCACTTTGACTCAATCCTATCTTGACATCATCAAGTCCCAATAAATTTAATGATTAATCCTTCAGGAGATCACCTTTGAGTCATTCTTTGAGAAAGCTACAACATATGTCAAGACTCAATAGCAAACCTCTCCCATGGGGCTAATAATCACATCTAGTGGGAAGTGGTACATGAGAGATACATATCTCCTCTGGATCAATAGAAGGCTAGGGCCACTATCAAAATCAAGGATATTCAAGTATCCTACTTAGTAGAAGCTATTGTACAGGCACTTGGGTTGCCTAACACTAGAACATAGTTGGCAAAATTATCAACGCAAGGTGATCCTGAGGCCAAGAAGGAGTGGATCCAACAATGCTATAGGGTTGACCATAAGGAGTATGGCATGCTCACTCTAGTGGAGTGCATTTATTTAAAAATAGTAGCCTATCACCTCAATCCAAAGGTGAGGCCAAGCAAGGTGACTGCATTCTTTGCCCAAGCATGCACCACTCTAAGCAAAAAATTTCCCTTCAACCTTCCACAACTACTCTACTTGAAGANTAAGAAGAAGAGCATCTGCCACCACCACCCACTCAAGAAACAACACTAGAGCCCCACATAGGCATTGAGTGTTTGCATAAAATCTTAGGGCAACTCTTGAGTGAACAAGAGAAATGTGCAAAAATAAGTGGAGCAGATTCATCTATATGCCAACAAATAATGAGTCACCTTAATGAGGTAGCCAGAACAGTTAGCCAAATGGAGAGGGGTGGTACACGTTTCTCTAACCAATGAACGCAATTTTTTGTAAGGTGAAATCCCAATGCTCAAGAGGTAATAGTGCCTTTATGACAACACCATTTATTCCTAGAAATCTCTAGGAATGCCGCTACTTTCTTGATGCATTTGGAGGAAGGTGAAGGGGCAACTATTTTGGTGATGTAGCACCAAGGGTAGGAAGCAATAGCTAAAGTTGTTACTGACTGTGTTACTAAAGCATTAAATGCACCTACAACATCTGTACCAAACATATCTACACTTCAAGACATACCAAACATATGTCCACAGGCACAGTCAGTGAAAAGTTAAATGCGACCCAGCATAAAGAGTTATTGGAATGATTGGTAGGAACCAAGCAACCAATTTTGGATATCTTTAATTTTTTGGAACACATCACTACAACCCAATTAGAGCTGCTGAATGCAAGGGTCAAATGCATCATTTTGGAGGGGCAACTCCAAATAGCTCAAGAATGAAATCAATGCTTGGTCATTGAGGTTGTCAAATCACATGTCTAACTTGCTGATCTTGTGATCCTTAGCCCAACAGTAATAATAGATGAAACTTTCAAATAGCTTCAAGAATGATTCTAGAAGGTTGAGGAGGAGGCAGTAATGGCCATCCTCAACCAGTCCATAGTTGAAGTAAAAATGTATTCAATTCAAAATGACTTGGCATAGATGCACCAGGAGAACGAGACCCTGATCACATAGAATCATCGCCTACATAATGTTGATGCTCAAAAAGATCAAATACAAGAATTTATTTATCAACAGTAGGAGCAACTTGCCAAGGAGAATACTAAATTAAGGAGATCAACCATAGAAAATCAAAATCTATCAATGGAGGAAGTGCATGCCTTGCGCCAAAAGTCTGCCATCGAGATCGCCACCTAGAAGAATGAGATCCTCAAGTTTGAATAAATGAAGATTCACTACAAAGACCAAGTTGGCTTGCAGAAGGAAGTTAATGAAAAACACATTCAAATGATGAAGGAAAAAATGAATGAATCCTTCCAATAGCTCCAACAAGGGAGAGAAGTCCGGCAACCCATCGTTGATGGGATCTATGCCTACAACAAAACAGAGATCTACTTAAAGGAGTTGTAAATTGAAGAAATGATAGAATATATGAAGTTGACCAATCTTCGATATGCAAACCTAGCAATGCTAACTATTGAACAACCATAGTCAAAGTTGGAGAAGCAAGTGGCTAGCTCGTATCTGTTATACAAGGCAAAGTTCATGCACTACAAAGGCAGCAAGAAAAAGCTTGAGACATTAAACGCTAAACTCAAAGTTCTCAAAGCACAATTTAGAAATCAATGATCAATTGCTGAGAACCTAGCCAAATAGATCAATGACCACCAGGAGCGTAAATACATATTTAGGGTGTTCGACAATGAATGAAAATAGTTCACTGCCTAGTTCATTAATGTAAAGGAGTTATTTCCAACAATCCTGTGTCCCTAGGATGTGCCCGTTCCAATCCACATTGGCAAAGATACATGGATGATGCATGATCCTAGAAGGAGGAAAAAATAAAAGCACTGATGGATGCTTTCTGCCTCCTACCTAAAGTTACAACAATAGGAAGATAGCTATAGCCACCTCAACTGCTACCCATGTGTGAAGTTGGTGAAGGTCCTTTGGAGCCTTAGGAACCACCACCACCTAGGACCATCTAATCTTATCCATCACACTTCCTGTCATCAAGGAATGTGCTATCTAATTTTGAAGTCTTTTCATGGTGTTAAATTTTGTGTCTTGAACACCATCATTTTTTGTAATGTGTTGATCTGTACACCCAGGCACTCCATTTCTTGTCAAAGTCAGTCTATTTGTTTTTTTTTTTTTTTTGAAAGGTCAATTAATAGTCCCATACATTTCCAATTTTGTAAAGAACTCAAGGATGGGTTTTCATTCAGTTGTGGGGGTATGATGAGTTTCAATTCTACTACATCAATGAGGCCTCATTGATGCAGCCTCATCAACTGGGTCTTGTCAAGGAGGCCTAGTTGACGCATCATATCATGCGTCAACATTGCCCCATCAACACAGTGTCAGTAATTGACTATAAATATGCATCCACTAGCTGCATTTATGGTAAGAGGGATTGTAGTTACATCAAAGTTCTTATAGTTTTTCCATTTGAAAGTTAGAATTTTTGTCCCAAGTGCTCACAAGAGGAGTCATTGAGTGTATGGATCTTTATTTGAGCATTGTTTTACTCGACCATCACAATGTGTGTGGCAATAAAGACAAATTTTCCAATAAACCTTGTAGCACTTTGGATAGATTAAATATTTTATTTATCCATTTTATTTTTTTAATTATTTGTTAAATGTTTCTAATTATTTATTAAATATTTTCCAGAAATTAAGTTAATGAGGTAATTAAGCAAGATAGATTACACACATAAGTATGACCACTTCAAGCATAACACATATTCATTTAGTAATCCTAGTAGCATTATTGCTTGGTACATCCAGTAGCGTAGCAGTTGGTCATCCAATAGTGGATACGTGGGTTCAACACATGTATGAAAAGTTTGACTTAATGCTTTTGTTAGGAGTAGTTAGACATTAGTTGAATAGTTAAATTNTAATAGAGACATTCTTATGGTGTGTGTGAATTAGGTTGGTGAGGGTGAGGCCTACTGAGATGAAGTTTGATGCATCTAGTTTATGAGAGTAATGAAGGTTTTAGGGTCGTTTTGTGTAGTTGCAATCGAACCTTGACCCAGAGAAATCAGGTCCTTGCATCAAAAGCTTGCACGGGCCAGCATGTGGTTGATGCATGTGCTTTACAAGTTTATGTGTTGGGCTACTGGGTCATTAGAGATAAATAAAATAACATTAAATAAATGAACACACTCTCATAGCTAGCATGGATAAGGTCCTTAAATGCTTTCAATGAAAAACCCCCTATATTGTATTGTATTGACTCTAAAAGTTCCAATGATGGTCATCTATTATTTTTAAATGTATTTTNGATAATGTATATCATATTTAATGCATGTCTTCTTGTTCTTAGATGTGTACTACTTCACCTTGTTTTTCATAAGTTGTATTCTTCATNCAGAGGTATCATGAATTGATTATCATTTTTGTTGTTTCTTGGGGCATAGGTTCATGGAGAAGCTAAGAAAATTAACAAGTTTTGATTCATTTTAAGAAAAAATGGATAAATAGGGATTATTTGAAATGATGTTACGACACAGTTACAGTTTACTTATAGAGAAGATCTGTAATCATTAGACTCTTGTAACAAATTAATGAATTAGTGGTAATAAATTAAAATAATGAAATTTTTGATAAG